>LNAC01000526.1:192953-351768 GCA_002007465.1 Ailurus styani | reverse complement strand
GCCCCTGCCTCTCTGCCTACTTGTAATCTCTCTCTCTGTGTCAAATAAATAAATAAAATCTTTAAAAAAAAAAAAATCTATTTTTTCTTATATTGACCTAGACACTCCTCCAGCTTTTTTTTTGGGCTTATGTTACCATAGTATATCTTTTTATCCTTTTGCTTTTTTAAAAAAAATTATGGTAAAAAACACATAACAATAAAATTTATCATTGTAATATTTTTAAATGTGTAGTTCATAGTGCTAAGCTCTTTCATATTGTGCAATCATGTCCAGAACTCTTTTCTTCTGAAAACTGGAATCCTTTTACTTTTAACCTATGTGTCTTTATAGTTTAAGTGCTTTAATTGTATATGTGGATCTTTTATACTTAATGTGATTATAGATATGGTTAGTTTTAGTCCATTTTGCTTATTGTTTTTTATTTATCTCTTCTTTGTCCTGTTTTTGGACTTATTTGAAATAAACGAATATTGGTTGTAATTTTTTCTTATTGTTGGCTTTTTAGTTATAACTGTTTAGTTATAAGTGTTTGCTTTAGGGCTTTTAGTATGCATGTATTATAGCATCACAGTCTGTCTGGAAGTGTTATACTCACTACTGCATGTATAGTATGGGAACCTTAAAATGACATACTTACACATGTGTTGTAAGCACCAGTATGCATTGTTCTTTAAAGTGTCATCCTTTAAAGAGCTTTAAATGATAAAAAAATCTTATGTATTTACAGATACCATTTCCATTGTTCATTTCTTTTGTTCAGATCTATTTACCTATTTCCTTTTTCCTGAAAGATTTCTTTTAACATTTCTTTTTGTGCAAACCTGCTGGTGATTAATTCTTTGAACTTTGGTATTGCTGAGAAGCCTTTATTTTGCCTTTTTTTTTAAAAAGGAATTTTTACTGGAAATTTAAATTACTGGATAATAAATATAAAGAGAGAGAAAGTGAGCACGATTGGGGGGAGGGGAGAGAGAGAGCAAGAGAAGCACACTTCCTGCTGAGCAAGGAGTCCAACTCAGGGCTCAATCCCAGGACCCTGGGTTCATGTTCTTTGCTGAAGGCAGATGCTAAACTAACTGAGCCACCCAGGTGCCTCTTAAGTTACATCTTTTTAAGTACAAGTCTCCCTTTTTTTTTTTTTTTTTTTTTAAGATTTTATTTATTTGTCAGAGAGAAAAAGAGCATAAGCAGGGGGAGTGGCAGGCAGAGCGAGCAGAGGGAGAAGCAGCCTCCCTGCTGAACAAGAAGTCTGATGTGGGACTTGATCCCAGGACCCTGGGATCATGACCTGAGCTGAAGGCAGACACTTAACCAACTGAGCCACCCAGGCATCCCAACTACAGGTTGTCTTTGACTTAAGATGAGTTACTGCCTGATAAACCCATCCTAAGTTGAAAGTATTGTAAGCCAAAAATGCATTTAATATACCTATCCTACCAAACATCATAATTTAGCCTAGGCTACTTTAAATATGTTTAGAACACTTTCATTAGCCTACAGTTGGGCAAAGTTATCTAATATAAAGCCTATTTTGCAATGAAGTATTGAATATCTCATGTAATATATTGAATGCTATACTGAAAGTGTAAAATAGAATGGTTGTATGGGTACAGAATTATTTTAAGTGTATTAGTTATTTATCCTGGTGATTGCATGACTCACTGAGAGCTGTAGCTTGCTGCCACTGCCAGGCATCATGAGAGAGCATTGTACCACATTCCACTAACCTAAGAAAAGATCATAATTTAAAGTATGGTTTCTATGGAATGTATATCACTTTCATACCATTGTAAAGTTGAAAAATTGTAAGTCAAACCATTGTAAGTCAGGACCATCTGTACTTCATTTATTTTTAAAGATTTTGTTTATTTATTTGATAGAGACACAGCAAGAGAGGGAACACAAGCAGGGGGAGTGGGAGAGGGAGTAGCAGGCTCCCCACTGAGCAGGACCGTGATGCGGGGCTCAGTCCCAGGACCCTGGGATCATGACCTGAGCAGAAGGCAGACGCTTAATGACTGAGCCACCCAGGCACCCCGCATCTGTACTTTAAAGATGTTATACCACTGCCTTCTCAATTACATTGTTGTTGAGAAGAAGTCTGCTGTCATCATTTTCTTAAATTTTTAAATTTTTTTATGAAACATGTACTTTTTTCCCTCTGGGTACTTTAAAAGTTTTATTACAGGTTTTGAGCTGTTTATCACATAACTTGGCCTTTCATTCATGATTCTTGTGTTTGAAACACAATGAGCTTTTGGGAAAAGTTTTCAATTAGCAATAATCGCGCCTCGGATAAACCTCATTGGCTACGATACTGCCACTGCGCAAAGCTCACAATGAGCTTTTGGAGGGAATTTTTTTTGTTCTTAATTTTTATTGAATTCAGAAAGTTTTGGCCTTTTTTCTTCAAATATTTGGGTTCTTTTTTTCTATTCACTTGATAGTTTCTGTAGTTGTGTTATTCACTAATATTGTTTTTAAATATATTTGTGATGTATTTATGGTCTCCAACGTATTTTTTTAATCTCTGCAAGTTGGTTAAATATATAGTTCATGTCTCATTTAATTTGTTGAATATGTGGAATAGAGTTACGGTAATTAATGTCTTTGCTAATCCTGCATCTGTGTCAATTTATAATCGGTTTTGATTTAGATTTCTCCTCATTCTGGCTTGTATTTTCCTACTTCTTTACATGCCTTGTGATCTTTGGATACTAGACATTTTGCATTTTACCATATTGAATGCTAGGTATTTTTTAATTTTACAAAACTGTTTTGGGCTATAGTTAAATCACTTGGAAACAGTTTATTCCTTTTATGCCTTGACTTAAGATTTGTTATTTGAGCAATATTCAATTAGGATAATTATTCCCCACCATTGCCTACGTAAAACCATTCTGAATACTCTACCTAATGCCCTATGGATGTGAGGTCTTCAGTTTGGCTGGTGGGAACAGGAACTGTTTTTCACCCTCTGTGAGCTCTGGGCATTGTTTCCTCTAATCCTGTTGGATGGTTTCTATACCCAACTTTTGTTTCCTCATAGCCTTGTGCTAATCAGTATTCTCCCAGAATACTTGATGGGCATCTTCATTGCAGCTCTTTCTTCTCAGGTACTTAGGCCTATGAATTCCAGCCACCTTGGTTTTGCTGGACTCTCAGCACCATTTCTCAAATCAGGTAATCCACTCAGTTTTGCCTGGATTCTCCTCCCTTTGCCATTTTGAAAACTTAAAAGGTGGCAAACTGCAGCATTCATAGGGATCACTTTATCTGGTTTTCATTTGTCAGAGATCATGGTCTTTCATTGCTTGATACCAGGTATTTAGTAAGCCACTCTTTTATGTATTTTCACTGACTCTTTGAAGCAGGAGAGGTTAATTCAATCCTTGCCTACTTCATTTTAGCTGAAAGTAAAACTCCAATGATTCAAAGTCCAATTCACATTTGATTATGATTTAGAAAAGTATTTTAGTTTGATTTAAGTTATGCTGGTTTGCTTTAGAGTTTAAGGGAAAATTGCACAGCATTAGATAAATTGAGTCAAATACTAGATGCATTTTGAGCATCTGCTGTAAAGTATTTTCATACCTTATGTAAAAAAACTAGTATACTATATAATACTACCATATTTAAACCTGCAGGAATTCCTGTCCTTTTTCCAGATGTTGTTTAAACGTATTTCAAGATTGTCACCTTGTGATTAGAGTAATAATTTTGTCAACTCTTAAGGTACCCAAACCCTTTTTATTTTTATTTTTTTTAAATATTTTATTCATTTGAGAGAGATAGCATGAGCAGGGAGAGAAGGAGAAGCAGACTCCCTGCTGAGCAGGGAGCCCAACATGGGGCTCAATCCCAGGACCATCCCAGGACCCTAGGATCTATACCTGAGCCGAAGGCAGATGCTTAACTGACTGAGCCACCCAGGCACCCCTACCCAAACCCTTTTTAACTCTTTTTTCTCATTTTGTGAAAAATCATACTAAATGAAGTTTATACTTTGTGTTAAATCTTTTTTATAGTTCTCAAAGTATAGCCTGTTTGCTATTTTGCCTGTTACTTGAAAATCAGGTAAAGAAAAGAAACAACTGCAAAATATGGTTTACTCTTTCAGATAGTAAAGGGAATGTATGTTGATGTGGCATATAAAATCCTCCCTCACCTGTAAAATGGGTATGTTATATACATTATGAAGGTTTGAAACCTTGAAATAAATTTCAAGACAAAGCTAAATAAGCTTTGAATTCTTTACAGAATGAATTTTTCACACACAACCCCCCCACCCCCAAGATGGGGTGTGTTTTTGTGTGTTTTAGATACAGTTTGTGTGGGTAGAGAGACATTGGCAAACAGAAGTCTGAAAAAATGTTAAGGAAAGCAGCTATATTAATGGGTTCTGCCTTTTGCGGGGGAGGGAGGGGAGATAAACACAAGTGCAGGGATTTTTGTTGTATGGATCTTTCTAAATAGAGTACTATTTCTACATGGACTCTTGATCTTACATGATTATTAAATACCAAGTACGTAAGTTTTAGATAAGAAGACAATCTTAATTGTTGCCACTTAAGGTTATTTTTATCAAGAACTTACAAATATAACAAAATATATTTATGATGTGCTGAAGATCTTTGCTATAAAAATTTTAAAAAAGGGAATTGCTTTCAGGTCTTTGTCTGAAGCTATGTCAGTGGAAAAAATTGCTGCAATCAAAGCCAAAATTATGGCTAAGAAAAGATCTACTATCAAGACTGACTTAGATGATGACATAACTGCCCTTAAACAGAGAAGTTTTGTGGATGCTGAGGTAGATGTGACACGAGATATTGTCAGCAGAGAGAGAGTATGGAGGACACGAACAACTATCTTACAGAGCACAGGAAAGGTAATTAAAGTATTTCACTCATTCATTAGAGTGTGTATATTTAGTCTGTGAGTGGTTATAGAATTGGCTAAAATTTGCTATTAGCAATTTTCAAGTTTTATCTCGGAAAGATCAGTAATAATGTAGATTTCTAAGTGGCCATATTTACCATTTAGTGGTTTTTGGTCACCAAAGAAGCTGATGAAAATGTCTGAATCACAGTGCAAGCCCCTTGATTTGAACCTCATTTGTAAATCCAGCGAATAGCCCAGTTTTCTTGTTGATCAAATTTTTGCTTTGACCTAATGAGGAGGGCGTATTGATGGCCAGCTGTGTGGTCGTTAATAATCGTTATTAATTTTTTCCCCATGAAGTAGAAACTTAGGAAAATCAGCAATCATTTGTGTATTTTATACATTATGCCCTGTTGTGTGGTTGTAGCAATATTTATTTTTTATTAATGGCATTGGGTGGTTTATTTGTTTTTGTAGCTATAGGATTGTGGAATTTTTTCCCTCTCCCTTTTCCTCCTTTCCTTCCTCTCTATCTCCTTCTCGCTCTATTCACAATTACAAGCAATGCATTAAAAACATCCTTGTACATGTACCTTTGTGCATTTATGTGTATACGGCAAAAGGATTAATTCCTAGAAGCAAATTTCTGGTTAAAGGAGATGTGTACTTTAAATTTTGAAAGATAAAAATTTGGAAGATATTGGATGTTTGGTATCCTAATGTATTTCCAGAAGATTGCTTTGGTTCTCTTTCATTGGCATATTTTCATGTCTTTCCCTCACCTCCCAGTTTTCTCTGAGAGAGTGTAGAAGTATGTGAGGTCACCAATGAAAGTGAACTTTAACTTTGGTCAAGGCAGACTGGTTTTATTTGCAGATTCTGGATTCTGGTCTTAAATTTACTGTGCCATGTTAGTAGGATTCGGGTTACTTGAAAAGAGTAATATGAAGGAAAGAACTTTCTCCTTTTGTATTTTGGTCCTATTTTACAAAGTACTTGAGGTTAAGTTTAGGAATCATTGCCCAGAGCTTAGAATTATAGAGAAATCTGTTAATTAAATAAACTTCAGTTTTTGTATCTAAAGTGATCAGTTGGTACTCATTTTCACTGTGTAATATGGCTAATAGTTGAATATTACAACCTGCTAATGTTCTGTCAATGTATATTTTTATAGCCAAAAAATTTGAATCTTATAGTAAAGGAATAATACATATGTGCTATGATCCATCTTTCTTTTAGACCAAACATTAAATTTTCAAAATCTGAGATGAACAATTTTCTTTGAGCTCTAGGTGGCAGGGTTTTACCATCATTTCAAAACTTAGTGCTCTAATTTAAGTTAGTGTTGTTGCCATCACAGCATAATTTAAGAAATAAATTATAGTTTAAGAACTGTTTGGTAGCTAGGTTTACTTCTGTGAGCATTAACATTTTTAAAAACCAGAAATAACTGTTTTGACTGATAGTCTTTCTGTATATGGTTTTCATCTTCTGAACACTAAAAAATCTTTTTGGTACTTAGTCCTAATAGACCCTATGATTTTAGATAGATCTTCATTATTACCAGGGATTAGGGCCATGAAAACGTTCATGAGAAAAAGAAGTATGTGCCTTTATAGTTATGTTATTATTGCAAGCAACCTACGTAAAGCAACCTGATTTTATAATGTCACTAAGAATGTACTTTTAAACTTAAATAAGTTAATGTTCCTTGTTGAAAAGTTGATTAAAAGAGATCATTAAAAGGCAGATAATAATCACCTGTAATTCTACCACACAAAAATGTGATAACATGGATTCTTCTAGATTTAGTGTCTCTTACACAATACTTTATTATTTTTAAATTATGAGATTTGATTTTCATATATTTTCAGTGATTTTCATAGAAGGATTAAGACTTCATTTGCATTTGTCACTGTGTTGACTTCTGTACTGCTGGTGCAAAAGCAGTGGTTGGTTAACTCCTGGCGTCTTGGCATGAATCAAGTTTTTAAAAATACTTCCCAATTTAAAAATCTTTTAAAAGTGTACAGTAACTCCTAGCAAATAGTATTTTAAAATCTTCCACATCTTATATAAATCGTAGCAATCTGAGATTAGCACTGGAGTTTATTATATCTAGAAGAAGATACAGTAATTGATTTCTTTAAGAATTAAGAAGCCTCTTGTGACACCAAATCTCATTTTTATTTCAGTAGCTTGTTTCCTAGCTACATATTTGAATAGATGCAGAATATGAATACATTTATAGCCAATTAAACAATTTAAGTAAAGTAAAAATAAATGGATAACAAGGTGTTTATAATATTTGGTTTGGGGATCAATTTTTAGTGGTAATTCGATTTTTATTTGCGTGTATCGTAAAGAACACCTCAGTGATGTAGGGAAGAACTAAAGGAAGAAAAGTCTGAAATTGTTTATTAAATAAACTTCTGCCTTGAATACTTAATTTTAAGTAGGCTAATTAAGATACATTTATATTTTAGAATTTTTCCAAGAATATTTTTGCAATTCTTCAGTCTGTGAAAGCTAGAGAGGAAGGGCGTGCACCTGAACAGCGACCAGCCCCAAATGCAGCACCCGTGGTAAGAATGTTTTTACTGTTTATATATTAATTTTAATGAAAATGACTCTTGCTTTTCAGTATTGTAATTTTGAAAGCATCTCATCTTAAAGTTCTTAAAAATCAGTAGCTTTTAAACCTTCAGTATTCTTGAAATATGTGAAAATCTTCCCCACCATTAAAGCTTACACAGTGAGTTCTTACCTCACACAAGTTAGATTGGCTGTTATCAAAAAGACAGGAAGTATTGGCAAAGATGTGGAGCAAAAGGAGCCCTTGTGCACTCTTGGTGGGAATGTTAATTGGCGTAGCCACTAGGGAAAACAGTGTGGAAGTTCCTCAGAAAATTAAAGATGGAACTGCTATATGAACCAGCAATTCTACTTCTGGGTATTTATTTGAAGAAAATGCAGACACTAACTTGAAAACCACTTGAACATCTTCATGTTCACTGCAGCATTATTTACAATAGTCAAGATATGGAAGCAAGTGTCTGTTGATGGATGAATGAATAAGGAAATTATGGTATATACACATAATGGAATATTATTCAGCCATAAAATACAATGTAATTTTGACTTTTGTGACAACATGGATGAAACTTGAGGGCATTATGCTAAATGAGATAAGTTAGAGAAAGACAAATACCTTGCGATCTCTTTTATATGTGGAATCTAAAAGCAAAAACTAACTTATAGATACAGAGGACAGATTGGTGGTTGCTAGAGGTGGGGGTGGGTGAGGAGTGTGAGAAATAGATAAAGGGGGTCAAAAGATAAACCAACAACAACAGTAACAATTTAAAAAAAAACCCAAGCAACCAAAACAGGAAGAGAAAAGTTACTTAGGCAATAATTCTTAGAGACATACTTGGGTTAGAATATCAAAGGGGTAAGTTAGGAAAAGCCCTCTGAGAAGCTGTATAAAGTAAGTAACAGACCTATTCACCGTTGCTTGGGAGAATCATTACTGTTGTTAGAGATATAAATCCCCGTTACAGTCCGTTTTGGGGCTTTTTCTGAAATCATTGGTGTCTGTGACTTTCTGGTGAATGTGTTGTGTTTCTCCTGATCTCACAGATCATTTGGTTCTTTTATGGTACCTTAGTTTCAGCCATTTGGAGAATTGACTGCCTCACTCATTGAGTTGCCACTTAGGACCCCTCCAAAGTAAATTTCATGTATGGCATATAGCCTATATTTAAACTCAAACATGTCTTCCAGTTTTGTTGTAAATCCTTCCAGCTAGATTCATATGATCCCAACAAAGGAAGTAAATACAAATAAAATTGTTTTTGTTATATAGGGTTTTTTTTAAAGCGTATTAAAATTTGAAAGAGCACTAATAACAGTCTTTGCAAGATCTAGTAGTTTCCCTTGATCTTAAAATCATTGGTATTTAATTCTTAAGAGGTAGGGGACTTTTATTGGTATTTAGGTTAATACTTTGGACTCTCCAGCAAGTACTTAAGTAACTACTATTGTCAGGCAGTGTGCTGACAAAAATACAAGAGATACTTGCCCTTTTTGAGCTTAAAGTCTAGTAGGACATAGAGATGAGTAAAAAAAAAAAGTAGTGAAAGGTTGTGATGATAAAACATAAGAGTGCTTATAATTATGAATTGGTTGATTTGAATAGTAGTTGGTAGGAAACTTAAGTCAGATCTTAAAACAGTTAAACCATGATCCTTGTGACTGAGTTTTTTCTGTATTTCTATAATGATTAAGATACATAAAATTTTAATTTTGGCATGTAACTATAGTGTCTACCTAGTGAGCATCTTGAATTAACTGTCTTTTGTCTGGATTCATAGTTAGGGGGTAGTATCTTGCTGTAACAAAATGAAGACTACTTTAGTCTTTGTGAATATCATAAATTTCCCAAGCAATTTTGGGAATATTCTTTAAGTATACTTTTTTAGGTTTTATACACTGAATTTTATTTTTTTAAAGATTTTATTTATTTATTTATTTATTTGACAAATTTATTTATTTGACAAAGAGAGAGAGAGCACAAGTCCAGGGGGAGTGGGAGATGGGGAGAAGCACGGAGCCCAACGTGGGGCTCAATCGCAGGATCCTGGGATCATGATCTGAGCTGAAGGCAGATGCTTAACTGAGTGAGCCACCCAGGTACCCCGGACTGAATTTTACATAAAGTATTTTTGAATTAAGTTTACATCATTATATTGACAACTTACTCTAAGTACCTTAGCAAGTCACATGTTTATTAGCTTCAGTCTTATCTTGTGCATTTATAATGGGTTTATTGTCATAGTTATCATATTTATTTAAGTATTTTTTTTTTTTTAAAGATTTTTTTTTTATTTATTCATTTGACACAGAGAGAGAGATTACAAGTAGGCAAAGAGGCAGGCAGAGAGAGAGGAGAGAGGAGGAAGCAGGCTCCCTGCTGAGCAGAGAGCCCAATGTGGGCCTCGATCCCAGGACCCTGGGATCATGACCTGAGCCGAAGGCAGCGGCTTTAACCCACTGAGCCACCCAGGCGCCCATATTTATTTAAGTATTAATAACAATTTGAAGAGTAATTTTGTTAAAAGGCTCTAAAATATCAGTTCAGTAAGCTTTGAAATAAGTTTTTTTTGTTAAAAACAATTCATAATTGCGGGACTTATTATTTCATGAAGAAATTTAAGTAATCAGAATGAAATTATTAAGCACACCTATTTTATTTCTACAGTTTTTAAGAGTTTTGCATTTTGCTTTGATACACATTTATTTAAGGAGTCCTTTGCCCTTGTCCCTGATAGCAATGATAATTTTCTACCAATAAACAGTATCTTGAAAGTAAGCATCAAATGACTCCCCACTTTTGTCTTATTGACTGTTGTAAGAAAAAAGCTTAGAAAATAATACACTGGTTTTTATTTTGAGGTTTAAGTAATAATTTAAAATAGTAACATGTAACTCATAATTAATTTTTCTGCAGGATCCCACATTGCGTACCAAACAGCCTATCCCAGCTGCCTACAACAGATATGACCAGGAAAGATTCAAAGGAAAAGAAGGCAAGTGACTTAATTTTTATGTTTCCCTTACTGTGGTGGTGGTGCTGAATGTGAGAGGTAGTATAACCTGCTGTTTATGAGCAGGTGTTGGCAAACATCTGCAGGCCAAATCTGGCCCAACACATAAATAAACTTCTGCTAGAACACAGTCGCATTCATTTATGTATTATCTGTGGTTCCCTGGTGCTGTGACAGCAGTGTTGAGTTTTGACAGAGATTGTGTGGCCTACAGAGCCTTAACATACTGTCTGGTCTTTTACAGAATAAATTTGCCAACCCCTGGGGTACCTGGGTGGCTCAGTCAGTTAAGTGTCTGACTTTTGATTTCAGCTCAGGGCATGATCTCAGGGTTCTGAGATTGAGCCCCATGTTGGGCTCTAAAGTTTGTGTGGGGAGCCTCCTTGGGATTCTCTCCTTCCCTCCTCCATGTCCCCCATGCTCGGTTGCGCGCTCTTTCTCTCTCTCTCACTCACTCAAAAAAAAAAAAAAAAAAATTGCCAATCCCTGGTTAACTTCATGGAATCTGGATCCAGGTTGCCTATCACAGTTAATTTTTATGGAAATTTCCATAAATTAACTGCATTCTGTTTTAATTTCTTCTTGTGTTTCATTGCAATACTACTACTAGCAGTAGTATCTATCTTTTAGTTTCATTGTGGGGATTAAACTAGTTAATAATGTGTCTAGAATAGTGACTGCTATATAATAAGCTATCTATAAATATTTTCTGTTATTAATATTCTGCTTCTCAGAAGGTCAGACTGGAGATTCTATATATCAAATCATGTTTCTGAAATTGTAGATGTATACATTGAGAACTTGGGACATAAAGATTTTAGTAACTATGTGAGGTCTTATTTTGGGGTAGCCTGCATGGTATACTGGGTAATGCAGTAGTGAACCATATCCATGTTACTGTGGTGGTTAGTGAAGTGGTAGTAATGTCATTGTATTTCTCTTGGGATCTTCATTTATCTTGATTTGTGGAAAAAAATTAGGTAGAAGCAACTGGAACTTTAACTTTTATGTTTTTTTTCCTTCATAATCTGAAATCTCCATTTAAATTTCATTAACAGGTATATTGCTTCTGTACCTTGTGTGCTGACTTCATTTACTGGTTAAAGGCATGTACTGTGAATACATGCTGGAGAAATACAGTGTTTCATTCTTTTATTCACTGCAGTACTTTTTTTATGGAATGAATTTTGTAAAGTGGGGTTTGGCAAATTACAGCTCAGGGACCAAATCTGATCCTCTGTGGGCCAAATCAGGCCATGCACATTTGTTTACATATTTTGTTTATCTTGCTTTTCCACTGTACATGGAAAATCGGTAGTTGTGATGGAGACATATAACTTGCAATGTGTAAAGTATTTAATATATTTATATTAATGTAATATGCCTTTACAGAAAGGCATTTTGAGACTCTCCTGGAACCTTTATCTCTATATACAGCATTGCTTTTCTACAAATTATGTAACATATGCCTATGATTGTAATTTTGAAACAGAACTTTTTTTTTTTTTTTTTTAAAGATTTTATTTATTCATTTGACAGAGAGAGAGAGATTACAAGTAGGCAGAGAGGCAGACAGAGAGAGAGGAGGAAGCAGGCTCCCTGCGGAGCAGAGAGCCCGATGCGGGCCTCGATCCCAGGACCCTGGGATCATGACCTGAGCCGAAGGCAGCGGCTTTAACCCACTGAGCCACCCAGGCGCCCGAAACAGAACTTTTTATAATTTAAGGCCTTCTCATGATAATAGAAGCTTTTAGTGTTACTGTAAATGAGTATTAGAAGTAAATAATTTAGAGGTTATAAAGTATTCAGTCTAATTTTGATATCTCCAAAATATCAGAACTTTTGAACACAATTGCAGAAATAGTCTTAACCAACTTCTACACAAAGGCCTCGTTGGCGTGTATTGAATATATTTTGGGGACTAGTATCCCTTTTAAAGTTTTATCTTCACAGGTATGTAATTTAATTTTCTATGTGTAGTACATTTGATGCTTTGTTATATTGTTAAATTGTCAGATTATAACACAGGTTATTACTTTAGGTTTGTTATTGGTCACAAAATACATAAAATCTCATAACAAGCCCCTTTTCTTTGTAGAAACGGAAGGCTTCAAAATTGACACTATGGGCACCTATCATGGTATGACACTGAAATCTGTAACGGTAAGTCATTTTGACTGCAGAGGTTCTCTTGTTCCAGGCATTTTATGTGAGTAGCAGATGTTGAAGAAAATCTTTGTTCTCCATTATTTTCTATTTCACACATTTATCTTTAATGACTCATTGTGCTGATAGATCTGTTGGTTGGTTGGTTGATTTGTGGATATCCTTTTTTTGCTTTAAGTGAGTTGAGTGTGTTTAAATAAAAGCTATTTTGGTTAACTTGCAAGTAGGATGGGTTCTACCTGGTTAGAGTATTTAATGCCAGGGAGGAGTTACAAGGTCCAAATTGGGAGAATTATTTTCCATAGTATCTTATGTTCTTTAAAATATAATTAATGCTTTATGCTCTTTAAAAAAAACAGATTGTAATGGTTGATATAGTATTTACAAGATGCATACTTGCCAGAACCAAGTACTTAGATGTCCACAATTATAAGTCTTTGGCTCACTTTTGGCAGACTTTCTTTTATATTTTTTTAGCACACTAAAAATAGTTACTTCTGGATGTTCTGATTAGGCTGTGTTTAACATAATTTTTATTTAGTCAGTGATAGATAGGACTTGGTAATGTAGAGCAGGAATTTTGTTCACCTTATTTTGAGTATTTATTTTACAGATTATTACTATACTTTAAAATATTAGTTATATGTATTAGAATACCTGTATATTTTAAAGCTAATACCAAGCTTACTTTGTCTTTGTTTATGAATCATCAGATCTTTGAGGACTCAATATGACATGGAATCATCATATATTTGCTGTGATTTCTCAGAATTAAGATATATCTTGTCATGCTTTCCAGAGCAGATAGCAAATAAATGTGGAGAATCTGATATTAAAAGTTGACCTTTTTTTTTCTTTTCCTAGACTTCAAATTGGAATTGAGTATTAGACATTTTGCTAATACACTTGTTTTTAAGTTGTCATCAGGTTTCTTTTTGTATGTTTGAAATTGTATGTGAGCTCATTAATTCATTTAACAAGTACTTATTGAGCACTTGTGTCAGACTCTGTTTTAGTTTTTGGGTCTATAGCTATAAATAAGACAGACAAGGGTTCTGTAGAGAGAGTAGTCAGAGAGGCCTTTCTGAGCAGGTGACTTTTGAGCACAGCAGACCTTGCAGAAAAGCATTCTGTGAAAGGCTGCTCAAAGGTCAAGATCGAGGCCCAGAAGAGCATGAATGAAGGCCAGTATCTCCAGAGCATAGTCAATGAGGGGAAGGTGGTAAAGATTAGATACACTCATCTTATGAGATCTGCCTAGTTCTTCTGACTTGAAAATGTAGTTCATGGCTGTAAGATTAAATTTTTAAAAGATCTGTTTATTGACATTTTCTTGGGAATAGAACTTGCTTACTGTCCATTCCCTAAGTGAATTATGGAACTGCAGTTGTTATCCTTAGATAACCATCAGGGGGACTTTTTTGTCGTTGTGGTCGTTGTTGTTTTAACTTCTGTCTCATCTGAAATGCCATGAAACTGGTTTCATTACTGAGCTTCTGTGCAAATAGTAAAATCACTGATAGTTTTTATAGTGATGCTTTTTACAGAACAGTTTTTCTAGAATCCAAGGACAGTTTCTTAATTAAACGGAGTGATAATAGCTCTGTTTCCTCATTAGACTTTGCTTCTAAATGTACTTATAAGAGACGCAAATTTAAACAAATTTATGGCGCTTGTTTTTACAGAAATAACCACATATAGAGACATTGTGTGGGAATGCAACAGAAAAACTAAAAATGGTCAAATTGTTGGTACTCTCCATATTTTAACATCCCGTTTGAATCTCTGTACTGTTTGTGACCTGATTCATTTTAGCAGTCGTTAGAGAATACATGCAGAGGTTTGAACTTTAAAGCTTTGAAGTTGCTCTGATAATTGTTTCTTTTTACTTGAATCTCAAGCTTATGCTTCCAGTGTAATTTTTTTTCCTTGTCTTTTTTTCTTTTGGAATTATTAGTTTCACCAACTTTGTCTTATTCTCCAGGGAGGATTTCTCTTGTGATATCCACCCAGACATGCAAAAGCAGTTAAATGTATGTTAAAGGCTTTATTGCACTGATGTGACTTCCTTTCTAGTTTCCATATGAGCTCATTTTAGGTACCACGGTTTTTCAGGGTTTTGACATGTTTAGTTGATCTACATAGTTACTAAAATTGTACCAGTCTATATTAGGATTGATCTATATATCTTTTAAGTTCAAGACACCAGAGTCCTGTTAGATATAAGATTAAGTAAATCAGGTTGTGCAGATGGCTAGAAAATTTTTATGTAATTGATTTTTTGTCTTCATTTGTTATAGAGAAAGGAGTATGTATTTTGACAGTATTTCATAATGGTCCTAAGTTTCTGAAATGTATAAAAGTTAAGGCTTTGGCAGGGTATTAGGTAATACTTGTTTATGAAGATAATAATTTATAGAAATTCAATATATGGATAGAAGCCCAGGTATCTTTAAATTTACAAGTTTGTATAGTTAACTTTTGACTTAGGCCATGAAATACAGTGGCATAAGACATGGATGTTGGAGTTGCTAAATGGCTTTACCAAGTCAGTAGACTTACCCCAAAATGTGTTAATTGGGTTGTATAATGTTTAAGAAATACTAGACTAAATGGATTTTGTGGTACAGGAATTTCATCATTTCTGATATATATATATATCTAAATTGAAAAACAAGAGTATGCGCCCCTTCCCAGGATTGTTTGTCCCTTTTCTTCCTCCTTTTGAGAATACTGGAAAGAACTAGAATTGTGTAGAATCAGTTTAAGTGAACTATCTTACTAATCATGGGTTGGGACTAGAAACCATTTAGTATAGGGAACACCAGAATGTATTTGCATGGATTCTTTTTGTGAAAGGATCCATCTTAGACTAAGAAAGTGCCACTTGACAGTGCTTTTCATTATATAGAAAAGAAGGAGGAGATGATGAAGACTTTTCTGTGTTGGCAAAGAACTTATCTAGTCTTCCACTGGAGTAGGAATAAAAAGATACAGTCGCAGTTCACTCTTGTTATTTGTGAGGATTTGATAATTGAATTGAGAACTACTTCATTTTAACCTCCCAGTCTAGTTTTTTAATGTTCAGGTAGGAAGGTAACATACGCTCGCCCCTATTTGTTCTTTTTTTAGTTCTTATTACATATCACTGACTCTCAGTTACCTTGCCGTCTTCATTTTTGAGAAAACATTTTACATTCTGAAATGTGCAGATCAAAAGCTTTCCTTTAAGATTGTTTTTTGAGTTGACTCCAGTAGAATTGTAGTTTTTATAATATGCCTTTTTTTGGGAACCATTTTCCCAATAGTTAGTACAGCTGGGTAGATATTCAGTATTTACATTAGAGGTGTAATCACCATCACCTTGCACTCTTTAGTAATATCCAGAATCTCAGTCTCTCAGTATACAGTTATATTCTTAAGCAGGAACACATTTATTAGTAACCTTCCAGCTCCCCTGTTTTATAAAGTTTCCTTCATTCTCATTTTGTTGTTGATTAACTTGTTCATCTTTGCTGAGAGTGTTAGGGGGAATGCTCTAGTAGCAGTAATGCTCTAGAGTTGTGTCTAAGAGTCCAGGTCAGCAGAAGATGGAGACAGTTGATTAAGACTTTATTATTGAACACTCTTCTTTCCTTCCTTTCTTTTCCTTTAGCAAATCTTTTTTGAGTGCTTAATGTAATGGTTGTTGTGTAGATTTTAAGGGTGCCTATGGGAAAATTTCTTCTCACAGTTAGATGCAGCATGTCTGTTTATAAATGCTAGTACACTGACATCATATGCCTCTCTTAGCATATTTCTGGGATCATTCATTGTGCCAATCTAAATGTGGTCCCACATATGTTTTATTAGGCATCCACTGTCATTTAAAATTTTATTTTATGCACTAAGATTTAAAAATAAAAGTATGTCACAAAAAGTCTGGATTTTCAGCTTCTTTTGTAAAGCTATCTGGCATGTCTGAGTACTGGGTCTATAGTCTAGTGTAGTTAAGAGTCACACTGATCCAATGACTGCCTTTAGATGGGATGTTTTCTTTAGGTTGCCCATAGGCCTCACTACCCTGTTGTCTTTGATAAAGACTTTACTTACTCATACAGTTGACCCTTAAACAACACTGAGGTTAGGGTTACTGACACCCCCTACCCGCTGCAGGCAGTTGAAAATCTGCATATAACTTCGGATTTGCCCAAACTTAACTACTAATAGCCTATTGTTGATTGGAAGCCTTATAGGTAACATACAGTCTATTAACACATATTTTGTATGTCATATATATTACATACTGTATCTTACAATAAAGTAAGCTAGAGAAAAGAAAACATTTAGAAATAAGGAAGAGGAATACATTTATGATACTGTACTATAAAAAAATCCACATATAAGTATTTTTGCAGCTCAAATCCATGTTGTTTAAGGGTCAGTGGTACTACCTTCTTAGACCCTACTGGCCTTTCAGTTTGAAATTCCTGATCTAAATAAAGGCGGTGTTATCTTATTAAAGAGAAGGTAATCAGTTGAAAGCACTATGTATTTAAGGGTTCGAAGTCAGTTCTGGCTTTGAATCCCAATTCTTCCATTTATTATGCCACTAATGTAGGTGAGATTGTTTAACCTTTCAGTGAGTGGTCTTGTTTTTATTTTTTAATTAAGATAATAGAACTTATAGTCTTGTTGAGGACTAAAAGACACTATGTAAAATGCTTATTAGCACAGGGAAGACTCAACAAATAAATGATGGTTATTTTATTATGAATTTATGTTATATATAATCTCACTTTAGGCGTAAATGTAGGCAGCTGTAGCTTCACAGATGTATTTAATATTACATGTTTAATGATGCCATGTTCATTCAAAGTTATGAAGACTAGTTTATTTAAATATTACGAAAACTCTTTTCCTCTTTAGTAATTGGGATATTTTTACTGTGGCTTTATTTTTATCTTAGTGTTCTTTATCCTGTGAGAGAAAATTGCTGCAAAGAAGTTATATGGTGGATAAGAACTTAGCTAGGTTAGGCTTTTCTATCTACCTGTTGGGACTCATATATAAAAAGAAATTAGGGATGCCTGGTGGCTCAGTTGGTGAAGCATGTGGATCTTGATCTCAGGGTCATGAGTTCAAGCTGCACATTTTTGGTGTAAATTTTTCTTAAAAATTTTTTTTAAATGAAATTTATTTAGATTTAAGTTATTTAATTTTATCAAAAAAAGCATATGGAGAGGATGGGTGAAATGGGTGAAGGGGATTAAGAGGTACAAACTCAGTTATAAAATAAGTCACATGGGATGAAAAGCACAGCACAGGAATATATTCAGTATTGTAATACATATATCATGGTGAGCATTTCATAATATATATAACTATTGAATCACTTTTTCTATTTAGACTACTTTATAGTAGCTATACTTCCAATAAATTTTTTAAAAAATTAAAGAGCATAGTAAGTATTGGGACATTAATATGTAGTCATAATTATAAATAAGAATATTACTTTTATAATTCATAATTGTTTGCATTCTTTATTTACATTGGTATATTATTTTGCTTGAACATTATATTGCACTTGAAATAATTTTCAAAACTTGTTGGCTGTCTTGATATTTGAAGGAACAGGGTGGTTCTGTCCTCTGTCAGCCTGAGCAGTATAAAAGTGTATCCCCTAAACAAAACAAAATATTATTTGGTTTCTGTCACTAACTTGTTCTATGTCTTAAGCTTTTGAAAGTTAATTTTATATTTTTACTACCTGTTATATGAAGTAATACTTAAGTATTAACATTAATATTTTGTACAGTTTATTTCTAATATTTGCATTTTTATAGATTTTTCTAAGAGTTCAATATTTTTTCTCTGTACTCAACATACCTCTCAGATCCTTTTTATAGTAGTTTTGCCATAGTGATTTTTCCAGCTTTTTTCTTTTCTTTTCTTTTCTTTTTTTTAAATGTGCTCATTATAGATCTGGACTCTGACTATATACAGGCAAGATAAGGTACAAGAGTGGGCTTTCTGTTATGATTTTTTTGACCTGTTTGTTGTAACAAATTAAGCATCGGTTTTGGTCATCTGAAAAATGGTATTATAATAACTTCTCTGACATTTGTTTTGAGGTTTACATGTGTACGGGCATACCTTGTTTATGTTCTTTTCAGTGCTGTTCGCCTGTAGCATTGTATTAATTATAGTAATTGAAGAATGTTTTTATATTAAACATAGGTAACATTTTGTAAACTGTTTATACTGAAATATAGAAAATACTCTCCTCTCCTTTTTTTTTTTTTTTAAAGATTGATTTATTTATTTCACAGAGGGAGAGACACAAGGAGGCAGAGAGGCAGGCAGACAGAGAGAGGGGGAAGCAGGCTCCCCGCTGAGCAGGGAGCCCGATGCGGGCCTCGATCCCAGGACCCTGAGATCATGACCTGAGCCGAAAGCAGAGGCTTTAACCCACTGAGCCACCCAGGCGCCCTCTCCTCTCCTTTTTGAAGTTAGGTAGTATTTAGACTGAACACTTATTGAGATGGGTGTATATCAGTTTCCTTACAGTTATACTCCTTGTTGTGAGAGATATCAGAATCTAATTTTACCTTATTATTTTGTCAACATATGATTCTAATCTAATTCAAGAAAAATGAATTATAAAAGCATTAATAGGTGTCAGGAAATTTTAGTGTATACGAAGTACATTATTTTTATAATACTGCTTTTTTGTTTCTTTTAGTTTATGTATTTTATTGAGCTTTATTGATAATCCATTGCACAGTGGATGGTACTTTTGGTGTAAGCTTATACAGTTAAATTCTATTAATTTAGCTTTGCATTTCTTTCAAGAGTAATTATTGGTTTATCCAAAGTGTCTTAGAGATTTTAATAATATCTCTAAGATATCTTTAAAATTAATCTATTCTTGACCATGTAGTTAATATCATAGTCACAGAATTTCTGAGACTTAGGAAAGGAACAGTGTTGGCACATATGTCAGAAGTAGTCTAAAAACTGTTGCGTAATTTCTAATAACAATGTTAATGTCACCTTTTTTCAGTACTTTAATATTGATCAGTGTAAGAACAGGAGAAAATAGAAACCAGTTTGGAAATATAATAATGTTTTGTTAACAGCATGATAAAAATTTATTCTAAATTTCATTTTGATTATATAAAGTCTTTTAATTGTAATTCCACGTGTACTGATATAGTTATTCATGACCCAGGTGTGCACAAGAGCAAACTTTTTAAAAGAAATCTCTCTTGGACCTACTACAGTACAGCATTTTATTCCAGTTTCTATTTACCTTCATCAGTACAACTTCAGTCTCTTGAACATACTTCATCACTTTTAAATTCTAACTCAAGTATATTTTTAGACCACCTTGTTGTTTGATATAGGCATGACTGTATTTTATATATTATGTATTTCTCTTCATTATTTTGAGGGGAAAAGGTTAATATTTAGTATTTCCTTTAATTTTATGACAAATGATTTGAATCATTTTGTTCATATGAAAAAACCTAGTATATTTAATAATATTCTATAATTAGATGTTTAGGTAATTCCTCGATAGGTACTTTTCTTGGTGGTTGTTGGCTGAGTTTTAGTTTTCTGTATACATTTCTAGGTCTTCATAACTTGATTTAAATCTTCAATGAATTTCAGTCTTTTGTATAAATCCTACATTCAAACTTTATTTTCTTTGTTGTCTTAATTATATTTGTCTTAATATTCATTGCATTTCTAGTTAGTTCATCCCCTTCCCTCTCCCCAACCCTGCCAAACCTCATTTGATCTTTAATTCTAAGTTTTGGTTTCTTTTCCAGGTCTTTTTCTTGATGGATGTTTCTTTTTTAGTGTTGTTCTTGTCTTTCCTGCTTCTCATGTTCCTCTGTGAGTGACTGTTCCCACGTTCATTTTAAGTATCTGTTTTTAAACTCTTATTTACTTCTGGTCTGGACAAATCTTAGTATTTAGAAACTAAGTTCTTACTTGAAATTTCAGAATGGTGCTTTGCTGTGAATAACTTGAAGACATTCATTTGAAATGCTAAGGAATTAAAGCTTTTTTGAGATTTTTATTTTTGACTTCATTGGAGATAAAAGGCATACCATAGAACTCAGGTAATTGTCTCACTATTGAAGTTGTCATATTTTATGTTGCCATTAAAAAGCATTTGTTCTTTGCATTTAGATTTTACAGTAATATATAAGATCAAACAGTTATTTTGAAATCAAGTCAATTTAATATTTTACAAAATTTTAAATCAAAAATAACTGATTTTAGTATCATCTATGGTGAGTTCTGATCACTATCCATCTAATGATTTACCATCCTAAATTTGGTAGATGCTTTAGTCTTTCAGTGTCTTTTTGTCATTTCTGTCTTATACGTATGTTGCTATAAACATTTTGGAGTTGAATTCCCCATATATTTTAATATATCATTTTTGTGAACTAAAATTAAGCAGTTCGTTGACCTTTCAGAAGAATTTGAACTCTGTTGTATAAAAGGCTTTTATTTTTTTTAATAGTTTTTATTTTTTAAAGATTTTTTTACACGCATGTACATGAGTGGGGGGAGGGGCAGAGGAAGAGGGAGAAGCAGACTCCCTGCTGAGCAGGGAGCCCAAAGCGGGGCTTGATCCCAAGACTCTGGGATCATGGCCCAAGCCAAAGGCAGACACTTAATCAACTGAGCCAGCCCAGTGCCTCTATAGAAGGCTTTTAGTTTACTTCATTAAAAAAAAAAAAAAAAAAAAATTCAGCTTCTGATATGATCAGAATATAATTTTGATCTTAAAAGGTTATACAAAATATTTCAGTGTCCTTAGGAATTGTTGAGTTTTAACATAGAAATACATCTTAGTGTATGTGCTGCCTAAGCGAGCACAGAAATACATCTTAATAACTATCCATTCTGATAGTAAATTTGTGGGTATATTGTAATTCATCAAAAACTTAGGTATATATTGTCATTTTTTTCCCCTACAAAAGTTACTTTAACAGGAATAATAAACATTAAAAGCTTAACGACTTAAATAAATTTATATTGGTAACATTTTTTTCTTTATCTTGACTAAATGTAATAGATATAACTGATCTAATATATTCCTATAAATTGGTAGTTACCAATTTTGGGAGACTCATGGTATACATTTGATTTATTTCTAAACATTCAGAGTCATCATTAGTATTTTTGAAAAGTTTGTATAATATATTTTTTAAAGCTTTATAAACATCAGCATTGCTGATGCAGCATGCATCATTGTGGAATACTGGTGGGATTGCATTTATATTTTATATTGGAGCCCTCTTGTGGATTACTGAAACCAGTCCATGGTCATATAATCTGGTTCTAATTGCATTAAGAATTTTCACCAGCAATTTTGTTATGTAACAGATCAAAGCATAAATAACTGCTGGTGATAAACAGCAACACAGAAGGGGAAGATTAGTTGCATGGATCCCAGGTTGCCTAATATTGTGGCATTTCCTTATTAATCTGCTATGGCCCAGAGAAAGGCTGAAAAACTGGGTAATTATACCATAGTAATAGTACTATGAGAGATGTGTTATTCAAGCTTATGAGAATAGCATTTGAAATGCTAAATGCTGATTTATTAATTTACACTGAGGAATGTAATTGCCAAGAGTGCTGGATAGTCCACTCCTATATCTAGCATATCTGTATGTGTTCTCTGTGTTAAAGAAGCTCGTGGCAGATCATGGTATAATGATAAGTTTACACAGTGACATGAAATTATATCCTTCAAATGTTTAATGGTATTAGCGTAAGACTCCTTGATATTTGTGCCTCTTCTTAAAGACAGACCTATTTGCAAGACCATGGAACCTTTCTCCTTGGTCACTGCTTAGAGGGGCTTTGTCGTCATTTGCCATTGTGACTTCTGTTCTTACTGGTGTGTCTAATTTCAAGTGAATATGATGTATTTCTTTAGACGTATAGATTACTGATTCACGTTTGAACTAATATCTCTTTCTCTTCCATTTGATTTATTAAAAAGTTGATTAGGGACTAGGTCTTTCGAATTTAAAGTTCATGATGGTAGATATCCAAAGGTTCTGATTTGTCACTAGAGATAGTAGGCAACGGTAGATGATCTGGCGAGAAGTCTGAGCTGTACGTCTAGGATTAGTCCTATTTAGTTTTGTTGATTTGGAAGGGGACACAAGGAGCAAGAATTTCCTACAAGATTCTGAAAATCACTTATTTCTATCTTCCTTTTATTCTCAGAGTGATAAATTAATGACATTACTTAAATCCCACTCTACTGATTAATTTAATAATTTTAGTGCTACAGAGACATCACAATTTAAGTGTTTTCTTGGCATTGTATAAATGTATTTAAGATTTAGAATGTAGTCAAAATGAGTACAAAAACAAATATAGTTAAAGTACAAATGGAGAAGTACTAATACGAGTACTGTTGTAGAAGACTATAAGTAGATACGTAATCATGCTGTCTTGGAATGAATCTTTTAACCATCTTAATGCTTCTTTGGCATATTTATTCAAAAGATGTGCATATATTCATAATATAATTCTAAGTACTAAGGATTTTTTTTAATAAGGATAACTGGTCCTATATAAAATTTTCCTGATTTTAGTTCAAAATTTACTTAGTTATACTTCTTGTATACAATTCGTTAGGTAAATTACCAGAACTATTTTCAGTAATAGGAGAAGGGAGGTAGTTTTCTCTTATACACGTAAATGAGTATACCCTCATATAATCCGCCCCCTCATAAATGCATAAATAATTCTGATAAAAATGTGCTTAAAGTCTTAGTTGGTATGCTTAAACTAAGTATGCTAACATTTGTATTTGATCTACAATGAAAAACTACTTTTATTTAGGGTTTTATTTTTTTTTAAGCTGTATTGATTTTTGGTGCTTACCTATAAAAAATAAGTCATTTTTTATTACAATAGGAGTTTCACATATAAGCTCTGTTTTGCTTTGTAATTTTAGATTGAATTCTTGAAAAATTATCAAGTCTGTAGGGAAAGCTAATTTCTAAAACCACTCAGTGTTCGTTTTCAAGCTGAATTCTTAGAAACTTTACTGCGAAATTGTTTTTAGTGTAGAGAAACGTAGAGTTGGATATGAACAAAAGTAATTAAAGGAATTGTTATGGTATAAGAGTGTTTTCATTATTGCCTTACATATTGTAGTTTGTAATGATTTAAAAGACTTAAGTGTAATGATTAAAATCGAGGGTTGGCAGACATTTTCTGTAAAGGGCCAGATAGTATATATTTTAAACTTTAGGCTGATAGGCACCAGAGATGGTAGGTAGGTAATTACATAACAGGAGATAAAATCTCCACAAATTTTCAGTGACATATGTAATAATAAATGAGTAAAATTTTGTGTAATACTGATCTAATGAGAAGAATAGAATTTTATTTTGGTGGCAGGATAACATTTTGTGGTTCAAAGTTGTTGTTCTGTATCACCAAAATTGATTGTAAGTGTTCTGTAAATCTGTAAGGCCGATCTGTAATGAAATTTTATGTATTTCGTCTCTGAAAAAGTATCTTTTCATACAGGTAGAATACTGATGAGTGTTTATATCAGTACATGAGCATGTGATATTAATTGAGCATATTTGTCACTTCGAAGGTGTTCTAGAATTTTGTTAGATTATTTTCTTTATATTTGCCTTTTTAGCATCTCATCATTTCAGATTTATTATTATCAGTTGAAGGTTAGGTGGAAGTTCCAAACTTGTAGTTAAAATTTAAATGTTGCCCTATGGACAAATGTGGGACACAAAGTGCTGTCTTTTGCATTCATTCAACCAATATTTATTGTGTGCCTGCCATATATGCTGGGTAGTAGTATAGGTTATGGGGATGCACTGCAGTGATAAATAGAGGAGGGACAAATAAATAAAAGATCAGTGATACATGCGTTTTAGAAAATTAAAATAGGATGAAATGATAAAACTGCATTCTTGCTGTGTGCCAGTCACTGGTGCTAAATTATGAGAGGTGTTTGTCTCAAGTACGTAACTACTATAGTACAGAGGCAGTCATAGTATATAATGAGTGAGCGTGGATACATTCTAGTAGTTGCAAAACTTTCTTTATGGATACTGAAATTTGAATTTTGTGATTTTTACATGTCAAGAGATAGTATTATTTTGATTTTTTTTCTCTCCATCTTAAAAAATGTAAAAACCAGTTATGGCCCATGGGACATACAAAAATAGGGAAGGGTCTGGATTTGGTCCACTAAGGTTGTTAACTTTGGGCTTAATTTGTTTTTTTCTTGTGCTTATAACAACTAATTTATTGTCTCAGCTCTGGAGGCCAGAAGTCTGAAATCAAGGTGTCTGCAGGGCCATGCTCCCTCAGAACCCTTTGAGGGAATCCTTCCTTGCCTTAAGTTAAATTTTAATGAACTGATGTAAAAGGTAAGAATAATTTTTATACTGAATCCAGCAGTCAGTACTTGAGTTGAATTTTATGGCCTGAGGAATTGATATTTAAATGAATTTTAGGAAGTATGCTATTTAAACACACATACCTAGTATAGTCATTAAGTAAGAGCACTAACTTTTAACGTTAAATGTGTTAAGAATGGAGGCATTTGTATAATGGCTATTGCCTGTGTAGTGTAGTTAAAACTATTATTTCTTTTTGTGTTAGGATATTCAAGAATATTAAATGAAAATTGTTGATGATGGCCTTGGGTTTTAGACTAACAGCAACGAGAAACATAAATTTCCTACTCCTGAAGAAATTAAAATTTTATCAGACTTTTATAATAAGGAATTTTTTATTGCTTAAAGCCTAATAAAATGGATTTTTTTTAAAAGAAAACTCATAATAAAAGAATGTATCGAGTTTTGTTTAACACATTCTCCTGATGTGTGAGAATGTGATATTTGGGAAACAAAGTTATAAGCCTTTTTGATCTGTCAGCCAGACTGAGAAAACACTTCTGCAGACAGAGGAGCATTTGATGAGTCTGATGAGGAGTGAGAAGAGCAGGACAGAGTAAATGACATGAATAAGAAGAGAGGTAGATAAGCCCACCTTCCTGCAGATTGCAGTGCCTCTTTAGTGTTCCTACCTTAAGTATGCTAAGCTGAAGAGCTGTATATAGCCTATTGCAGTTACAAAAATGGGAAGAGTTCCTTTGCAGTTAGTCATTATTTGACATCCTGGGAACCATCTTGTATAGTCCAGGCGGCTAACTCCAGCAATTCCAGTACCCCCATCCAGATTTTTTTGCTTTCTAGCAGTCATGAAGATTCCACTGATCTGGCACTGCATTGTTGGTTATATAATGCATTAGAAAAGCACAAATTACCTAGCTACCCTCATCCTTCTCCTACCCTGTGCTTTCAAATGTCAGGTTTTCCTAAGTGTGAAGCCTAAATGTCATCAGTACTTCTTAGCTTAAGACTGTAACTTATTTTTCTTAAACCATCACAGCTAATGCTAAGATGTGCTAGTTTGATCAGAGACTAATTTTCTAGCCCCAGGCAGCTGATAATAATGGCAAATTGGTTTTTTTCTTTGAAATGTGTGCTGTTAGACAAAGGAGTGCATACTCATATGAATAGTGCCAAAGCTGTGTGTGTGTGTGTGTTTTTAAGATTTTATTTATTTGAGAGAGAGAGACAGAGACAGAGAACAAGTGGGGAAGGAGCAGAGGAAGAAGCAGTTTCCCTGCTGAGCAGAAAGCTCGATGTGTGGCTCGATTCCCGGACCCTGGGATCATGACCTGAGCTGAAGGCTGACGCTTAACCAACTGAGCCCCCCAGGTACCCCAAAGCTGTTTTTAATAATGCTGCTGTCGTCCCTGAACATTGTGGGGGAAAATCCTAGTTAGCTCGCACCCTCAAGTCAGATGACCTAGGTAGTCTAGGGTTTAAGTCTGATAGACTGGAGAAAAGGGCATCTTTATTTATTTGTTCTTCAAACGACAGTGCTTCTTTGTAAATTTTTTTTCCCCTCGGGACTTCTTTTTGCAAAGCAATTGGCGAATCCCCCCCCCTTATTTGTGAAAAATTACAAACATCAGTATAATTAGAGAAAATAGCATTCGTTTTTTCTATCTGCCCATCACATAGATTTCTATAATTATTTTTTTTAAGATTTTTTATTTATTTATTTGACAGAGAGAGAGATTACAAGTAGGCAGAGAGGCAGGCAGAGAGAGGAGGAAGCAGGCTCCCTGCTGAACAGAGAGCCTGATGCGGGGCTCCATCCCAGGACCCTGAGATCATGACCTGAGCTGAAGGCAGAGGCTTTAACCCACTGAGCCACCCAGGTGCCACCGTCTGTAATTATTTTTAAACCACTCTTCATCTTTTCCACATCTCCCTTTTTTCCTGAAGTATTGTAAGGCACAACCTAGACACTGTTCTGCATACTTTGTACTTCTAAAAAATACTAAATTCTTTTTATTTAGTCACAGAGGCATTATTGTACATTGCCAAAGAAAATAATTTATCCTCTTACACATCTTTCATTTTCCATTTTCTTTGATTTTTTTGAAAAATTTGTTTTGTAGTTCATTCATTGGAAATAGGGCCCAAACAAGCACCAAACGTTGCATTTAGTTGTTAAGAATAGTAGTTTTTGTTTTGTTTTGTTTTGTTTTTTTCTTTATATTAGAGTTAATAGTCTTTTTTTGGTGTCCCATGGACTCATTTGTTGGACTGGTGAAACCTGTGAGTCTATATGATTCCTCTCTCTGAATAATATGTATTTTTTAAGATTTTATTTATTTATTGGAGGCAGAGTGAGCACTAGTAGGGGAGTAGCAGTAGGAGAGGGATAAGCAGACTTCACACTGAGCATGTGGCCTCATATGGGCCTTGATCTCAGGACCTTGAGATTATGACTTGAGCCGAAATCAAGAGTTGGAAACTTAACCAGTTGAGCCACCTAGGCGCCCCTGAATATTTTAATGCATAAAATAAAATACATAAGATAAAGAAGACCAATTATATTGAAAGAAAATTATCAAGAGACTTTAAAAATACAAATTTATGGCATGGTAATTTGTGCTTCTCTACAAATGCATTATATAACAAGATCTAGTGACAAATCTAATAAATGCCAAAATTTTAAAGTGTGAGGAGTGTACACAGTATTTCAGGATATCTGTAATGTGATATCAAAACATCTAATATCTTTTGGTGACAAAGTCATGCCAGTGTTACTGGTACTGTGGTTTAAGGAAATGTTAATTTCTGTTAGAGGTCGGTGAAAATAAAATTGTAATTTTATTTTTTCCCCATCCATATTAAGGGATCCACAACCTCCTGCCCTATAGTAAAGGTTTTAAGAAAGGTCCTGGCTGCAGTTCTGTTTTATTGTTTATTTTCTGTTTTTCTGCAAAATTGTCAAATTTTTCTCAACTCCTGGCCTTTGTCTTTGCAGTTCTGTTTTTCTCAATCATTCTTCCCCTTGCTCTTAATAAGACTGGCTCCTCATAATTCAGATCTTAGTGCAAAGGTCACTCTCTCAGGAAGACTTACAAGGTTTTTTTGGTAATCTTTTTTTTTTTTTTAAGATTTTATTTATTTGACAGAGAGAGATCACAAGTAGGCAGAGAGGCAGGGAGAGAGAGAGAGAGGAGGAAGCAGGTTCCCCGCCGAGCAGGGAGCCCGATGCAGGCCTCGATCCCAGGACCCTGAGATCATGACCTGAGCCGAAGGCAGAGGCCTTAACCCACTGAGCCACCCAGGCGCCCTTTTTTTGGTAATCTTGTTTTATTTGTTTATCTTGATGATTTTCTTTGAATATAAGGATTTAAAGGTAGGAACCACATCTTTCTTGCTGTCTAGTATAGTTCTGAGAAGAGTACCTAGCAGAATTGTTACTTGAAAAGTATTTATTAAACTAATGAATGTTTCCTAACCTCATACTATACATTATAGTGTTAGTTATTTTCCATTCTTTCATATGTGTACAGAGTAGTAGTTAAAATTTATTATCGTCATTGATGATTTAGTAATATGTTGACCCGGAGTTCCACTTCACAGTTCTTTTATGTATTTCTTGATGGCCCTTTACTATGTCTTCCTTGGTCAGTCAGGATCTCATAGAGTGTTTTTTCTCTCTATAAACATGGCATCACTGTTTCCTCAGTGCCCAGGCCAGGATTTTAGGCATCATCCTTGCCACCTGTTTCCCTCTCCCTCCCTCCAGTATCTAAGCATCATGAAGGCCTGTTGACTTACTTCCTAACATCTCTGGAATTCTTTATCTTCATGTCACTGCCATACTCTGCTCCAGACTATTTTTATATCTTCCTAGGATTATGCAGTAGTCTCATAATTGTTCTCCTGTCACTCATATGTCTCGTCAGTATGTTCTTCACATTGTAGCCATTGTGCTTCAAGAACAGTTAAGATAGAGGCCATTAGACATGAACTAGCCTCAGCTTTTTTCTAAATATTGCTGTTTTCAGTGGTTTTCTTTTAGGATGAAAAACCATAATTCTTAAGATGTGCTATGTCCTCATGTGGTTTTACCTCTTTCCTACACCCCCACTCCTCCTCTTTTAACCTTTCTAGCATCAGCTCTTAATATATTATCTTTCTCTTCATTTTTGTCTTTGTTTTTTTGGTCCTTAGGGCCATTGTGCCTGTTGTTCCTTCTTCCTTGAATTGTTCCCTCTTTGCCTGATTAGCATCTAATATCTCTTAGACATTAGCTTTAACATTTCCTTACAAAAGGCTCTCTGACCCTACGTAACACAAGATTAGGTCAGATCCCCTGTTACTTGTGAGTGAAGCATTGTGTATTTTTCCTGAATGACAGATATCACAGTTGTCCTTTCATTTTTATGAAGATTTGATAAATGGATTTTTTCTGTCAAAGGAGTATTATCTTAACAACTTAATGATTGTTTTTGTCCATTGTTGTATCTACAGCTTATGATTCAATGCCTAGGCTATCAAGTAAGTGAACAGACTTACAGATATTTCTTCAACTCTAAAGAGGACTGGGCTTGAGAATATTATTAGCGTAATGTTGGAATTCTAGAATTTAACTGGTCAAACCGGTCTGTTTGGGAAATAATGCCCAGCAGTTTCATTTGTTTCGAATTTATTATTGAGGAAAGTTAAACCTCACTTCTTGATCTTTTTAGACATCATAATCCCTGGTTAGAAATGCAATCATATGCAGTGCCTTAAAACATGTGGCTTTTGGTGCTTGAACATCAGCACTTTCACCATTGCTTCTCTGTTTATTATTTTTAATAGGCAGTTTGTAAATCCATTTCTATATAGTCCAAGATGATTACGAGGGATTTAAAAAGTTTGTATGACTGACTATAGTTATTATTTCTAGGATACTCATACTTTCTTTTTCTATCGATTTGTATTGAAATCAGTGAATGAGTCTTATCACTATAGAGAAAAATTGATTTGATACTTTAAAAAGGTTTCTTTTCAAATAAGATAAAAATGCTATAAGCCAAAAAGGTGAGGTTGTTTTATTGAGTCAGATTTCAACTCAGTGTTTCTAGTCTAGGATTTGTTGCTGTTGTTGTTTATTGCCTTAAAATTAATCTTGAGGAAGAAAGAGGTAATTTATAGAATAAAGTAAAAGGCACAAATGGGACCAGAAGATTGGACAGAGAGAATATTAGCAAGGAGGAGACCCATTTATGGATCTTGTAGCTGGCCAAGGATTTTAGGGATTTTGGTCTTTATCCTAAGAACATTGGGAAGCCTTTGAAGCACTGAAATAATGTGAATAGCTTTTTGTTTTGAAATTACTATTCTGGCTATAGAACAGGAAACATTGCATGAATATGAGGAACCAATTGTGAATGTATTGCAGGGTCAAGTGAGAGATACTCATTGGAACTACTGGAGGAGTAAGATGAAGAAAAGTGGATGGATTCCATTAGGAATCCAGTTTTTAGGGTTAGATAGATACAGTGATAACAAGAGAAGGAAGTGGCAAGGGTGACTCTTGGTATGCTCATGTGGCCACTGACTGGGGATAGCCATTAACTGAGACATGAAATGATGAAAAGGTATTAAATTTAGAGATGAGAGAAGATAACTTCACTTTAAACATACTATTAAATGTAGGTGTACTTGTAGATACGCAGACCATATAAATAGTTTAAATTTGGGGTTAATGCTTATAAAGTTTGATTTAAAAATTCGTTTTATTTTTGTAAAAATTATTTTAATTTTACCCAGCTGTTTAGTTTTCTCTCTTCAGAGTAGAGGAGTTATTTATTCTCTTCTCTCAAATAAACCTACCAGGAAGAAGGTGGTGGCTGTTTTTTGTTTTTTTGTTTTGATTGTTTTTTACCTTGTCAGGAGACAGATTTTTTATAAAGGAATACAGCTTTAAATAGCAAATGTGAAATGGTATAGTTCTGTCCTCCCTGTTCATTCGTTTCTAAGGTCAGACAACGTTTTACGGTGTTATCAGGCTCGGGCAGTCAGTTTTTGTGGTTACTTTCCGAAAGTGTTGGCTCTCCTTCATGGTGGTATGACTTTAGGAAACCAAGTCCTAAACCCTGTTTTCCTGGCCTCTCCTCAGTAATAAGGTATTTATAGCAACATAGTCTCAGTTGTATTTTTTAAAGATTTATTTATTTTAGAGCAGAGAGAGAGGAAGAGAGAATTCTCAAGCATACTCCCGCTGAGAGCAGAGCCTGATATGGGGCTCAGTCCCAGGACCCTGAGATTATGACCTGAGCTGAAACCAAGAGTTGGACGCTTAACTCTTAACTGACTGAGGCCCCCAGGTGCTCCTCAGCTCGCTTTCTTTAACAGAGAAGTTATTCTTGTACCCCTTTGCATTTCTGATTTGTTCAGGTGGCAGAACACATAGAGGGCATGGTCTTATAGAGCATTATGGAATCATAGGAGCTAAGAACAATTTTATTACTTTAAATTTTGCTGGTGGTAGGATTTCTGTCAGTTAGGATTCTTTGATTACAAGCAAAAATTGAGTCTAACTGTGGCAAAGAAAAAAAGTATTGAAAAATTGTGGGCAAGCTTATAAAATCAGAGAACCAAGTGGCGGAAGAATATAGGAACTGTAGCAGCTCTGGGGATCTGGGTAACAAGAATTAATGGATAATTTCTTCAGGGTACTGAAGTTTAAGTGAGTTAGCTTCAGTCATTTTCTGTGTGTGGGTGCATGCCTGAGAGTGTGTGTGTGTTTCCCTCAAGATTCAAATTACTAGAAGAGAGGGGCTGTGGTATCTTAGGTTGACCAGTGCAAGGCAGGCTACCTTGACTGAAAGTCTTCCTAGAACTTTCTAAATTGAGGGTTGAAGGTTTTCACAGGAAATCTTTTACTAGTGGAACTTTCTAGAATTTTTTAAAGATCATTATTCTTTTTTTAGGAGTATACCATTTTCAGTGGACAGAACTGGAGTTTTTTATAGGAGTAGAGTTTGAGAATAACTATGCACAGTAGTAACTCAAATCTGATATTCTCAATTATAATCTTTTTCTTTTTAATGCTTAGTAAGCAGCTCCTCTTTAATCTATGCTCTGTGCTTTTACATCCATCCTAAACCAGAGCTTTTGTAAGTTTGGTACTTGTGAAGATGGTTCTCTGTTTTCCCCTTGTTGAGGCATAGTAGCTATCCAGATCTGAGTCTGTTGTTTTTTCTTTTCCAATGCTCAGAGTTCCCCATATTTCTCTTACTCATCCTCTCCCCCCCCGAACCAAATGTATGTGTGTGTGTGTGTGTGTGTGTCTGTGTGTAAAACCAACCTATATTCATTATTTACTTTTACCCTTTTTATGGTGATATCCTTGAGAATAAATAATCTTTGTTCTTTTTCAATAAGTTTGCTTTTCCACACCTATTCTAGTGAGGATGTGTATAAACACAGGTTTATATGGATAATCAGTAGAAAGAAAGAATTTCTTAAATAGTTCAGTTCATAGCATTTCCTAATCATTTAGCATAATTATTTGCTCTGATATTTCGATAAAAATTTCAGAGTAACAATACTAATCTTACTGTTTACTATAAAGTAGTTGGATATGATTATTTTTTTCCTTATTAGTCCCAGTATGTTGTAATGTACCTTGGTTTATTTAACCAGGCCCATGTGGATGGACATTTAAGTTGTTTTCTATCCTCTGCTATTACAGATCATGCCTCAGTAGTTAGTTTTATGCCACTTTATCTCATATTGTTCTCACTGTGTTTTGGGAAGAGATTTCTAGATATAGAATTGATAAGTAAGGTGTAAATTCTTCTGTACTTTTGCAGGAGGTTAACCAAATCCCTCCCTTCTCCCCCAATTAGGAGCTGTACCATTTACATTTCCATTAGTATGTATGAATGTGTCTGTTGTTCTACAGGTCTATCGAAAGAATATAATGTCAGGCTTAACTTTTTGTTAATTTGATAGGTGAGTAATGGTTTCTTAGTGGTTTTTGTGTGCATTCCCAGTAAGTGGTTTTTGTGTTCATTCCCAATAATATGATGATAATTAAAGGTCATATCATTTCTTTCTCTGTAAACTAATATTATCCCCTATTTTTCTACCAGAATGTCGGTCTTTTCCACCTTCTTTTTCGATCTCTTTATCTTTTTAATATATTGACGATACTAAACTTTTATAGGTTGCAACTATCTTTTCTCTGATTGTTAGTTGTTTTCTAATTTTGTTGATGTTTTTATTGCCATGGAAGTGTTTCCTTTCAGAATCTTTTGTAATCGTATTTATAAATCTCTTACTGCTTCTGGGCTTTGTCGTATTTAGGAAAGTTAAGTCTTCTCCCAAATTACAAAGGAATTCACCCCTCCCGCCAAAGAACTGGTTTCTTCATTTATCTTTAGATCTTTGATCTGGTTGGAAATTATTCTAATATGTGACTGAAGAACAGATCTGATTCTTTTTTCTTATAACTGTCCAAGTACCCAAACATCATTTATTAAAGTTAGACCATATCTTAATCAGGTTATCATCATACTGTCCATACCCAGATTTTAGGCTCTCAAAAGATGTTTGAATAATTGAAAAAAGTATCTCAGAGATCTTCTAGTCTGGCCATTTGATTAAAATTTTGATTATCATCTATACTTCTAAAAAGTTCTTTAAAAATGTTTAAAATTTATTAGAGTAATTTCAGTGAACATGTGATAATAATTTCAGTGAACATGTGACAATAACGCCCTGGTAGTATTTATTTTTTAACTCATAAGTGGAAACAGTTTTATTAAATTCCTTTAAATAAATTATTATTTATATAATGCAAGATAGAGTACAAATTTGATATGATGCTCATTAACTTGTTAATGACTATTTTTCATTAATTTTAAACCTGGAAAGATTAAAAAAAAAAGAAATATAGGAAGAAGAAAATACCCATTTTTCCATTTTCCAGAAATGACATTTATTTTTTAACATTTTCTGGGGTTTTTTTTGGCTAGGGGAAGATGTGTATTGTTGTGGAATATGAACCATACTACATTGTTTTGTTTTTTTCTAAAGTGTATGAGTGCTTTTCTATTATTAGTCTCTGAATTCAGGTTTTGAATGACTATAATATTCCATTATATAACTAGCACAGTTTGTTTAATACCTATTGTGGAAATTTAAAGGTTTTTTCTGTTATCGATTATGGTCTTATAATAGATTTTTAATTGTGGATTAATGGCCCAGAGTTTCTTAGGTTTTTTGTTTTTGGGGTTTTGGGTTAAAAATTTTTTTAAAGATTTTAATTAGTTATCTGATAGAGAGATAGCATGAATGGGGGTAGGAACAGAGGGAGAAGCAGACTCCCTGCTGAGCAGGGAACCCCCACCCCAATGCAGGGGCTCCATCCCAGGACCCTGGGATCATGACCTGAGCCAAAAGCAGATGCTTAACCTACTGATCCACCCAGGCGCCCCTGGTTCAGAATTTTTAAGTTGCTTTTCAGAAAGTCTGTACCAGTTATACTGCCTCTGGTGGGGGACTTTCTCGTTTTCACTACCTGCATGAACTATTGTTTTAAAAAATATCTTCCAGTTTAATAAAGATGGGACCTAGTTTCTAAGTGTGTTTATATGACTACTGATAAGGGTGAATATGTTTTACTGAATGGATGATTTCCTTGGTGTTTGTGATTTATTTATGGCTTATGGCCTGAAATCTTTTGGAATATTGATATTTTCTTACTCGTAAAAGTTCTTTATGTATCAGGACTCTTTATGTCAGTTATTGTAAATATTTCCTCAATTTATAGATTACCTTTTGTCTTTTAATTTTGTTTACGACAAAAGCTGATTTTATGTAGAGGTTAGTATTGTTTATCTTTTTCTGCCTTGATTTCTTTCTCTCTGTGTTTGACTTCTTTTTTAGTCTTTGATCAATAAAATTGTCCCCGTAATCCCTCATTAAATGCTTAACAATATCTGGCATGCGGTAGGTTTGATAAGCATTAGTACAGTATATATTGTATTTTGCTCCACCTGGAATTTAATTTTGTAATAGTATAGGACTTGACTTGAATCTTAAGCATTAAGTCCTAGACATCAACCAGTTTCTATTTAATAATGGGGGAATATTAAATTCTGATGTGCTCATAATGTCAGGTTACAATAAATGTTAGGATCTCTTTTAGGTCTCATTTTTTCTTAATTTAACTACCTAATTATTATGTCAGTATAAACCAAAATCATTGTTCTTTATAGTAAATTCTTTATGATCATTTTGAATATTTTCTTAGCTAGTGATACCTTTTTCCATATTAACTTTATACTCATACCATGATTTCCATCCACACACACTTAAAAACTTTAAAAAAATATTCATTAAGATTTGATTGGGCTTATACTGACCCTGTATATTACAACAGTTTTTCTCTTAGAATATTTAGAAAATGTAGCTGAAGAAATCATGTTAGTTGGGGAAGAATGGCCATTTTTAAAAGTAGGTATTCTTGGGTGCCTGGGTGGCTCAGTGGGTTAAAGCCTCTGCCTTCGGCTCAGGTCATGATCTCAGGGTCCTGGGATCAAGGCCCACATTGGGATCCCTGCTCAGTGGGGAGCCTGCTTCCTCCTCTCTCTCTGCCTGCCTCTCTACCTGCTTGTGACCTGATCTCTCTCTCTGTCAAATAAATAAATAAAATCTTTAAAAAATAAAAAAATAAAAAATAAAAGTAGGTATTCTTGTCATCTATAAAAAAATGGTCTGTTCTTACATTGTCAGAATTTTTATACTTCTCAGTAAAAGTTTCGTTTTCTCCATAGAATTCCTTACTTGTTGTGAGCATTCCTTATTTTTAAATTGTTGCCTTTGTGAATTAATTTTTTACCATTTGTATTATATATATAATGTATAAAACTCTTGGATTACTATTTTAATCTTGCTTTTGACTGATTATCTGCATTCCTTTTATTCTTTGAGTTAATCTGTTGAGTCAGTATGTGTATTTTTCTATTTTCTGTAGTTATATTTCAGTTTAAGAATCATTGAGGTAGTTTTCAATGAAAAAAACAAAAAACATTGGCCCTCTTTTCAGATGAACTTTGTTATGGAATCTTTTCATATAAAACATGAAAGTGTACTTCTATTAAAGTGAGGCAGGGCTCTAGAACAGTGCTCTGCTGGTTTCACTAATTATTACTGAGACACCTGAGGAAACTAGTTTGAAAACTATTGTTAAACCATAAAACAATGTCTAGTTATGGATTCATTGAACATTTTTATTTCTGTTCTTAATTTTGCCTGAAAATAAGTAGATTTTGGCTATGGCTTATGGTAATTTCCTCTAGTTTTAATTTTCTTGGTAGTATTTATGTATGTATGTATTTATTTATTTTTAAAGATTTTATTCATTTATTTGACACAGAGAGAGAGAAGCAGGCTTCCCACTGAGCAGGGAACCTGATATGGGGCTCGATCCCAGGATCCTGAGATTATGACCTGAGCTAAAGGTAGCCGCTTAACAGACTGAGCTACCCACACGCCCTGGTAGTATTTATTTTTTAACTCATAAGTGGAAACAGTTTTATTAAATTCCTTTAAATAAATTTATTGTGTTTATAGTGTGTTCTCATTAACTTGTTTCAAACCTTCAGTATGTTAGAAAATTCTCATTGCCATCAGAATCTCATGTTAATTCTGTTATCTGTATTCTGTGTTTTTAATAACATTTTCGTTATGACAAATACCCTTAATTAGTTTTATTCTGTTGTATAAACTTATATTTTAAACACTTACTTAGGGACGCCTGGGTGGCTCAGTTGTTTAAGCAGCTGCCTTCGGCTCAGGTCATGATCCCAGGGTCCTGGGATCGAGTCTCACATCTGGCTCCTTGCTCGGCAAGGAGCTTGCTTCTCCCTCTGCCTGCCACTCTGCCTGCTTGTGCTCTCTCTCTCTCTGACAAATAAATAAATAAAATCTTAAAAAAATAATAAATAAATAAACACATACTTAAAAACTCAAAAGCATGAATTCAAGATTTTACATATAACATTAATTTTCTGTTGTTTAATATTTTTTTATAATGCTCTTGTCCTGTTTTTTTCAGTGTTTAGGATACTGACCAAAAAAAAAAGGATACTGACAAAAGTGAAATATTCACATTTAGAATCTGTAGGATTCAGTTGAAAGTTGAAATAATTAGAGTAATAAACAGAGGCAATTACTTTAGCTCCAGTTGTCCTTTAGCTCAGACATTTGCTCCGGTAAAGGGAGAGAAAACAATTCCTATAGATACAGCAGTGTGTTTTGTTTTGTTTTTTTCTTCTTCTGACATATTGCGTCTTGAAAGTAGTAAGATTTATAGTTATATCATGCTTAGAGGAGGGTGTGTTTTTGTGTGTTGATAAAGTGCAGGACAGGTTTCTTCCTAAAACTCAAAATGTCACTTTTTAGTATTTGTGTACATTACCTGTTTTCGGAGAATAATGTTTAAGTGATAAACTGATAATTCTGTGAGGTATATTAAAAATGTATGCAAAGTGGCAATATTCTTTCATCTTCTTAAACCTATGTTAATTTAATAGTTAAATTTTGTAGTTGAGCAGTAGAAAATGGAAAGACAAACAAACCCAAAACTTAAAATCAGCTAGGTAAAAAACCTCATCCCAAAACAGTAGGTAACTAACCAGTAGAGTGAGTAAATACAGTGTTAATTTTGTTTGTTAGAAATGATCCAGTTGTGCTTCAGATAGCCACCTTTCTATAATTTCTATATTTCTATAATTTCTAACTGCAACATGCCTGTTGTTTACAGATGTAAATGTAATGATCTAAGTGTCCGAAGAAGCAAGAGATAAGCAGTAATGCTTAGAGTTTTTGAAGTTTTTGCCCACCAGATGTAAACAATTGAAATGGAGAAGAAAATAACAGGGGAATCAGATTTCCTCTCTTTACCCTTCTCTTTATTTGCCCCTCCATCAGGTGCCCCTCCAGTGTAAGAAAATGGTTCTGAAGCCTTCCTTGGCAAAAGATGAAGATTAATCAGAGAATAGTAGCATAGAGAACAGGTCGTTTTTGCTTAGCTCTTTAGACTTTATAACAGGTGTCACATATGAAATATATAGCAGAATAACATCATTGTTGAGAACATGGTCTTAAAGGTGGAACTATGCTGCTTTTTACTTGTTCTGTGATCTTAGCTATTTAACTTCTTTAATGAGTCTTCCTTTCCCATCTCTTAGTGTTATTTGTAAGGATTCTGTGAGATCATATACATAAAGTAGTTTAACACAGTACCAGGCATACAGTGTGTGCTCTCTCAGTAAATAGTTCCTGCTGCCATTGTTGCTATTATTTTTATAGGGGTTTTGGTTAATAGATGTCAGTAAGATTCCAGTTGAGATTATATGATTCTGCTGTATACTAAGAGGTGAGAAATTTAAGAGTTTCATCACCTATAATCTTGGTCAAAACAAACTAACTATTGAAAGCTTTGGTATTTTTATCCTTTAAAATATTTATTAGCACTTTGATCTTAAAGATTACATAGTTCCAGAATTTTTTTCTTTGACCAAATGCAGTGCAAGTATAATTTAAAATTATATTTTCATGGATAATAAAAAAAATCACATGAGGTACTGGGCATGAGTAATGCACAGTTAACACTTGGTGAGATGTTGAGATATCATAATGTAAAAATTCATATTTTCTGAAGAATTAATCTTGCATATTGAAAGTGGACGGACAAAAATAATAGAATATTTATTTTAAAATAAAGATTTTCAGCTATACTAGGAAACTTTATTATTTGATCCAGTGTTCTTTGAGAACACAGCGTTACCAGCTTACCAGCAGTTCTTAAGATAGAATTCTCAGGGATATTGAAATGATTTGAAATTGATACCTGAGTTGGGAGAAATTTAGTTATCCGTTAAGAATTCTGTTTTTCATAAGTCACCTTTTTAAACTTGAATTTTTCCAGAAGGAAAATACTACCTTTTAAAGACCCTACACTGTAATCATAATTTAGGCAAGTAATGCTTGGGTTCTGTTTCTGGGTGCATACTTATGTGTGCATACATGCATACACATATACCTTCCCCTCTTTCCTTTAACTTCTGAAGTATAAATGAATTACTGTACATTGAAGGAAAATTACTTTTGTCTCTCATCAGATTTTCTTATCTGATTTGGAATTATCCTCTTATGTGTGACTTTTATTTAGTAACTTTGGCATTTAGTAATTTTAGTCTTTTTATAATCCTATAGAATAAATTAAGTGAAAAATGAACTTAACCAAGAGCTGGGGGTGTTATATAGCTAGGCTTTCAAAATTATTCTGTGTAGAATAGAATACTTAGATTACTAAATTGAAAATGGGAGATAAATTCAGTATAAATAGAATTCAACTTACTAAATAAGTACTTAAATAGTTTATGGAGTCTGAACTTTAACAATTATAAAAATTCTGTTTTGGTACAATATTTCTTCAGAATAGCATCAAGGATAAAAATGATTGTCATTAAAATTAGGATGAGTAATATCTTCATTAGATTAAGTTTTGCATACTTTTCTGAAATAAAAACACCTCTGAACTTAGCAGGTTACTGTTCCTTGATTTTAAAATTTGTAATGGAGCCAAACAAAATTATTTGTATTATAACACTCAGTAAAAATTTCTTTGTTTACCTTTTTTTTATTAAAAACTTGGTAAAAGTGCATTGTATACATTGTCATCCTAGAATCAAGTGTTCATCAAACATTTGTAGTTTTCCCCCATCCCTCCCAAAAAAAGTTTGAAATTGGTGACGCAGAATAGTTGTCATCTACCAAATTAAAAGCTGCAGGTTTGTAAACTTGGCACTCTGAGAAAGAAGTAGGTGCCATAAAATGATTAAGTATTGGCATGTGTACACCTGCTGTCAGGAAATAAACTTCCCATATGTTGCAGTTTGGCAGACATGCATCTTAAAAATGTATTGAATGAAACTGCTTCTGCACTCTTTATCCTGTATCTTTTTTCAACAGTACATTCTCTTTTTGCCTGTAATTAACTTTTGCTTCCTTTAGAGGAACATGATACATTTTTACAGATATCCTTGAAGTTAAGTGGTAGTAGTACTCCTTAAGAGTGCAGTAACTGATCTAATACAATAACTCATTGAAATACTAGCTTGGCCCTTAACACCAACGAGGAACAAACTGTCTATTTTGAAACATTTACTTTTTTTTTTCTTATAAAAACTTGAGCCTGAGACACATTGATTTTTCACATTTTATCACATCATGTCAAAATAATTTTCCCCGATATATATATATATATATACTAATAAAAGAAAATGAATATTTCAGTTGTTTTTAAAAGGTAAATACTTAGATGAGAATTGCATTGACGAAACATCTGAACTTTATAAATGTGTTTTATGGACTAATTCAACTAAATCTTATTGCATGGAATATAGTTTTAGAACCCTCGAGTAGTCAGGTCAGAAAATTTGTCCTTTGCACAATTACAAAGTTTCCTTAAGATTGACAGTAATGTTTTATTTACATTTAATTATGTGTTAAAATGAAAAACCAATTCTAAAATGAAGGGTCTTTTGACTGTCTCCATTTCTTAAATTAAAATTTATGTGAAAAATATATGCAAATACATCTTATTGGCTCTTTAACATAAGCCTTGAACCATTGATGTATGCATGCTTGTTATTGCATGTTAATACACAGAATCCCTTTATACAGTTTTTTTTTTAATAGATTCTTTTGGGATACCTTTTTGTTATATAATGTATTTTTAAGAATTACCTTCAGAAATTAAAAAAATAATTTTTGAATTCCTTTATGTGATGAGTTTTAACTAAAACTTGTCCTATGGATGTAATCAGTTTTAACTATACATGCTTTTAGCAATATTTTACAGATTGCACATTTGAAAAAAATGGTCTTCTCTAGTGTAATTTACGGTGGCGATACCTGCCTGCTTTTTCTTTTGCTGCGTTGGCACAAGCGTTGTGCTTATTTTGTTGTAAATGGTTCCAGTATTTTATCAGTTCACTAGGCTGGAACTGATGAGAGGTAATTAGGTGGCTGTATTTACAGCTTGAATAAGAAACTCGCCAGTGATTGAACACAAACTCATTGGGAGGGGGCACAGGATCAATTCTCAACTTGGCAAGACAGATCCCTACATAAACATCTTCTAAGTGCAAACGACGGATACTTAAAGAAACTTTAAATATCTTCTCTGCCAGATCTCCAGAAAAAACATAACCAGTCCCAGAACAAAAGACAGGGTAGCGTTCACTTGGGTAGAGGTCTGGTGGCATGTACCACTTGCTATCTTTGTTCCGATTGGGTGCGTATCCTCTCATTAGGTAACCAGTAAAATAGTTATGTCTGGGAGGCAGGTCTGGCTTCAATAACTTATGTATTAAATATTCAGTGTTGACAAACATGTCACTGTCAGTTTTCATAACATATGGAATATGTGGACAGTATGTTGCAACCCAATTCATGCCCATAAGTGTTTTAATTGTCAAATTGTAGTATGTATCTAAATATTCCTGTTGAATTATATCATGATATTGTCTGCTTTCTTCCAGTATTGCACGTTGAAGGTACCCATTTAACTTAATACTTAGGCCCAGCAAAAAAATTCGTGTGATTTGGATACCAGGTGCTAGACTTTCATTGCCCCACGTTTGCCGAATAGCTCTTCTAGCTTCTATTTGTCCAGGTTCTGCAGCTATTAGCAGTATTAAAAAAGGGCTTTTCTCCTGGCATTTTTCAGGTTCATTGATAATATATTTGAAATGGTAAGAATTTGGATGTCCAATACCTTTTTCATTATAAATACTTCCATTGGCACTAAGTGTATTCTCCAGCCCTGTAACTCCTTGTGGCGACAGGTCTGTGTTATTGGAGTTAGTTGCTGTTTGAGGCCTCAGAGTTTGAGGGATTGTTTCTTTCCAAATGTTCCGGAGAGAGCTGTGGTTTGTCTCACTTTTTGTAGAACGAAATCCTCGGAAAGTATATGTCACAGGGTTTTCTTTAAATCCAGCTCTGCCTGGCAGCCAGTCATGATGATTGAAAAATAAAAACATAGCAAAAAGGAACACTAGAGAAAGTACACCAATAAGATGGGTACGGAACAGAGACCTCTTGGTATTCCAGCTCATCTTTGCAAAGCAGCAGTGTCTTCTCCTCCACTGAAGCATGTTGTAAATATCCAGTAATGGGATATGAGATACTACTGATGGCTGAAAATGTTTCCTTCTCTTGAATCAGTACTTTTCTTTGGTAATCATTTTTTAATTCAGCCACGTCGTCTCCCATGCAGTCATTCTATAAAGGTGAAACATAAAAATTTACAAAATGCTAAGTATTTACAGAATTGCCTAAAAGAGACTTTGGATATTAATAACATTACAGCAAATAGGTATTTTGTAAGTTGTGAAAATACAATAACCTGGGAATGAAGTTTATAATTTGCTTACCCTTGGTAACGTAACATCAGTGAGAACAGGATGAGCGCTTCAAAGAGAGAAGTGATGGATTAATTTTCCTTCAGTTATTTCATTGTCTGAGTAGCTCTGGTCATTTGTACTTTTGACCTGAGTTAAAGATTTAAAAGTTGTATGCATGTAGAAGGGAAGAATGTTACTAGATTCCTGAGAGAGGCCACGTTAGAAGGCCTGAGAGCAGATGGAAAATTTATTGGCATTAATTAAAATTGATTTGACATACCATTGGTGGTATGGTGCACAGTCAGTGGCCTTTTTTGTAAAATGGTCATGTATCAGTTGTGGGACAGACGGTGCAAGGTTGATTATGGCAGAGTTCTGTTAGTCACAGTACACTGCTTGGCATGTTTCCATTGGCCCCTACTGTGTTGAGAAAGTCAATGAGAAGATGCACCTGTCAAAATTAATTTTCAGGGTCCAGTAACTTCAGCACAGGATTTTAAGACAGTAATAAATGATGAACATTTTCAAATACTCTTTCAGATTTTAACCTTCCCCTTCGAAGATGAGGTATTCAGGAGATCATTGTCCTTACTTAGACTTAAGATTGATTTTTAAAATATAGCAATTATTTTTATCTTTGGCCTTGGCAGAACACTATCACATATCTCAGTTGTTAGAATTAAACAAATGTTAGAATTAAACAAAGAACTACTTTGACCAGTCCTTTCAGATTTCTTACAAAATATAGGCACTAGGTACTATCATATCCAGCTATTTAAAATTTTAAATTTTACAAATACATTTTAAAAGATTCTTAAATTTTGCTGTGTTCAACATTTGTGTGGAGAGAAATTGTTACATTTTTAGGACTTCTGGTAGCATGATACTTAGAACCCTCGATTTTTAAAAAGATTATGAGATGTCAGTAATGGGAGGTTTGTGATGCTGCATATCAAAAACTGATGGTGTTATTTTTGAACAAGAGTTTTCAGTACACGCAGCACAAATTTGTTCATGTTTTTCTGTTCTTAGTTTTTCTGGATCAAGATGTGAGGGCAGAGGTGGGTAAAAGGAACTGTAACTTGATTTCTGTTTAAAGAGAAAAAAACTTGTTGATAACTAATTTTTTCAATGTTTTTTTGATGAAAATTATTTCTTACACAAAAGGAAACTAGTCAAATTTAATGTAGTAACATTTATTTAAAATTCTGTGCCTATGTGTCTGTGTTTGTGTGGCCTATGATATTAAGAGATTCATGCTTAATGCCAAATTTGCTTAACCTTGACATGAAACTTAATTATCTTTGGGAAATGGTATTTACATGGAAGTCCTCATATAATTGAATAATTATAGGAAAATTCACGTGTATAGTGTGAAGTACTTTGAAAATATGATTGAAAGGGTTAGACATGTATGAATGAAAGTACTTTTCTAGCGGCAGCCACTAGGAGGAGCAAGTAGGTGGGAATTTGAAGAAATTTCCAAAGTATAATAGTAAAGGCGCCAGCTTTTGATAATTTCTAGTAGCTGAAATTATGTAGTACTTTTAGAAGTTATGGTCCTCAGATGTAAAATATTGTTCAATCATTGTGTGAGATACGAACAGTGTTTTTTTAAGTTTGGGGATTTAAAAACATAGAACCTAGTTTGCCATTTATTAGAGTTTATTTACATGAATTTTAATTTCACATTACTATAATAAAGACCAAGGCTGTTCACTGTACCAGCAAAACATAGTTCTGCTGTGGACTAAACTGAAAATAAGCTGAGCGTTCTGATTTAGAAACTCAGTTTTTTTTCCTTCCTGTACTTGTAAATAGTTGGCCATTCTGTTTAGATCAGGAAACTCTTTCTAAGCTTATATTTTCACATGAAATGTTTGATAAGTAGCAACGATTCTTCTTCCACTTCATAAAGAAGCCACTAGATATAAGGGTGATGTGTGTAAATTTAAAAGAAACAAAAGTTGCTTTCAAAATTTATTTGGTTATCTATTTTAAACATTCCAAAACTAAGCTAATATGTCAGTCACCTTTTTTGTTGATACATGCTTGGTATCTGGTTGAAGTCCCATCATTTATGTCTTTTAAAAGTGTAAATTCGATGGTTTAAGAAGCAGTAAGTATAAGGTCAGATTTTTTAATAAATGACTGAAGAAATGAATGAAAGTAAATGTAATAATAAATTGTGATATTTTTATGAAAGCAGCATACCTGAAATGATATCTCTGAAGTATTTCCATGTTATAGAAAACAGCGTATTATTATATATTGTAATTTAGCATAATTATATAGTTTATGGTCCTAGATGATTTTGTAGCAATAGGTGATGGAGATGGATCTTAATTTAAATTCATTACGTTTGTATGTTGTAAATATTAAGCTTCCCAGGCTTTAAATTCATATATACCCAGCTGGTAATCTCCAATTGATATATGAAGTGCATGTGTCTAGCTTTAAACATTTCTTTATTAAAAGTTTCTCAGGTATTCATCATAATTTTTCTGTTAAAAAGAAAGTAAAATTAAAGTAACTGTTCTTCCTTTTATTAAATGTTAAAATTTTTATCCAGTTACTGCCTATTGTGTTTTAATCCTTAAAAAGTGGGAACATGAAAAGAAAGTTAAAATACTGTGGCAATCTAAATAATCTTGCACTTCTGCATTTTTAGCATAGAAATACATTTGATTTAGCTCCTAGGGTTTTTGTGATAATTTTTTCAAGTTATTAATATGTATTTACATCTTATGAATTGAAGTTCATGGAGAGATTGTTAACTGAAATGTTCAGTTACTTCTCACATACTCATTCTCTCTCTCTCTCTCTCATGCACACACACACACACAGTTTTTATCATTTGGCTTTTAAAAGTGTTGATATCTTTAGTGCGTTGGCACAGTCCTAGATTTTACTGGTGCTTAAATAAAAAAAATTCTGTGCTTTTGAGATATCTAGCTTATAAAAATGTCTAATTGGTGCAGTTAACATTGAGAGAAAAGGCTCAAAGAGAGACTTGAGATTTTTTCACAACTATTTTTTTTTACTTAATACCATCTGATTTCATTCTATAGTGGAATAAAAATTCATGGTATGGCAGCGAGATGTAATAATAATAGGGCCTGATAAACTTGTTTAATTTTAATTTTAGAATGTAATGCTTATATGTGCCTTTACTATGTTTGCCTTTTGTGATTATTAAATAATAGGTTATTGAGTTGTGTTGTGAGATTGAACAAATATCAAGATCTGTGATAGATCTGTAGAAAAATTTTTAATTTGAGTTCCTGAGCCATGAGTTGCTATTCTGTGACTGTTGTTTAAATAGTTTATGAGATTTATTTCTGCCCAGCACACACATACCATGATGGTAGTTTGTTAGTACATATTAATACAGTCTAGAAGCACAGTAGCTACATTTAGATTTAATTTTTGTCCTTGTATTGCTGTTCATGAATATTTTTATCAGATTATTTTCATATTCTCTTTTGAATTTCACTTTAAAAATTATCACCAAGAACAATCTTATATTTGATTATTTAGAATCTGTCAGTTGCTTAAAATGAAAGCTCACTTTTTCAAGTGGGGGAATTTTTAGCAACTATTGATATTTCTTTGTTTAAAGTTGCATTCATGGATACTGTAAGAACATGCAAATACACTGTGGTGGTGTGCTGTGCATAAAACTCATACCTGCCTTATGTGATCCTAGGCAAATGCTTTTCTTTTAGTATTCTCATAGCTCTAGAATAATATTTGTTGATAGTCTCTTAGGTTGTGTTTGTTATCTTTATTTGGGGAGATGGATCTTGAAGGGAAGATTTTTGTTAGTAAAAGCTGTTATATATTAATAATTTGTTTTAAAAGGACTTTGAAAAAAGCTCTTAATATTAAGATCTTTGATACTATTGAATATAATTTCACTGCATTGTCTCTTTTGATAGCCGCTTTTAAGAGATTACTTTACTAGATGAGAATTCATTTTGACCTAATTTGATAGAGGCTTGCTGTGTTTTCTTTAGAAGGCTACAGTTTTTTTCTTTTTAAGTTTAATTTCTCAGAGAATCCTTTAAGCACGTCTTGTTACTATTTGCCTTTTCTCTCTTTTACACATTCATAATCCAAAATTACTTCAGACTACGTATTTACTTGAATAAAGCAATGACAGCTTTAACAATGACAGATTTTAAAATCATACTATCTAGAAACCCTTTTATAGTTTCAAGGACAGTGAACTGGATGAACTTGTTTATCAGATACTAGTGCCTTCCGGGCTATGAAAAGGTAACAGACATTTAAATGAATATTACATACAAGATATCGACATACCTTCCTTGGTCAGGCCATTTATGTGGAGAGGACTATGCCCACTGAAAATACTTTTGGCACGCCATCACTTCAGCAAAAAAGATGCTATCGAACATGCGCACATCCCCCAATAGTCTGCCTCCTGCGATTGCTTTTCACAGTATCCAAAGTGTCCATCTGTCTGCTTGTCTTCGAGTTACCCTCCTTGTTCATATGGGTCCTAGTCGTCTGAGATTTTTCCTTTCTTTCATTTCCTTTCTCGTTCTTTAAACAAAAGAGCTGTAGTTGTCCGCTCTATTCAGAGCACTGTTGACTCTTGCCGACAGTTGATGCATTGAAGCTTTTTACATCTGCTGTTTTCCTGGCCGGACAATGCAGTGCTGTATTCTCTTCTCAGTATCCATATTTCTAGTAATAACACTGAGCTGCAATGTAAAGCAGCCAGAGGTAGAATGTAGTGTTTCGATTGTATTGGAATAGAATAGGATTTAACTCTGTTTCGCTGTTGCCTGGCAGCTGCAGGAAGGATTTTGAGCAGTTTTACTGGGGTTTTAGTCTGTAATATGAAATCCACGGTTCCTCAGCTGCTGCACAGGCAGGCAGCAGTTTAAATGTGGGCTTGACAGATGCTCTCTCTGACAGAGCAGAATTTAACGTCACTGCTTGGCTGAATCCCACGTGATTGTTTGCATTCATTTTGACTAAAAACCTAAGGTAGGGAGAAGCTTAGAGATTTTTGCTTCTGTGTGATAAATTATATGTATTCAGTGTAAGTGTAGTGATGAGTGCATAATATGAAAATGGGATGATTATGAAGTGGTTATAATTTTATTTTTTCCTTATTTTCTTCTTTTTTTTTTTAACTTTATGCTTAAGCACAGGCTTTCTAAATATTTCAGTGTTAGATGTTGGTTTTCATGTTTCTTACATGATTTTATAGGACCTAAGCAATATAAGCTTTTATATGTAACTTGGTGCAATTTAACCCCTTCAGTGCACCCCTTCCTTTGAAATTTATTTTCTCAAATTGCTCCAGTTTTACTAGTCTCTAGATAAGACTCAGACCATTTATTTTTTTATCTATAACTTAAATACTCCTACCGCCAATTTTCTAGAGTTTATAAATCAGTTGGAGTGGATTACTTAATGACACATGAAGTGGGTTACAGCCCACTTCTTTTTTGCTCTTAATGTGGTTTTTAGTGTTCTTGAAGGCAGCAAAACTTTATTTTTAATCACCTTTTAATGTCAGCATTTATTTTCTATTTTTCCTTTTCTTTAAAATTAACATGTATGATAGGATTTAACAAAATGTTCTGGTGGATATAGCACACTTGTATAGGATCTTCTGGGTGAATAATAAGGTTTTACTAATCATATTTACTTCTCCTACTGTTTCAGGATTGTTTACTGACTTGCCTCCCAGCACATTTTTCAGTAAGCACTAGATACTCTGAAATATTTCTTTGTATGGATGGTCTCCTGGGTACCTTGCTTTTTTTCTGCAGAATACTGGGCATTGTCTTTGTTTTGTTTTTTGTTTTGTTTTGGGTTTTTGTTTTGTTTTTTTCTTTTTTCTTTTTTTTTTTTTAAAGATTTTATTTATTTTATTTGACAGAGAGAGATTACAAGTAGGCAGAGAGAGGAGGAAGCAGGCTCCCTGCTGAGCAGGCAGCCCGATGCGGGCCTCGATCCCAGGACCCTGAGATCATGACCTGAGCCGAAGGCAGAGGCTTTAACCCACTGAGCCACCCAGGAGCCCTGTTTTGTTTTTTTCCTTAATAGACTGAATTATCAGTTTTTCCTGTGAGACTTCAGGGACATTAACTCCTAAAAATTTATGGTTTTAGAACTTAAGCTATGTATTTGTAGTGATGTGTACACTTTATCCCACCTGTCTTCCCCAATTAAATCTGTTACTTCAAATACAGATTTACACTTTCTCTAATACTTAAAAAATTTTTGTCCTCATGTTTTTTAGTGTAGCTGATAAAATATTTTTTGTATTTGGAGGAATCCTATGATTTTTTTTTTTTTAAGGGTGTGTGTGACTTTCCCAGAAATGTTAGAAGTAATATTAAGAGTTTTATAAATGGGAAACCCAAGGTCTAGAGCTTTGGCTTTTCCTAGTTAAGCGTGAAGAGAAAATTGAAAGCCAGTTTTTATTTAGTCCCTATGTCTACTCATACTTCATGCTCATTACTTTTTTTTATATTAAAGGTAGGTGGTAGCAGAGTAATGCTAAAGTATCTACTTAAAATAATGTATTTTATAAAAGTAGAGGTGGATATTAGGAGATCACTATTTATCAGTAATTCCTTACATAGGATTTGACTATGTGGCTAGCAGCAGTGACTGTTATTTATCCAAAATGAGACTGCATGCTAAGCTTACCTAAGCTTGTTAGTTAAATGAGTTTTTTATCCATAAAATGATAGTTTATTATTATACTACCCATTTTAAAGATGAGGAACCAATGCATAGAGTTGTAAATAATTATGCCAGATATCAGCTAACCGGTGGTAAGAGAAGCCAGCTGGGAATTAAAAGCAAGATTATCTAAGTCTTTATGCTCTGTTCTTAACCATTTTACTAGGTAACACTGCTGGAGAAATTGTGGGAATTCTTTTGTAAGACTGGCACAGCATACCCAGAAATCATTCATAGGGGCGCCTGGGTGGCTCAGTGGGTTAAAGCCTCTGCTTTCGGCTCAGGTCATGATCTCAGCGTCCTGGGATCGAGGCCCACGTCGGGCTCTCTGCTCAGCAGGGAGCCTGCTTCCTCCTCTCCCTCTCTCTCTGCCTGCCTCTCTGCCTACTTGTAATCTCTCTCTCTGTGTCAAATAAATAAATAAAATCTTTAAAAAAAAAAAAAGAAATCATTCATAGAATTATAAAAGGATGTTTGTATTTTCACCTTATTCACTTGTCAGAAAATACGTATTAATCAACTACTGTGTACCAATATTTGTAGGTAGGCACAGTTTATTAAATGTTAGGGAGACAAAAATGGTTTAGACACCTTCCTAAAACTATTATTTTTGCTAGTTCCTTTGATTTGACTTTTTTGGTATCCCACTGGATTTATTATAGACCTTGATTATTAAGAGAGCTCCATCAGATAACCTGCTGGTTAATGGTTCCCCTAGTATTGGTTTGAGCCCCTGAATTCCCAGTCAACTGTTGTTTCAACTATGGGGCAAGTGTTAATACATCAAAAGAGACTCCTAGAAGCTAATAAAAAGGTGTCTGTCTACTTAATCAGAATTTACTTTAAACTTTTAGGTACACCTGCCATTGGTTTCTTAAATTTAAATTAAGCTGCCTAAGAACTTAAAGTACAGAAAAACAGAGCAGACACCAGATAAAAGTTCCGTTAGTGACTTTTTCTAACAACCTGCAGGTTTCCAGCCAAGAGAAACTGTAAAAATCTTATGACAGGCAAGTTTGTAGAAGTTCTTCCTTTAGTCTAGTTTCTTTTAACATCTGAATTCTATGGTTAAATTTTCTCAGTAAATGTGACAGATTTCTTTGTCAGACTCAGGAAACTGGCAGCTATTTTGTTAAGTTTTATAGTTATAAATGTCTTGTAATTTTTACTTGCATAGGTCTACTTTTTAATCTTATAACACAACTGATGGGAAAAATAGGCTATTACTCTATATTTTGGCCAGAACTGTCCAGGTTGGTTTTAGGATTTTCCTGGGCATGTCTACAATAACCCTCAAGGAGGCAGAATTTAAAGATAGGATTTACATAGCCACCTAACTCTTAGTTTCTATGAGTACAGAAGTAATTACTACTTTATTCATTTGGCTAGTAGTTTCTGAGTCACTATAACACGAATCAGGTATAGATCTGCTCACTAATAATAAAGATAAGTCATTTCATAGAATTTACTACCTATATAAATTCAACTAAATGTCCTTGGTAAAAAGAATGAGGGAGGAAAGGGTGTGGGGAATGACGCTTTAACCATGGCAGGCGATTTACTGAGAACGAGCAAATATCCTTGAATAATTTGAGAAGGGGAGACATGAATCTGGCTTTTCCTACATTGGTCTTCGTTCCTGTTGGTGCTTTATTATGAGTAATTGGCCCCTAAATGCAAACCATTTTTCCAGTGCTGGAGAAGAATCTTAATGTTTTGGATCAGGTGTCGCTTCCACCATAGTGCTCTGAAAAATGCCATTTGATATAGTTATTTAGAGACCAGCCTTAGTTTTAAGTGAGATCAGTCAACAATTTTGCATAGAGTAATTTTGCTTGAGTTTATGTCTTTTGACTTAAAATCAGATGAAATATTTTTCAGTATATAAATATATGGACAAATAGCATATTTTCGGCTGTTTAATATTGGTAAGTAGTTTTCTCTTTTTGAAGAAAAATTACTGTGTTCATTAAGAGTTTATAGTTCTCCTTTGAAGTCAGTAGATGATTTATGAACCAGTTTTACTTTTTCCTGAATTTACAAAGCAGGAATTAGCCTGATTTCAAATTAGCAATCTCAGAATGACCACAAGTGTCAGTGTTTGCCTGCCTTATTTTTCTGCTTCAGTTTTCACCAACTTGTGCAGCAGTTACTCATACTATTTAAGAATTTCTTTTGACTTGAAAGCAGAGCTAAATTTCCGTGTCTCTTTCAGAACTAATTTTCTACACCCTTATCAGTTTTAATTCATACAAACTATTAGTGATCCTAAAGGAAAATATAAGCATTAAAATCAGCAGTAGTTTGTATTATGCTTGTATGTTCTTCAGTTTCTTAGTATTGTACCTGTTTCAGTGTAGCATAAATCACTTAGACTCTTTCATTTGTTTTTTGGCAGACAGGGAATACTCTTGTTGAGAGCTTTGGTTCTCAGTGGGGGAAATGCTGTTTTCTAGGAGGTGTTCTAGAAGTTTATGAGGGTATTTTTGGTTGACAAAATAATTGAAGGGTATTTAGTGAGTGAGGCCAGGGAAGGAGGTCTGTAGTGGGTGGGACAATTTTAAATGAACCCCCTAAAACTTAATTAGAATACAAAATATATATTGTAAAGTTTTAACATGCACTGAATTTTTCTAGGTATATAACCACAGTGTACATTGAAGAGGATTGTACTCAACTTTGTTCTTAACTTGGCCAGTAGTTCACCATTTTGAAAAATCCTGTTGCCTGTGCAGTCATGTTTGTAGTATTTGGCTTACCAGTAGAGTATACCAGTCTGTGGACATTTGTAATCATTATATTCACTGTGATTTTATGAATAGGTACTAGCATTTGATTACTTCATTATGTCTTCTGGTGTAATTGTTACTGAGAGTACTATTGAAATACTTGTGTTTATCATATATTTCTTTTAAAATTTCATTTTTGTATTTGTTAGGATATTGATTTCCATTAAAAAATTACATACAGGGCGCCTGGATGGCTCAGTAGGTTAAAGCCTCTGCCTTCAGCTCAGATCATGATCTCAGGGTCCTGGGATCGAGGCCTGCACCGGGCTCCCTGCTCAGCGGGGAGCCTGCTTCCTCCTCTCTCTCTGCCTGCCTCTCAGCCTACTTGTGACCTCTCTCTCTCTCTCTGTCAAATAAATAAATAAAATCTTTAAAAAAATTACATACATAGGTTGTTTATATTACCTGTGCATTTCATTTCAGATTGTTAAAAGGGGTCAGTGTAAAATATTTCTGCACACAGGAGACATACTGAGTTTGATAAGGGTGTGAAGGCCACTAGGTCGGTATCTTTGAGTAAGTTCTCAAAGCACCTTATTAAGCAGGAAAGAGGCAGGCAAAGGTTATAGGATTAGGAGTGGGTAATGTTTGACTTCAGGGTTTGATTTTCTTCCCCTTCTCCAACTTCTTAGAGGATGTCTAAGGGATTCACTTACATTCAACAAATACATTGAACATTTTTTATATGCAAGCTGTAAAGGGATATGAATTTTGTCATTAGGAAATTGATAGACTTAGGATACATAGATCATTATATAGATAGCAAAATAACTGGAAGTAAATATTATATACTTATTTAAGTTTTTCCCCTTCAGTTTCAAATTGTTTTCTGTAATTCATTATGGTGTCACTCAGTTTCACTCTTTTGATACTTTTGATCTTCCCAATTGTAGTTGGTTTGTATTACATTTTTATCTTCTTAATTTTTCATGCTTTTCGAATATCTTTATTCCTTTTTTTTTTTAAGATTTTATTTATTTGACAGAGAGATAGCACAAGTAGGCAGAGCAACTGGCAGAGGGAGAGGGCGAAGCTGGTTCTCTGCCAAGCAGGGAGCCTGATGTGGGACTCGATCCCAGGACCCTGGGATCATGACCTGAGCTGAAGGCAGCAGCTTTACCGACTGAGCCACCCAGGCACCGTTTTTAATTCCCTTTAAATAACACGATGTCTCGAGGATAATACAGTTTTTAAGTTTTAGTGAACCAAAATTTTATAAATGAAAAGTTTTATATTTTTATTATACTCTCTATTTTCTTTTATCATCTCCCTGATTACTTACTAACATATCGAGTCTGTTTCTTTTCTTTATCTTCATAGTTGGCTTTGAGTTTTTTCTGTATTTCCTCTGTAACTTTTCACAGATTTTATATTTATTAATATCTCTGGCATTTATAATCCAGAATATTTCATTTGACTCTGTGTTTGTTGGGGGTAAGGGGGTCAAATAGTTAAATATATACAGGTCTGTGTTTAGTTTAGCTTTCTCAGTCAATTTATTGAATTATATTAAATGGTAAAACATTGAATGTTTTCTTTTAAAGCTTACAATATTGTTATTTTCCTTTCTACCTCTATTGCCGGTACCTGTAATTGTGTGATTCTCAAAACAATCAAATTTAGTTAATTCCAAACACGTACCCTTTGATAGAGGGAGATGGGCAGGAGAATATTATGGTTTTTTTTTTCTTTCCCAGTGGAACAGAAGAAGAGCAAATTTATATGGCTATATCATCTTTGAAGAAACCCATATTGAATTATGTCTTTAAACTTAGTTAATTGGACATTTGAGGTTGTACTGCAGTGGCATTGTTCCTAGTGACAAGGTATTACTTACATTATATAATAATGGACTTTTAGGGCAGAATTAGACCTTTCTAATCATCTAAAAATCTAGTTGTTTCATTTTGGAGGCAAGGTAATCAAGACCCTGAGATGTAGCGATTTTCTCAGAGCTCTACTCTTTCATATGTCAGAGCCAAAGCTAGGACCTGGGGTTCAAGACTTCTAAGTTAAGTTTTTTTGCACTGATTTATATTGTGTCTGGTTACATCAGTGTATTTGTTTTTAGTCCATGGCCCCAAAAGGTACACAAATGATCCCTTACCCCTTGCCCTCTGCCACTACAAAAATTCCTGCCAGTTTTAAATGAGAAAGATTGTGCTTTTATTAAAAACCTCAGTGACACATATAAAAGAATTGTTCATTTGTGCCAGAAAGTTATGTGGCCATTATAGACTTTGGTATTAAAGGAGATCAATTTCTATGCTTTGATTTGTTTCTAATGCAGTTTTATAATTAAGCATTTCATCTACATTTATGTGGATGTAATTTTTTAATCTGTTGATAAACAAAAAAAAATTTTGATATTTTCCCATTATGCAAGAATACCCTTTAAAGATTTCGTATTCTGACTCACTCTCTTTTCCTCTCTTTTGATCCAAATTTCACTTGCTGTACTTGTATTAGTCTGGATTCTTCAGAGAAAAAACCCATACGATGGGTGGGTGGATGAATGGATGGATGGATGGATGGATGGATGGATGGATGGATGGATGGATGGATGAATGAATGGATGAATGGATGAGGAGGAATTGGCACATGATTATGGAAACAAAAGTCCCAGGATTTTCAGTCAACAAGTTGGAGACCAGCAGATTTGATGGTATAGCTCAAGTCTAAGGCCGGGTCCAAACCAAGAGAATACTGATGTCCCAACTTGACAACAGCCATTGTATGCATATGCCCCTGGGTTATGGCAAATGTAAAAAAATAAATTGTGCTTGTAATTTGTGTTTTGCTCTTAAACTGTTTTGTGTCTTTAGCCTCATTGTCATTTGTCTACAGAGTTGCAGTTTTCTTTTTCTACGTAGTTTTTCTAAAATACTTTTGGGGGGGGGGGGCCCTGGGTGGCTCAGTCATTAAGCGTCTGCCTTTGGCTTAGGTCATGATCCCAGGATCCTGGGATCAAGCCCCGCATGGGGCTCCCTGCACTGCGGGAAGCCTGCTTCTCCCTCTCCCACTCTCACTTCTTGTGTTCCTCTCTGGCGGTCTCTCTCTGTCAAAAAAATAAATAATCTTAAAAAAATAAAATAAAATACTTTAAAAAAGAAGAGTCAATGTACTTAAAATTCAGGTGCTTTTAAAAAAAATCCTGGTATTTGGGAATTCTAAATATCAAATCCACATTTTATGGGAGTGTGTTACTATAAAGACAAAAGCATGTAAGGGTACAGTTAGTATTTATTTCATTTTTAAAACATGTTATTTTTGCTGTTATAAATACAGTAGTCAAAATAAACTGCATATATATTCTGTGTGTTTTCTTCGTTTAGAATTTTCAGTATTTTATGAAGCTTCATATAAATAGCATTTTTCCAAATTAAGTAAATACAACGTATTCTTTTTCATGCTGACACTTGTTACAAATATTTTTTCTTACAATATTACACATCATGGTATTGTTTCCTGCTTGTTTAAAGCAGCACATACCAATATTGTCTCTCCCAGTACCAGAAGATTTTTAGATTTTCTCATTTGCTAAAATAAGGCAAGTAAGGATTATAAACAGCATAGTTTGTTTTGCCTTGTTATGTTTTGCAAAAATGATTCTATCACTTCTACCATTCTTATCAGTTATTTCTTTTCTAGAATGCCTCAAGGCTCGGTGGAAATTGTAATTGTTCTAACCTTTCAAGAGAAAGCAAGTTTTTCCTCTCCAGTTAACACAGCTTGTCAGCTCTTTTAGTTGTTGTTGTTTTTTTGTTTTTGTTTTTGTTTTGCTAAACTTTATTTTCCCAGATGGGTATTATTTTTCTTCCCCCAATCCAGATATCTCTAAAAATGTAGAACCGTCAGTCTCTTTCCCATTTTACTGCTAAATTATATTCCTTTTTCTTAACATATGCCAGATATATCATTTTGTAGCCTTTGAAAAACTTCACCTCTGTTTCTTCATGTGGGATTGGATTATATGGTTTCTGAGGTTCTTTATGCAAGGACTTCTATTAGTTTTATTTCAAAATAGTACAGATTGGAGTGGAATGAACTTTTAGCTCTTAGTATCGGCTAGGGAGTCCTACAAGGGCTACACACTGACATGATTAGCAAAGATCTTCTCAGTTTTCTTTCAATGAGTCCATAGTCTCCAGTTTAATAGCTGTATAGCTGTGTGTTTGAGAGAGAGAACGTGTGAGTGCATGCTTGCACTTAACACTTACTTGTGTTTGTTTACTAACTCCAAAATTAAAGTTATACTACAACAATATTGGCAACTCAAAATTTTCAGTATATTTGAGGAGACAAAGTTAGATTCAGTTACAACTAACAGTAACTCTGCTCAACTAATTAAGTTAAAAATATGTGTGGGAGTGCGTACTCGTGAGTTGAGGGATTTTAAAGGTTCATGTAATTAAGAAGAGGTAGGGGGAGAAGAGGCATTGCAGGCTATTATAACTAGATAGGTATTACAAGGGATGTTGTATTCTTCCTCTTTTTTTGTGCATACTAGTGTCATTTTGTCCTTCTGCAGATGGGCTTTCCCCAGGAGTCAAGAGATATGTGATCATCTGTAATTTTTGGCTTACCACCTTGCAGCTTTGTAGCTAGAGGTGTAACATGCTAGTTCCAATTTATAAAACATAAAGGGGAGAACTCTTGATTGACTTAACCTAAGACGTATGCCTCTCCCAGTGACCAAGGGCTAAGGCTTATTCCCAAAAAGGGATAATTTGGAGAAGGAGAAGGTCATCAAGCAATGATAGCTTACCTTGTAAATAGAAAATACCCATTTTTGGTATTTAAAGAGGTCCCAGTTTTGAGTTTACTCAAAAGTGGATAAAACTCTTATGGCTTATGATTTGTAATGGAAGAGACTTTTTTATTTTTTTTCTTATTACTTCTATGTGCTTGTACCTTTTGCTGACCCATGTTGTAAGAGCCACAGTCTCTTATACCTATAGTATAGGTATATTTTAGTAGTCAGCTGAATCAGTTTTGGTTCTGATAGTTCTCAATATGCATGTAGTGCTGTTTTGTTCTTGTGATTTTGAACTTTGTCTACTCTTTTGAAAAGAACGGGCTTTGATTTGGATCCAGCTAACCTTACAGTCAAGTGTAGACAAAGATGTCTGTATATGGGTGTGCTCATTGTTCTTCTTCCTGTCTCATTTCTTTTATTTTTTCTGTTTCTGTGTGTACTTAAGTCACATTCCAAGACTCAGCATTTACATATAAGGATTTCTAAGTAATATGGGTATGGGTAACATTTATTTTATTTTCATGTTTATTATATAACACCTAGTTGATTCCTCTTTATGGAGGAACATGGGATGGGAAGCTAAAATGTCTTAGATTAGTTATTTATTTAAAAAAAAAAAGCTGTGGTTTAGTCTACCATTCCAAATTATTTTACTATGCAGAGTCTCAAATTTTGAAGAGAATGTAATGTGGTTAAAATTAACATTATTTAACGGTATTTCTTTAGAAATGTTTCTGTGGTTCTAATACCAATTTTTATTATTATGGATTTATGTAGTTTCCTTGATATCAAATTTCATTCAGTTGAGTACAACTAGAGTAGTATCTCCATGAATTACTAGTTGTTTTGAAATATACATTTGTAGCTTTTTTTTCATTTGTAGTTTCCCGTAAGTGTGAATATGATTGAAACTGTTGCACGAAAGACAGCTTTTTGAGTATCTTAAGCATTTCAGAGGCATCTACTTCTGAATATATAATTGATACATTTCAATACTTAGCATATTTTCTTCTGTATATTACATGCTTAGTAGTGAGTTGATATTGTTATTTAGTTAAAATTTTCAACCACTCTTAAATGTAGCAAGTCTTGTCTTTATAAATGTGATTATTTCCCTGAATATCTTAAAGGCATTTAATTTGAAATGTTTGTGGGATTTTTTTTAATGCGTGCCAAAATAACATCATTTACATCTTTCTAATGTGAAATTATGTATCATTTATTCATTTTGAGACTGTTTAATGGAAAAAAGATTGACTTGATTTTAAAATGGGTAATAACATTTATGCAAATATTAAAATTGTCAACAATTAAGCAGATCATCAGATATTTGAAAAATGTTATATTCTTACAATAACTGTATGATAACAGTTTAAATTTTTTTTCTACTAAAGAATCCTATTATTACCTCATGATCAATAGCATAAAAGATAAGGGAGGTGTTTTTGTTTTTTGTGGGGTTTTTTTGTTTCGTTTTTTGTTTTAATGCTTAGATTAAATGAGCGACAAGAAGAATACGGAATTTCTTTGCAGTAATTAAACGGAAGTGTTTATTATGTAAAGGAATTCTAACATTGTGTTTCAATTTTTATTCTTTTAAAGGAAGGTGCATCGGCTCGTAAGACTCAGACTCCTGCAGCACAGCCAGTACCAAGACCAGGTAAAATACAAAACTTTGGGGGGTTTTTTGTTTGTTTTTTAATGGTCACAGTGAAATTTTTTTGAGACTGTAGTGCTTCGAAGAAATTGAAATTTTACTTTAAAGTACTTATAAAGTAATATAGGAACATTTACTTGAACAAATAGGTAGGTTGAAGAGTTAAAATTTTTTAGAATATGTTTTTAAGATCTTAGAAAAATGTTTTAAAAAGCGAGTATATCTACACATCCCCTCACCAATTTCTTGTTTGAGAGTACATACGGATGTGATTTTTCCTCCCCTGTTGGAAGCAGAGCACCGTAATTTTAATAGACTATTCAGCAGCTTTGATGCTTAGAATTTCAGATGTCTGTGTTCTTGAGCATATAAGATTCTGTAATCAGTTTTGTTAAAATGTGTGGTAAGCATAGGCATTATTGAAGTTGTTTTGGAAATATTTTTCTTCCCTCTTCCTGGTTTCTAAAAAGGTTGATCTTTATAAATGCATGTAGATACCAACAGTATATTCATTTTAGGTGTTTTGGGTTTGATTTTGGTGTTTTTACATTTAGTGTACTTAACAGTGTTAGGTTATACTGTGTGTCTTTTTTACCTCATCAGTGGTATTGAAAACAGCTATGAAGAAAATGAATAGGATTGGAAAGGCACTGGCAAGAATTTAATTGGGTGATCTTCCTCTTAAATTTGGTAGTATCAGTAGTGCAGATTTGGTTGTCTTTTTATTCATAGTATTTTTACAGGCTAACTCTAAAATTATGTAAATTATACATACTAAATACTTCTGGAAGCACTTTGGAAGTATGGTATTAATAATATATGTGGCTTATATTGGGACAATTTTATATTGGAATGTGTCCTGGATACATATATCTGGATTTTGACATGACTAGTATTCACTTTTCTTTTTTCTTTCTTTCTTTTTTTTTTTAAATGATCATGGATTTGTTTGGAATCTTTATCATTCCTGTTTTTGAGGATAAGTGCACTTCATTGGCCATGTATTAAATTTGGAGCACATTGGATAAATTTATTTCAGATAACAGGACTGTGGCACTGTTTTTTAAGTACAGAGGACCTTACCAAAAGCCATTTTGAAAATATGAGGAAGAGCAATTAAATTCAATAAATGTTAGTTGAATGCCTTCCATGTATGTACTCAGTGCCAGAAATTAGGAAAAGCTAAAAAGGAGTTCTTTTCAGGAAGGAAGAAAAAGTGAAGGCAGTAGGAATTGCCAGACTCAGTTGGTCCCAAAAAACACAACAACCTGTGAAGTAGAGGAGTATTGTAGAGGCAAATGATTGATACAGAATTGTTTTTCTTTGCAAGGGAGGGATGGGAGGCTATAGTTGGTTGGTCAGTCTACAGAGGATCACATTAGAAATTCAGAAATGGTGTAAAAGGGGAGAAATCACCACCGGAGGTTTCTTTTTTTTCTTCTATTTATTTTATTTTTTTTAAAGATTTTATTTATTTATTTGACAGAGAGAGAGAGAGAGATCACAAGTAGGCAGAGAGGCAGGCAGAGAGAGAGGAGGAAGCAGACTCTCTGCTGAGCAGAGAGCCCGATGTGGGCCTCGATTCCAGGACCCTGAGATCATGACCTGAGCTGAAGGCAGAGGCTTTAACCCCCTGAGCCACCCAGGCGCCCCACCGGAGGTTTCTAACCCACTTTTGTGTTGTGTAATGTAAAATGGTCTTTTATTTCATGTTTTCTCAAAATCACTTGGCAGACAAGGAAAGGGGTAGGGGAGGCACTAATATCTAAATAAATCAGGCTGTTCAAATGTACCATGTGATAAAATGAAGTTAAGGGAGCTGGATTCTACCACCAGTTTTGTGACCTTGGGGAAGATCATATGTAAACTAAGGAGCTCTGGGTCTTTTCAACTCTTAATATTCTATCGTTCTTTTTCAACTCTTCTACCAAGGTGCACTCGCGATTAAACTAATTGAAATTAATGTGAATTAATATCATAGAGCAAATATTCTGATGCCCATCCATGTGAGATCTCCTCTTCCTTTCCCACAAGTTTTTAGCACTCATTTATGAATAAAAACTGATTTTAGTGGATGTTAAGCAGTTTGTCATTTTTGTCTTGATTAGTGAATTTTTCTTTTGCTGGAGAAATGTTTGTTGTATTTGCTTACAGGATGCTACCCAATTTTGAAGAGATACTGTGTAATATATGACATGTTCACTTATGCTGTCTTTTCAAAATTGAAAAATATATGAATGCTCAAAATCTATCTGGCAGTGTAATATGTTATAGATGAGAGATTATGCATTTATAACTGTTATTTGTAAGTAGAGTTTGAATCATTTGGAAATGGAGGACTGAACCACCATTTTGTGTACCTCTTCAGTGGGGCAACTCAAATACAGAGTTCCATTATTAATTCATTTTTTCCTTTTTATTATTCTTTCACCACATGTTTATCTAGCACTAATTGTGCCATGCAATTCCCTGGGTAAATTTGGTATATGAAAGTGTCTACAGTTATTCCCAACTTCTAAACATTTACTTGGAGAATGTAACTAACAAAAAGCACATCTTTTTCAGTGGATTAGGAAGGATAAGCCTTTGATTAGCCATAGTCCTGTACCTTACTGTCATTTTCTTTCTAGATTAAATCTCTTGCATATATCCTTGCTTCCTGCCTCTTTGTCATGCATATACAGTGCATACTTCACTTCTCCAGCTTTAATTTTTTACTTTTATTTCATAGATTGCCTGCAATGGGTAAGGGGACTATAGCTCTATTTTATCTGCTTTACATATAAGATTGACAGAGAGAATTAGCCCCTTGTATATTTTGTTTATTATTTATTTATTTAATTAATTTTTAAAATATTCTATTTATTTACTTGGGAGAGAGGGAGTGAGAGAGAGAAATATCACAAACAGGGGGGAAGGGTGAGCAGGGAGCCTGATGCAGGACTCCATCCCAGGATCCTGGGATCATGACCTGAGTCAAAGGCGGAGGCTTAACTGACGGAGCCACCCAGATGTTCCACCGCTTGTGTATTTTATAAAGATTGTGCTGGTTCTAGTATCTCATTCCATTTACATCTATGTGCTGATGATTTTCAAATTTGTATCTCCAGGTCAGACATCTCTTCTTATCTCTGGTTTCTTTTTTTTTTCTTTTTTTTTAAATTGAAGAGACACCGCCGCCGCTGCTGCTGCTGCTGCTGCTTCTTTTAAAGATTTATTTACTTTTTATTATTTATTTGATAGATAGAGAGCACAAATAAGCAGAAAGGCAGGCAGAGGCAGAGGGAAAAGCAGACTCCCTGCTGAGCAGGGACCTGGACATGGAGCTCTATCCCAGGACTCTGGGATCATGCCCTGAGCCGAAGGCAGCCACTTAACCAACTGAGCCACCCTTTATCTCTGGTATCTTATATAAACTGTTTAACATTTGGATATGCCACAGGCATCTTAAAACTGATGTAAAACATCTGTTCCCTAAACTTTTTCTCCCAGGTGTCTTCTTCATGAATAAACGGCACCACTGTCAACTCTGTTTCTAGGGCGCCTGGGTGGCTCAGTGGGTTAAAGCCTCTGCCTTCGGCTCAGGTCATGATCTCAGGGTCCTGGGATCGAGGCCCGCATCGGGCTCTCTGCTTGGCGGGGAGCCTGCTTCCTCCTCTCTCTCTCTCTGCCTGCCTCTCAGCCTACTTGTGATCTGATCTCTCTGTGTCAAATAAATAAATAAAACCTTAAAAAAAAAACTTTCTAGAACAAAAAAATTTAGGAGTTATTCTTCAGTATTCACTTTTCACATTTGCTTATTGCTCTCATCTAATAGGTCAGTGACTTCTGTCAAATTTACCTTTTCTATGTTTCACATTTGTCTATTTATCTCTGCTACCACAATTTGAACCATTGAATCATTTCTCTAGACCAGTGCTTCTTCAAGTGTTAGTCCATGACCTATTTCTGGCTTCCAACAAGATACATACAGAAATTGAGAATACAGTACTGTCACAACATCCAAGTCCATGATCATTTTCTAGTAATTCATTGTTACTGCATTTTATTCACTTGACCTTGGATTGGAAATTTAAAATATTAAAAAAACCTCACCTTTTATCTTTACACTTAATTTGAGTAGCACCACTGTGTGAACTATCGTTAATAATCCTGAGCTTTCTGCTTTCATGCTCGTCCCCTTTTGATTCCTTATCTAAATCTATTGTTTTTCCTTTACGGAAGATGTGAAATGCAAATCAAATTATGTCACTTTCTGGCTTAAAATTTATAGGGTTTTCCAGTGGCACTTACATACAAACCTAATGTTGCCTAGAGAGCATATATTTTAGCCTCATCTCCTGGCACTCTTTTGTCCCTATAGTCTACACATTTGCAGTTCCTTAAGCACAGCAGTTTCTTCCTGTCTTTGGCATTTGCTCACATTCCTGCCTCTAACCTGGGCTGTTCGTTCACTTATTCCTTGCACATTGGCTCCTTTTCATCCTTGAAATCTGAGCTTAAATGCCACTTTGAGAGGCTTTCTCTACGCATTCTATCCAAAGGACATTTTTCTGTCAGTGTACACGCCTTTTGTTCTTTAATACTACATGTTCAAACTTGTTTATTTATGTTTGTATGCTTGCTTATTTATGGTCTGACTCTTCTACTTTACTGAAGGTCTTTGAGGGCAGCGACTATTTCTGTTTCATTTATAATAATAATAAGGGCCTTGTGCATAAGGCCCTGAATATTTAAGTGAAGACTAATTATATTAGAAATCAAACATAGCAATCAATAATAATTACTTATTCTCAGCTTGTAAATTTTCAGTCATGGAATTTGCTGAAGGTAGTAGTAGTATTAGTGGTACTAGAAGCAGTAGCATTTAGGATGAGCTGTAGCCACAGGGTTCGCTAAATATTAAATATGGGCCAAGACCTGATTAAGGACTTAACCAGCATTGTTGTTCTTAAGATTCTTATAGCAGTTTCAAGATGTAGAAAGTATTATTACTGTTTTATAGTTGAGGACAACTGAGACTGAATGGTCTATCAGTTCAACTTGCTACAGTAATTTGCCTAGGAAGTGGCAAAATGTAGATAGGAATTGAGATCATCTGAGTACAGATTCTTGCTCTTAATCACTGTGCTGTATGGACTGGTGTAATTCTGCTCTTTCCTTCCCTCTCCCACTTTAAATTAAGCTTAGTATAGTGTGTTTGTCATCGTGTCTATACCTTGGTCCTTACTTAACAAGGGAACTTATTTATATTCTTTTGTAATTATTTTTTACTATGTCTCTAAATTTTAGTATGTGTGCTTTTATATTTTGTCTTTTTCTTACATGGGGACTTCTCACCCTTGAATTTAGTGAATCTTTTTCTAAATTCCTGAGTCCATTATGGGCTGCTTTAACCAAACCAGTGGTGTGTTAGGCAAAGATTTATTTTTTGTCGTTCCCCTTACTCATTTTTTTTTTAGCAAGTCCTATCTCCTGTTTACCATGTGTCTATCCATCCTGTCATTACTTTATCCGTCCAACAAATACCAAATATATACTGAGAATATATTATATTCCAAATGATGCTATCTAGCTAATCAGATGTTTCTATGAGTCCTATTTCTAAAAATGATTTGAGAAAGCTTTAGTATTTTTTTCTTAGCAAGAAAGAGGTGAGAACACTAATAAATCTGTATATTTATGAACTTGTATTTATGTATATCTTTCTCTGCCTTATGTGACTGGAAAAATCATACTGCTGGACTCCATAAAATTGTATCACAATAAATAGCTATAGAAAGGAGTATGAAGTATTAAGTTAAAATGAGCATTTTACTGCTTTAAAAAAGAACACATTCCAAAAATGAGTCTATCCCTTTAAAAATGGTAATCTGTTTTTAACAACTGATGTTGAGTTAGAATTTTAAATATTCTAAACTTTTATTTATTTTTGTGATTTAAGAAAGTGGAAATTTTAAAACAGTACATGACATAGAAAACCGTCAGTAAATTTTTATTATATGCATAAATTCTGAAAATTGAATGTACAGCACTTTTAAATTCTAAAACATATTAATCTTGAACTAAGTTGATATTGCTGTTATTATACCAACACATATTTCCATTATAAAGTCTATTATATAGACAAATAATGGAAAGATGAATATTTGTTTTTAACATAACATTTACAGTTTTTATATTAAACATATAGTACATCATTAGTTTCAGATGTAGAGTTCAGTAATTCATCATTTGCATGTAACACCTGGTGCTCATCACATCATGTGCCTTCAGTGCCCATCATCCAATTACCTCATCCCCCCCACCCACCTCCCCTACATTCACAATTATTAATAATATGGGCAACTGGGGGTGCCTGGGTGGCTTAGTTGGTTAAGCGTTCTACTCTTGATTTTAGCTCAGGTCATGATTTTGTGGTCATGGGATCAAGCCTCACATCAGGCTCTATGCTCAGCACTGACTCTGCTTCACATTTTCTCTTACTCTGCCTCCTGCTGGCGCTCTCTCTCTTCCCCCTCTTGCAAATAATTAAATAAAATCTTAAAAAAAACATAATATGGGCAATTCAAGATAATATAGACCTGCACATGACTCATTGCCTGTAATGTTGTCTTCTAATGAACAAAAAACAAATATGAAAAGAGAGAGAAATGGTAAGAAATATTTTAGGTCTTAGTTCCCAATAATGCCGTTCTTTTCCTTCCCAAATAGTTAAGCACATTTCCTCCTTCCCGCCTTTCCCCAGTGTTACATGCTTTTGCATTTAAGCAAAATTGGCTATCTTTTAATTAAGAAATTATTTGCTTCTTTTGCTAGACTTTAATATCCATTAACATCGGTACTTAGTCTAGCAATGTAGTATGTTTGCTTTGTTAGAATAGATTGTTAAATAATGGTAAGGCATTTTAATGTTTCTGTGAAAAAGAAAAATAAATTGTTTGAGAAGACTGGTATTATTTTAGAAGATTACAATATGTTTGAAAATTTTTTAACTAGTCATATGTAATTTAAATTTTTAGGCCTTTGTTGCTTTGTAAATTTGAAAATAAGAATGTTATTTTGTAACACTCATTTTTTTTCTCTCAACAGTTTCTCAAGCAAGACCTCCCCCAAATCAGAAGAAAGGTGAGGTTGCACATAGTTTTTAAACTTATTTTATTTTATTTTTTTTAAAGATTGTATTTATTTATTTGACAGAGGGGGAGAGAGAGAGAGAGAGAGAGAGAGGGAGGGAATACAAGTGGGAGGAGTGGGAGAGGGAGAAGTAGACTCCCTGCTGGGCAGGGAGCCCGATGCGGGGCTCGAGCCCAGGACCCTGGGATCATGACCTGGGCTGAAGGCAGACCCTTAACGTACTAAGCCACCCAGGTGCCCTTGATTTTAAACTTACTTTAAAAAGTAAAAGTAGGGGTACCTGGCTGGCTCAGTTGGAAGAGCATGCGACTCTTGATCTTGGCATCATTAATTTGAGCCCCATGTTGCGTGCAGAGATTACTAAAATAAAGATAAAAAAAATTTAAATAGTAAAAATGAAGAAGCCAGATTACAAAACGAAGGCTGATACTATGCTTGTGCAGTTATATCAGATGTTTGTGCATGATATCCGTTCTGATTAGTCGGTTTTCAGGTCATACTGATTACTAAATATTTTGAATGTTACTGTTGACTTAAGTATTTCTTTAGCTCAAAGGAGTTTAGATTACAAATTTATTAACTGCAAAAGTAACTATATTTGTTGTAATAATAACATATTTGCTACCTTTATAATTTTGTCTTTATAGGATCTCGAACACCCATTATCATAATTCCTGCAGCTACCACCTCTCTAATAACCATGCTTAATGCAAAGGACCTTCTACAGGACCTGAAGTAAGTAATTTGTTAATCTGTCGTTTTCATTGGATATGGAGATGTCTTTGAGAATTAGTAGTTAAGAATTTGGTATTCCTTATTTGGAAAAAACAGTTTCAGCTTCTGTGCTTATAGGCTTTATAGACAGTCTGAAATACAATTTTCAGAGCAGGGTACAGAGTACTTGAACAGTGCAGGGGTTTGAGGTGCCGATGTACCGTACAATAAAAAATTTACATATAACTTTTGACTCCTGCAGAAACTTAACTCCTAGTAGCCTAATGTTGATGGACACCTTACTGATAACATAAGTAATATATAACATAACAGTCAATTAACACATATTTTGTATCTTATATGTACTATATACTGTTCTGTACAATAAAGTAAGCTAGGAAAATAATCACAAGAGAAAATACATTTACATTATTTTATTGTATTTTTTAAAGAGATTTATTTATTTGAGAGAGAACAAGCATGAGCCATGTGGAGTGGAGAGCAGAGAGAGAGAAACAAACTCCCTACTGATCAGGGAGCCCAATGTGGGGCTCAGTCCCAGGACCCTGAGACCATGACCTGAGCTAAAGGCAGATATTAATAAACTGAGCCACCAGGCGCCCAAGTACTGCATTGCATTTACATGGGGCTGGGGGTGGGTGGTAAACAAAATCCTGTGTATAAGTAGACCCATGCAGTTTAAACCAGTGTTGTTCAAGGGTCCACTGTGTATTCTTTTCTCTCTGGATCCTTTAGGGAAAATACAGAAATTTTTGGCAAAAGTTGTAATGAAAAGGATACTATTATGTTAATTTTTAATATGAATTTTTTTGTTTGGACTTTTTCCAAAAGAGTTTGAGGAAGTTCTAAGACAAATTCCAGTTCTCTTCCTTTCCCCTTCTCCGAGTTGTAGTTAAAGAATGGGAGAAGTGATTCAAACTTCTATATATATTGTTTACCCTGGGTGTAGGGGTGGTGGAGGTTGGGAATATAGTTTTTTTAAACTAGAAATTAGTAAAATTTAAAATGAAACCTATGTCCTATGTTAAAATTTCTAGATACTTAGCTTCCAGAAATTTTTTTATTGAGATATAATTGATATAACATTATTATTAGTTCCGGGTGTATAGTGTAAGGGTTTAATATTTATATATATTGCAGAGTGATCACCACAGAAGTCCAGTTAACATCCATCGCCATACATAGCTTCAAAATTTTTATCTTGTGATGACTTTAAAAATCCATTCTCCTAACTACTTTCAAATATGCAATCCAGTATTATTAACTGTAGTCAATGTGTTGTACTTTATATCCCTATGATGTATTTATTTTGTAACTAGAAATGTGTACCATTTTGATTTGTAACTGGAATTTTGTACCTGAAATTTTTAGTCATTCTCTTCCTTCCTCATTTCCTGTTTAAAATTGAATATAGTCAGGGCGCCTGAGTGGCTCAGTGGGTTAAAGCCTCTGCGTTCGGCTCAGGTCATGATCCCAGAGTGCTGGGATCGAGGCCCGCATCAGGCTCCCTGCTGCAGGGGGCCTGCTTCCTTCTCTCTCTGCCTGCCTCTCTGCCTACTTGTGATCTCTCTGTCTGTCAAATAAATAAATAAATCTTTAAAAATAAAATAAAATGAATATAGTCACAGTTACACTCAAATTGCTCTAATAAACACACATCATGATGTGTACATAATTAATCTCTCCCCTACCCAACCAGCTTCAGACTTTAAGTATTTTCCAGAAGTATTGTTAGTTAATATGAGTAGGTATGCCACTGTTAGAGATCATGATGATTATTTTTAAAATCTTTATACTTCTTGTATTGGCTGTCATTTACAGAAGACAAATGGCAATGTTAAAATTGTTCTAAATAACTTTTAATGATATATACATTAGTAAGGCTCAAAATGAGCCATGGTCAAGTGATTTTCAGAATGCCATCAAGTTTATGACCATTATTACTAGCATGGCAAACAATAAGTTTGCTTACAAACAATAAGCCACCCAGGCGCCCTCATTTTATATTTCATATGCTAGATTCTCATGACTTATTTGTGCTCTTGGTGTAATTTGCATATGTGAATTGTGGGTGGACTTTGTTCTAAGTCATTACACTTTTATGTAGTATACATTAACTTAAATTAATGGTCTTCTTTCATTAAAAACTGAAAAATGTGTGTAAACATGGTGCTGTGTGCATGCATGTCTGCATGGAGAGGGCACAAGTGTTTTCAGCCTCCTTCCTCAGCTAAGCTGTGCTTGTCTTCTTTTGGACAAGTTCCTTTTCTCTTTGCCTGTGCAGTGCTAGACTTAATAAGTTAAATACAGTCACTATTTTTCTGAATGATTTTATTTATTTGTCAGAGAGAGAGAGTGAGAGAGCACAAGGGGAAGTGGCAGGCAGAGGGAGAAGCCAGGCTCCCCTCCGAGCAAGGAGCCCAGTGTGAGACTCAATCCCGGGACCCTTGGATCATAACCCGAGCCAAAGGCAGATGCTTAACCGATTGAGCCACCCAGGCATCCCAAAATACAATCATTTTAATAAAATATTTTCAACGGGAACATTTGTTTTCCCTCTTCGCACATACAGGCCCATGAGTTAAGACAAGAGAATAATTTCTAAACATTTATTGCAGAATTCACATAGTTCAGGAATAGTAAAGTGCAATTTTAAAGAAACAGTGGTCACCCTATCCTGTAGTGTTTCTCAGTTTTTTTTCAGTCATGCTGATTATTAAAATGGGTAAATTGTTTATAGACGCACCTAAACGCTGCTGGGTATTTAACATTTTAAAGATAGTTCATTCTGGTTTTCTTCAAGTGGATGACAGAAAATGGAAGAACCCAACATTATATATTCTACATAATGTTTTAGAGTATAAGAATGGTGTTATGGTCATTAGTTGGAGAGAAAGGGCTTAAAGGTATTCTCTTAAAACCTTTTCCTAGTATTTGGTAATCTGTATGGTACTTTTTATTAAATAGGAGTTGCCAAATCGTCCAGTTACCTTTATGTAATTAGTGATTAAACCTTGGCATTTGTTATAGATTTGGACTTCTGCTCACTAAGCTTTAATTATTTGAAGAAATTCTGGGTTAGGGATGTCTGAGTGGCTCAGTGTGTTAAGCCTCTCCCTTGGGCTCAAGTCATGATGGATCGAGTCCCACATCGGGCTCCTTGCTCAGCGGGGAGCTTGCTTCTCCCTCTGCTTCCGCTTGCCACTCTGCCTGCTTGTGCTCTCTCTCTCTCTGACAAATAAATAAATAAAATCTTTAAAAAAAAAAAAAGGAAATTCTGGCTTGATGACATCCCTTACATACAGAATGATTTTATAAATTTGCTTTTTGTTGGGTGCTACAGGGATATGACAAGTCTAAAGTTGATTTTTTTTATTTTTATTTTTTATTAATTTTTTTTTGAAGATTTTATTTATATTAGAAAGCATGAGCAGGGGTTGGGGGAGAGGCAGAGGGAGAGGCCAAAGGAGGCTCCCCACTGAACAGGGATTCCAAAGCGGGGCTGGATCCCTAAGCAGGGCTGGATCCCAGAACCCCAGTATCATGACCTGAACTGAAGGCAGACACTTAACCTACTGAACCACCCAGGCACCCCTTAAAATTGATTTTTATGTTAAATTCTCAATTCAAGGACTTCTGGTCCACCAGCATAGCATAAATTCAAATTCAGAGAAGACCAGAGTGACATTGGGGTGTAGGCCCTTGGCTGACAAATTATTGAGGACTCCCATTTTCCTCCCCTACTCTATAGCCAGATCAAGGTGGATACACTTCCTAAAAACTTATTTGGAATTTTTTTTCTCCCTGGTATATCCTTTTGTTGATTGTTTACCTCGTGTAAGGTTCCAGTTCTAGTTCCTTTGCGTCCCTTCTTTGTGTGGGGTGGTAAAAACCAAGTCTCAAGAAGGTGTTCCTTTCTTCTGTTTTCATCCACTGCAGCACCAGTGATTTCTGGCCCATGACTGTTTTCTTTCCAGCTCAGCTATACATTTCAGGTGTTATATTTTATCTGACATTTCTTGGAAGGGTTTTTATAATTATTGGAACTGAAATTTTATAAGGTGTATTTAATCTGTACTGAGTTTGTTCATTTAACACTATAGAGTAATAACTAAAAATCAGAGTGCTATGTAGATAAATGTACTGCAAGCTCAGCCTTCTTGGAGCTCACATGATTGTGTTAGGAGTCATTCGTTGCAACTGATGAGAAATAAAATATGTTCCAGCATTTAGTATAAAACCTAATTTTAATGCCTTATTATTGAGAGTACAGTGAAAAGTATAATTTTCTTTGACACTAACGTATAAACAAATCACATCCTGAAGATAAGTCAAAATCAAATTAGTCCTCAGCAATAATATATCAGCCATTAAAAACTTCACCTAGTTCCTCTCACAAATAATGTGGTGTTAGTGAGAACGTACATAACTGTAGTGATTTTTTTAATAATCTGAGGAAATACTTGAAATTTATTATTTTCTAGATTTTGAGACCCAAAAAAGGATTATCAGAATACACTCTTACCCTCAGTGAAAATGCCAAGAGATAAGCTTAAAGACTACTCAAGTTGTTAGTTGCAGAGCAAGAAATACAGCTAGGTCTCCCAAAGACCAGTTTAGTTATTTTAACCTTTGATAATGTAGGTTCTTGACAAACATTCAGATTAAGAAATTGGGTTTTAGGGCGCCTGGGTGGCTCAGTGGGTTAAAGCCTCTGCTTTCGGCTCAGGTCATGATCTCAGTGTCCTGGGATCGAGGCCCACATCGGGCGCTCTGCTCAGCAGGGAGCCTGCTTCCTCCTCTCTCTCTGCCTGCCTCTCTGCCTACTTGTAATCTCTCTCTCTGTGTCAAATAAATAAATAAAATCTTTAAAAAAAAAAAAAAAGAAATTGGGTTTTAGGGTCACCTGGGTGGCTCATTCAATTAAGCACCTGACTCTTGATTTCCGCTCAGGTTGTGAGATGGGGGAGATGGAGATGGAGATAGAGATGGAGCCCGGCACAGGGCTCTGTGCTCCGTGGGAGTCCACTTGAGGGCTGCCCTCCTCTGCATGTGTGCTTGCACTCTTTCTGTCTCTCTCTTTCTCTAAAATAAATAAATTTTACAAAAAGAAATTGGGTTTTATTCTGGAACAAAATAGTCTTCTGCAATATTCAGAGCCTTATTATATTCACTGTTAATTACAATAACAATATTTTTTAATTTGGTCTGACATTGAAAATTCTTGTTAAATATTTTTGGTGGTAACTAGGAAAATATTTTCAGTCAGTAACATAATTAGTATCCAGAAAAAGAATGTGAATGCTCTACCTTCTTTCCCAGTAAAATAACAATGACAGTTCTTGAAGATAACAAAAGCAACCTGACCTTCAAAAAGAAAATCATACTGCCTCTACAGTAACTTATGACTAATTAAAAATGAGATATAAAATTATAAAACTTGCTGATTTCAGGTTTTACCAAATGCAGAATTGAATTTAAGTACCTATGACTTAAATAGCTTTATAAAAAAAATCTATGTAATGTGGCACAAATCTATCTATGCAGTATTTTTTCTTTAGTACTTTTGAATGAAATTTTCACTGAGCTTTTTTCCATTAACAGTAGGGAAAGAAGGATTTTCTATGTTTTATATTTCTTTAGGCTTTTGTCATTTAGTGTTCTTACAGTGTTATGAATTACTCAAGTAATTACTAAAGTAATTACTTAAGTAATTCCGCAAGTCACCTACAATTGGGTGATTAAGAAATACAATCATTTTGGCCCTCCTTGAAATTTGATAATGTAACTGAAACTGTGTCAGACGCACGCAAAAATGGATTTCTTTAACTGCTTTAAAAAATTTTTTTTAGTGTTTGAGCATTCATGTGTCTTCTTACCACCTTCTAATGAGTATACAAGCATAGTTCTTTCATTGTATTCTGTGAAGTATGATATGCATCTTTATTTTTGTTTTTGTTTTGTGATGGTTTATGTGTTTTACAATCTGGCGCCCAGTTGGAATTCACAGTTCCAACTAAATTGTGACTCATTAGAGAAAAGGGCTTGTTACTTTGTTGTTATTTGTACTTCCATCTTTGAAAACAGTGTTTGCCCAATAATGGGTATTAAATAAATGTCTAGGAAACAGAAAAGGAGGGAGAAAACACATTGATTATTTAGAAAATGGCAGACTTTTGTACTTGAAATTCAGATTTTGTTTTTTTGTGTGTTTGTGCAATTCATTTAGTGTATGTCTAATTTCAGATTCCTTCTTTGATATGATAGTTCTATCTGTATCTGCGATTTGATTTCAGTTCCTATGAAGTGTCATTATACTTGGTATTGTATTTTTTGTGCTTAACTGCATTTGGATCAGGTAATTTTTAAGGCCCTTTGTAGTTCTTTGATTTTTATGATTTGTAAATTTGGTATTTCCAACTCTCACAATTTTTAGTAATTGACAACTTTTTATATTTTTTTACAAATATACCTTAGTGTTTACAGAAAATTCACATTAAGTTTTTGGAATATCAAACAAGAAATTCTACCTTTAGTTTTTCATTCTCCAGAACCTTTTACAGTACTCATCTGAAGGTATTACAAATCTACATCTTAAATACTATTTATAATGGAAGATAGTAAACAGTGCAGAGAAATCACAAAGTAAATTTTAGTGGTTTTCTCCTTAGGCTCACAACAGAGAAACCAAACAATTAGACAGACTACATTCTTAGGGTAGATGAGCCTAATTTTTCTTCTAAGTATAAAACACTCCCTTCATTGTTTAACACCTCATTGCAACTGACATCTCCCCTACAGTTTGAGTCAGCTGGAGGCTTTGCTATGTAATTAATGCATAATTGAAACCTCCTCCACACAATTATAGTACTGGCTGTACCCCATAGCTCATTTTGGCATAGATTTTATTTGGTTTCATTTAAAATTAAGGATTTTTCATTTTTTTAGCCCTTCAATAAGTAAATGAAAGAAAACAAAACCTACCTTACCCTTTAACATCCCTCAATAACAAAATTAAGGTTATATTATGAAAGTGTTAAAAAAAGTACATTTTACATATTGTTATAAATGTGATCTTGAGAGGAGTTCTAGTAGGTCTGTAAGTCCTTACTTAAAATTATTGGATGACATGATTCTGGCCATGACAATAGCTTCACAGGACAGAGTTCCAAAGAAGAGAGATTGCACATAGAGAGTGCTTCAAAAATATCTAGAGGGCTCCCCTCACAAGAGTCAGATACTATTGAGCACATTCATGTGAGAAAACTACTTGAGGCCTGGGGAAGAAGCAGGCAGAACAATTACTGGAGTTTATTCAGGACCATGAACAATTTATGTTCCCAGCAGCCACAGGTAATGCAAAAGGATTCGACCACTTTGGAAAATAAATATAGGAATTTCTTTCTTTCTTTTTTTTTTTTCTCATTATGTTGAAGATACTGTTGCACTACATTCTAGCTTCCTGTGTTGGTTCCATAAGTCACCTACTAGTGTGATGATCAATTGTATGAGGGAAGCCTGCTTTACCTGGTTACTTTAAAGACCATTTTAAAGTTTTTCATCTGTTCTAGCTAGATGTAGATTTCTTATATATCCCATTTGGGGATTCAGTAGAATTTTGTGTATGGATTTGTGGGGCATTTGGATGGCTCAGTCAGTTAAGCATCTGCGGTCAGCTCATATCATGATCCCAGGGTCCTAGGATTGAGCTCTGGATCGGGCTCCCTGCTTAGCGGAGAGCCTGCTTCTCCCTCTCACTCTGTGTCCTTGTGCTCTCTATCTCTGTGTCAAAAAAATAAATAAAATCTTTAAAAAAGAAAAGTATATGGATTTGTGTTTTTTGTCAGTTCTGAGTCCTGGCCCTTTACCTCTCAAACCCCCCCTACCACCACCACCATTTTCTCTTCTCTTTCTGGGACTTTTTCAATTTTAGTGGTTCCGTTTAGTTCTTTTTCAAATCTTTGGTCTTTTTAAAAGTATTTTTTTCTCTTGTGTGTATTTGCAGTCTTGTTTTATAAACTTTGATCTTTGATAATTGCATTATTACAAGTCCTTAGTTACCTTTTTTTTTTGACAGTTTCTTTCATGATCCCTCTATTTCCTTGTGTGTTTAGTTTTTTTTTTTTAGTTCATTTAATGTTTTTCATTGTTTTCTTTTACTGTCCACTTTCCTTAGAATTTTTTTCTGTGGAAATTCTTTGAGTTCCAAAATGAAGGTGGGTGGCAGTGGGGGGAGGGGTAATCCAAAAAAGGTTTACATTTGTGTTTGCTAAGTACCTGGGAACATTGCCAATATTACATCAGTATAAATTAAATTCTCTGAGGTTTTTAAACATCCAGACATTGTTGCTTTTTCTTTTCTCTGCTTTTCATTTTTTTTTTTTAAAGATTTTATTTATTCATTTGACACAGAGAGAGATTACAAGTAGGCAGAGAGGCAGGCAGAGAGAGAGGAGGAAGCAGGCTCCCTGCCGAGCAGAGAGCCCGATGTGGGCCTCGATCCCAGGACTCTGGGATCATGACCTGAGCCGAAGGCAGCGGCTTTAACCCACTGAGCCACCCAGGCGCCCTTCTCTGCTTTTCAAATTCCAGCTTCTTTTATTAGGAAAAAGGAAAACTATATTTTTAACCTGGGAAATAATTCATAAACTTGCTCTGTTTTTAAAATAATATAAAGTCTGTAACTTATTTAGCTATATCATTTATTTGGATTTTATTCTTTGATAGTACTAATATAATTATTTCAGTAGAACTCTACTTGTTTAAATAGTAATGACTTTAGTCATATCATTACTCACATTCCTTTACTCCTAGAATGTAGAGTGGAATAAATAATTGCAAATATTGGATAAGTAAATGGACATCATAATATTTCTCCAGATCACATATATTCATCCATCACATCAGTTGTGCAATTCCAGTTTTATCTGTTAGAACATTTTTAGTTGTAAATGATAAATACCAACTCAGAGTAGGTTTATCAAAAAATACATTACTGACTCAACGTGACCAAAGAGTCCTGACTTTTTTTTTTTTTTAAGATTTTATTTATTTATTTGACAGAGAGACACACAGCGAGAGAGGAAACACAGCAGGAGGAGTGGGAGAGGGAGAAGCAGGCTTCCCACAGAGCAGGGAGCCCGATGTGGGGCTCGATCCCAGGACCCTGGGATCATGACCTGAGCCGAAGACAGATGCTTAACGACTGATCCGCCCAGGTGCCCCCAGTCCTGACTTCTGACACAGCTAGACTTAGTGTTGAAATGATTATAATCAGGAGTTGGTCTCTCCATCTCTCAAGTTCTCCCCTTTCAGGGTCAAAAAGAACTATAAAAAACTCCAGATTACTAATCACAGTAGAAAGATAGTGCCTGTTTCCATATAACTCCAGCAAAAATTCCAGGTTTAAGTCTCATTGGCTTGGCTTGGATAATGTGTTTATTTCTCAATCAGTCATTGCAGTCAGGGTGCTTAATTCCTGCCTCAAATTCAAGTGAGGGCCAATTTACAATTCTGAGATTTGATTTTCCTTGTGGTTGTCAGGGCGTTGATAACAGCTAAAGGTGGGGATACAGGAAAAAGAGTGGGCAGTGGGTTTATTTCTAGCTTTATGCTCAGTTTAATCCTGAGAGTCCAACATTTATGAAAGAAGGAAACTTGTGTTAGATTCCCTCCCTTGAGCAGAGTTTGGGCTTTATTCCTTATTCCAGGATCCTAGTGAAATACAGTAAAAAAAAAAAAATTTTTTTTTGAGTTTAATTAGCTTGGTAGTGTCTTCATGGATAGAGAAGTCTACATTGTTATTCTAACTTTAAGTTTAGGAGAGTAGGATAAAAGACTTCTCCTTATTTTATGACATGAGATCAAGGCTGAAAAACATTTTGACAAACAGCTGCATTTTACTACAGTGAAGGCTTCTATACTAAAGACCTAGATATATTCAGAAATTAAAATACTAGAGCATCTAAAAATTACAGGATGATAGTTAAAGAACCACGTTAATTACTCTGAACTTTGGTAAAACTTGACATCAGCAAATATGTCAACATGCAAATGCTATGTAACTCATTTCTTAATGCATTAGAAGTTGAATTAGGTGCTTATTAGACTTTTAAAAGTTGGATATTATAGATCACTCATTTATATGTATAATTCATTAAAGATTGTAAGTAATTTTGCATAAGTAATTTTATACTTTTACACTTAAAATTTTAAAAGCTAAAAAAGGATGAGATGCAGTATTATATTTAAGAATGTAAACATTTTAATCCCATCTAGATATAGACTGATTGAGATAAATTCAAGCATCTTTCTCTTGGTAGTGAAGCCACATTGTATCTGGAACATAAGCTTCAAGAGGGCAGTGACTGTGTGTTTTGTACAACTATGTATATTGTGTAACTTAGCACAATATATTACTGTTCACTTGATACATTTTTGTTGTAGTTTTATATGAAAACAGTTTCCAACAACAGATGTCTGTTCATTTTAAAGTGTTTAATTTTTCAGTGTTAGTATTATTTTTGGCATTTTCTAAGTGGGCTTGATTAATAAATAAAAATCCATATGGAGTAAAATGATTATCTGGAGGAAGTTTTTAAATGGTATGGAAATCTTAACTTTTCCATCAGATTCTGACATGGATATGAAAACAGCTCAGAAATGAAGTTCCATTTATCACAATCACTGTCTACTGAAAATTTTCATAAGTACAAGACTGGTATTACTGATGATGAATTCAACATGTGATACTGAAATTTTTCAAAGGACTCTACCAAGTGCAAATTCTCATGCATCCCCTCTACCCCATTTATTTGTCTTAAACTTTAGAAGCGGAATGAATATCAGTGTAATGATTACATTGTCCTCATTTAATTGGTGGTGCCAGACCATAGCTAATAAAATATGCTAATAGAGTGTGTATCTGGATAATGCGTATTTTTAAAAGAAGACCATTTTGAAATGCTTTGTGACCACCAACAATCTAGAGCTGGCAATAGTTCTGCAGATTGCTGAATTATTTTTGAGAATATCTATTGTTAGTGCAGTAGAGAATTGAATCCCATGGTAGAGTTGGTAATTTACTAAATTACTTGCAGTATTTATACTAAGACAGTTGGCCTACACTTATTTAATTCCTCCTTTAAAATTTGCAAAGCAACCCTGAAATTGGATAGCATTTTTCTAATTTTGCGAAGTCATAATCCACGAAAAGGGGTGTTTTGTGAAGCTCTTAGGCTAAGTCACCCATCTGTGAAGAAGCCATATCATCTTCATTTCAAGTGACCTTTTGATTTATAATAAAATTTCTTTCTACTAGCATTTGAAAAATCAAGGATTAGTATGGTCTTTTATGTAACTTTGAAAAATGAATGAATATAAATTATGTGTGAGAGACACAGATACAGACATAACACACCAACTTACGGCCTACATGAGCTGAGTACTGTCGTGAAAAGGAAAGATTATACTCTCCACACATTGTGATCTGTACATGCAGAGCAGGTTCATTAAAAAAAAGAAAAAGTTTGGTTTAAAACTTTCAATATAATTTATTTTCCCATTTGTAGCACACTGAAACATTTGACCCTTTCTCATCTCTATTTTTTTCAAAGATTTGTCCCATCAGATGAAAAGAAGAAACAAGGCTGCCAACGAGAAAATGAAACTTTAATACAGAGAAGAAAAGATCAGATGCAACCAGGGGGCACTGCAATTAGTGTCACAGTTCCTTATAGGGTAGTAGACCAGCCCCTTAAACTTATGCCTCAGGACTGGTAAGATGATCTATATTTTTATTGTAGTCCTTAATTTTTTCATATAATTAAAAAGTATCAAATTTTGTCATGAGTTCTAAATAGAAACTATCCCTGAATACCATGTTAATGTCTAAGTTGGTCAGTAATAATGGTCACATCTTAGTAATACCTAAATAAATTTGTATTTTGGATAGCTAAACTTTATTTTACTTATAAGAAACACTAACTTCAGGGGCACCTGGGTGGCTCAGTTGGTTAAACATCTGACTTTGGCTTAGGTTATGATCTCAGGGTCCTGGCATTGCATCCTTGTCAGGCTCCCCACTCAGTGAGAAGTCCGTTTGTCCCTTTGCTCCTCCCCCACTGCTCATGTGCCCTTGCTGTCTCAAATAAAATCTTAAAAAAAAAAAAGAAAGAAAGACTAACTTCTGGAAAACTTAGTAAAAATTCTTTACACTATTGATTTGTTCTGGATCAGCCATTAGAGCAAAATTTCCAAATAGACTAATGTTATTTTGAGAGCTATAGTTCTTGATTTTTGATTTGGAGAATTCACATTTTTGGGTAAGAAATGATAAATGAAAGAATTTTTACTTTTATTATAGGGGATAACTTAATAAAAAGAAAAACATCACTCTGGTTTAGCTCTTTGCATTAAATTGTTCTTTAATAAAATATTAAGCTATTTATAATAAAGTGCCTATAAACTCAGGTACATGAATTAAATTATTTTGTTAGTCTAAGCTGGAATAAAAATACAGAGTTTGAGAGTGCATCTCTGTGACATAGAGAATACAACACATTGATGAATTATCTGGTTTACCTCTGAAGTACTCAGTCTTCACACATTAGGAAGTCAAGGCATTAAGAGTATGGTTTGTTTTTTTTTTTAAGAATTTATTTATTTATTTGACAGAGAGAGATCACAAGTAGGCAGAGAGGTAAGCAGAGGGTGGGGGGAAGCAGGCTCCCTGCTGAGCAGAGAGCCTGATGCGGGCGGGACTGGATCCCAGGACCCTGAGATCATGACCTGAGCCGAAGGCAAAGACTTAACCCACTGAGCCACCCAAATGCCCCGAGAGTATAAGTATGTTAAAAATTTATTATGTGAGAGTAGTATTTATATTATCCTGCTTACCTCTTAACCCTGTGAACCCCAGTAGGATCTAGGTGAGGTCTCTCCAGCAAATTTCCTTTAGTTTGATAGGTACCTTGGGCTTTCAGCTATTGTATGGTGTGAGCTATGTCATGAAATTAAGAGGCTGTTTAATAGTGTGCTCTATTACCAAAGATAGTTTTGGCACTATGGGGCACATGTCCTAAGCAAGGAGGAAATTTTTTATTTAAGATTTAATGTTATCCTTAGAGATTTTGAATAGGTTAGGCATTTTAAGCTGTTGTTTTTCGTAGTAACTTGAATTGTTGCTATAGGTCTTTTATTTGAATAGAAGGTAACCCCGGTTTAATGCTTTGTTGGCTCTATCATCGAATGCAGTGGTTATCAGAGTATGATCTGTGAACCTCTGGGCATTCCTAAGACCATTTTAGGGAATTGTGAGGTTAAAACTATTTCCATTATGGTACTGAGATAGCTGTTCTCATGATTTATCTGTCCTCACACAGTGCACAAAAGTAACCATTGTCTCTTTCTCCTTCTTACTCCTCTTCCTCCCTCCATTTCTCTTCTAATGGACTGTCCATAACACTTCTATTACCTCATCTGTAAAATGGGGGTAATAATAGTACTCATCTCACTGGATTATTTGGAAGATTCAGTGTATTAACGTACATACTGTGTAAGGTGCTTAGAACAGCACTGGCATGTAGTGAATGTTCATAGTACATCTTAATTAATGTTAATTGTTATTGTTCATATTAATGGTTTTGTTCCCACTTTAGTTCTAGACTTAAACTGTTTATGGCCTTTGTACTTACTTATAATTTCTCAATTTAAATAAATATTTTGTGAACTAATGAAATATGAGGGCCTAGAGAAGGAGTTGTTCTTTTTAGGGAAACAGAGTTGAATGGTTGGAAAGATAAGTTGCTTTAAAAAATGCTAATGAGGTGCCTTGGTTGCTCAGTCTCTTGATCTCTGCTCAGGTCTTGCTGTCAGAGCTGTGAGATCAAGTACCGTGTTGGGCTCCACACTGGGCGTGGGGCCTACTTAAAAAAAAAAGAAAAAAGAAAATGCCAATAGAATTTAGGGTGAGTGGGCGCCTGGGTGGCTCAGTGGGTTAAAGCCACTGCCTTTGGCTCAGGTCATGATCCCAGGGTCCTGGGATCCAGGCCCACATCGGGCTCTCTGCTCAGCAGGGAGCCTGCTTCCTCCTCTCTCTCTGCCTGCCTCTCTGCCTACTTGTGATCTGATCTCTCTCTCTCTCTGTGTCAAATAAATAAAATAAAATCTTAAAAAAAAAAAAAAGAATTTAGGGTGAGTGAAATGTGAACAGTTGGAAAAATTAAAGTCTGATGGATTTTATACTCAAGATTACTTCCCAAATAATCAGAGCTCAAAAATAAGGCCTTGGGGCTTTATAAAATGGTTGGTGAGTTACTATAATTTATAATGTTTTTAATTAAAGTATTTAAAATGTATTTGAATTTTAGATGATTTCCTTTTAAACCAACTTTTCCAAATAATATATCAACTCTTGTTCTCCCATCCAAGTACTAACCAGGCCCGACCCTGCTTAGCTTCCGAGATCAGACGAGATCGGGCACGTTCAGGGTGGTATGGCCGTATACTCAACTCTTGTTCTCAATTGCATTGGAAAAGTGGACCCTTATTCTAGTAGAAGAGCAGATTAAAAGGTTAAAAAGATTGCATATAAGGATTGTGTGTGTAATTGTGTTTTAAAAACTTAGGTGCAAAAACAGATGCATGGGAAGCGTAGCAATCATTAGTGTGCTCTAATGATAGCATTATAACAAAGAGTTATGTAGTTTGCCTCATGGATTTGTTGACAGGTTATATCACACGAGTAATTGAATCCTTTCCTTAAGGATTTACAGTAATCAAAGTTCATGTTTGAGATATTGTCTCAGCCCTGAAGCTCTAATCCTGCCCCTTTTCTATTTATAGGGATCGGGTTGTAGCAGTTTTTGTTCAAGGTCCTGCATGGCAGTTCAAAGGTTGGCCATGGCTTTTGCCTGATGGATCACCAGTTGACATATTTGCTAAAAGTAAGATTCTCTTTGTTTTTACTGCTTATCCAATATAGAAATGGTCTTGCTTTATGTAAGAGAAAGCCATCTATGGCTATGCATATATGATGTGTATATCAAAGGATTCCATTAACATATGCTAATTTTTAAGCACCAGTGAAATATTTTGTCTTTTTTTGAACATTAATATTTTTGTGTGTACTTATATCTAAAAGTGAATTATCTCCCATTCCCTACGTTAGGTTATTTAAAAAGCATTAATATTGTTGAACATCAACACATTTTTGTTCAAATTGATGGCCAGTTTTTAAATGGGTTGACTTTTGCTTAACAGTAATGTGTAGCTAGAACTTAAAGTACCAGATGACTTTTACAAGCTATTTCCATTATCTGGAATGATTGTAGCATGTTTGGCTCTTTCTTTTTCATTCAAGTCTAAGTTCAAGTATTTTCTCCTGAGAATCCTTCTCTGGCCAACCAGAAAACAGCCATTACTTTCTTCCAGTTACTCTTTAAGCTCTTCTGTTTTTATGATGGTACTTACTGTTGTTTGTTATTTTATTTATATCTTTGTTGTAAGTCTTCCCTGGCTATAAAGCCAAGTTCCTTGGTGGGAGGAGCCTTTCTGCCTTGTTTACCCTTGAATTGTCATCACAGAAGAGTGCCTGGCATAGGGGAGGCATTATTTAGTCTGGTTTTTGCAGTAGAGATGTTCCAATTATTATTTAATTCGAGTACCCAATTAAGTTAGTAACCATAGTAAAATTGTTTTTTAAAAAGCATTCTTATGAAACAAGTATGTTTATTAGAAATGATAACTTCAGTTATTATGAATGTAGATTGTGCTACGGTAAAATCCAGCCTTTTTTTTTTTAAAAGCAACCTCAGCTTTGTTTGTGGTTACCACCATTCTTCCAAGATGGAAACTGCCCAACCTTGGAAGTTTTAATCATTTATTCTCCTCTGCTTTCATTCATTTTAGACAATGATTCTAATATTATAATATTAAGATAGATTTTTATGTTATTTCCGAAACTTGATAATGCACAGAATTGATAAATAGAAGTTAAAGATACAGAGAAAATGGGAATTTTAATGAAAGTAAAATGTCCGTGAACAAGAGTATTTTACCTGCTTGCTTGCCTTTTTGAATAACGTTGTAACAAAAAAAAATTTTATACTGTCTTCAAGATGTAAATGCTGCCTAAATTTCATTCAGAATGTTATGATATGGTAATTGTTTTGTTCAGATCGTTAGTCTTACAAAATGACTTTTTATAGTTACCATTTATGATTTTCTTCCATAAATTCTTTCTTTTCAATCTTCCGTCTTTAATGAATCCTTTATATCGCATTTAAAATGAAAGTACTTTTGCCCCTTCCATCTTAAAACCCTTTCTTTTGACCTCAACTCTAGCTCCTCTTTTTCCTTTTATGAAACTTTTGAATTGTCTCTACTAACGCTTTTTTTATTGAGTTCTCAGTTCGCTGTTTGGCTCTCTTGCTCTTCATTAAACTATTCTCACCAAACTTAACAGTGACCCGAATATTAGAGACTGTTGTCCTCCTTATCAGAATTTGATTAACTCCACTCATTTCTTCCTTTTTAAAATGTTCTTTTCCAGGGGCTTGTTATTCTTTCTCAGATTCTCTAGCTACTTTTCCTTTGGCTTTCATCTACTTGTTTATATCTTGTTTCTCTTCTCCTTTATTATAGATAACTCTCTTAAGATCTGATAGCTTTCAATTACCATTTATAACCATCTCCTTATTCTCAGTTAAGTCTCTAGCTTTATATTCTGGGTCTGTATATCTCACTAATTATGAGATAACTCCTCTGTGAGGTCCTGTTGGTACTTCACACTCAACCTTTTCCAGATGGAATTGTCTTGTACTCTTCCTCATTCCCAGACTGTTTCTTTTTCTCAGTTAATTTTCTTTTGTAATTTGTCTAAGCCAGAAATTTAGGAATATATTATCTCTTCACTCTTAGTTGGTCTTCTTGCTTTTTAAAACTCTGCCTTTTCTAGGTTTTCACCCTTTTCCCCATAACACACGTAGAAAATAGTAACATCTATATAGCATGGGGGAAAACCGAGGGTATATTTAGGAGCATCTGTATGGGCCCTGGTAAAAACTTATATTTTCTTCACATTGAGAATACAGAATTTTAGAGAAGATATTAAGTATTGATTTGTATAAAAATGCTAGTTACCATTGAGATAATTTTTTCATGAGTAATCTATTGATGTAATCTATAAGTGGTCTATGAGTAATCTATAATTATGTTGCCCCTTTGTCATCTGACATGCCATCATTGTACCTACTAAATATTATTCGAGAACATTGGCTTTTTTTACTTCCTTGTTTCTGTAAAATAATGTTGACGAGATTCATGCAGTTTGCAAAAAATAAACAATTCTGAATTGTGTGAAGTGTTCTGCTTTATTATTCACTGTGCCACCAGATAGATGACTGGCTTCCTTCTAAAAGAACTTTGTTTGTTCTATTTTTTTGCTGAGGATTAAAAACTAAAAGTCTTTTCTCTGAATAAGAAAGATGTTTTATAGTGATGTCTTGGCTTGCTACCATTCCTTCATGCTAATAAAATATCTTGTATGATTAGAGAAACCTTATGCTTTCTCATTTGTGATTTAAACTTTTTGGACTCTTATGTTTCACCTTAGATTTTAAAAGTTGTCTATTCTGGTGGGAAAATAAATATTATATAAACTAAATCTTTTGAAATTAAGGACTGGGGGACTGTGGGCTTATATGGCTTTAGAGAAATCATGTTTTAAAAATATAACTAATATATTTTTAAGAATGAGGGGCATCTGGGTGGTTCAGTCAGTTAAGGGTCTGCCTTTGGTCAGGTCATTTTCCCAGAGTTCCAGAATTGAGCCCCAAGTTGAGCTCCTTGCTCCTTGTCTCTCTCCCTCTGCCTCCTCCCTGCCTTGTGCACTTGTGTTCTCTTTCTCGAATAAATAAATAAAATCTTCAAAAAAAAGAATGATTTAGGGGCTCAGTTGGTTGATTGAGCTTCTGACTCTTAATTTCGGCTTAGGTCATCTCAGGGTCATGAGATTAAGCCCCGTATCAGGCTCCTCACTCAGCAGGGAGTCTGCATGAGATTCTCTCTCTTCCTCTGCCCTTCTACCCCCATCTCTAATTAAATAGATAGATATTTTTTAAGAGAATGATTTAAAGCACATCATATTGAGAAAATTAACGTGTAGTAAGGAAAATTAGAAGTATTGAAATGTTAACTTCACTTAATTTAAAAATTTAAATGTTTTGAAAATGGATTTTCTGAAGCTATATTATATAGCCCTTTTAATGATTCAGTTTAAATTCATTAAATTGAAATAATTCAAAATGAATAATGTGTCTGATGAGGGGACCTTTAATTATATAAAAAGCATAATAATTCAGAAGTAGTGTTTATATGTTTCTTTTGTGGGCACAAATGATTCATTTTGGATTTCCATCAAGAATTATACTTCCGGGGGCACCTAGGTGGTTCAGTCAGTTAAGCATCTGCCTTCAGCTCATCATGGGATTGAGCCCCACGTCAACCTTTCTGCTCAGCAGGGAGTCTGCTTCTCCCTCTCCCTTTGCCTGCTGCCCTGCCTACTTGTGATCTTTCTCACTCTCTGTCAAATAAATAAATAAAATCTTAAAAAAAATTATACTTTGATTCATTGTTAACATCAAAAGCCAATAGGCCAACAAGCATTGTGGAACAAACAATCCATAAAGTAGCTATCAAAAAAAAAATGGTTACAAAGTCAATCATTTTCATCTTTAGAGACCTCTGATAGTAGATGATAATGATGATAGTAACAATTATATGTTAGAAAAAAAAGTAAATTGAAAGGAAAGCTAAGCATCTTATATGTTTACATGTAAAACAAAAACTTTACTGATGGTAAACTGATGGCAAAGTAACCTAGCCAGGATGATTCAACTGGATGATCAAGGAGAGCGAAAGATTGAAAGTAATACTTTTATGGTCCATTTGTTAACCTTCTGCAATATACACTACTTGGGAGGTTTTGCCCTAGAGTCTTTTATTTGCCCAACACGCAGAATTAACTATTTAAAATGAAAACCAGATAATTTCACCTTTTTACTCTAAAGTTTCTAGTGGCTTACTATCATATTTGGAATAAATTCATATTTTTTAACCATAGCCAAATTCTACGTGTAGGATATTACCTACAAAAGAAGTTATACTTGTTTATAGAGTGTCCCAAGCTTGCTTTCATTTCAGAACCTTTTTACCAGCTATTCTGTCTGCCTGAAATTCTCTTATGGGTCTTTGCTAGACTCACTTTTTATATCCTTTAAGTATCTACTTCTAGGTAACCTTCTCACAAGGCTTTCCAAATTTTTCTTTTTTCCCTTTTCATCATTTCTTACCAAGTTCCATTAGTTCTTACTCCCTAATTATTTCTTGAATCTTTTTCTTGCCAGTCATGTAGCTTCTCCCAAATTGAGCAAATCTCTTCTCTAGATTACTAAATTGTATCAGTAGTTGCTGCTAAGCACCTGGCAGTGATTCTCCCTATCTCTTAAAGATAAAAGTTCATACACCTTAATATGACCAACATTGTTCTGAGTCTGTGGTCTTCCCTTTTACTTATTTTTTATATTTCTTTGTATGATGCAGTTCCGTTAAATTTCTTTATTCCTAGATGGAACCACTTTCTCTTTGAGCATGTTCTTGGCTAACTGGTCACTTTTGTTATATGTATTTGCCTAATTCTTACTCAACCTTCAGATCTTAGATTAAAGATCATTACCTGAATAAGCCTTTTCTGAATAACATGGTCTGGGCAAGGTACTCTTTTATGTTTCTGTGATAAACTGCACCTTTATCATACTGTATTTGAATAGGTGTTTCTTCTTACCCTTCACCAGACCATACGCATTTTTTTTTTTTTAAGATTTTATTTACTTATTTGACACAGAGAGAGAGATTACAAGTAGGCAGAGAGGCAGGCAGAGAGACAGGGAGAGGAGGAAGCAGGCTCCCTGCTGAGCAGAGAGCCCGATGCGGGCCTCGATCCCAGGACGCTGAGATCATGACCTGAGCCGAAAGCAGAGGCTTTAACCCACTGAGCCACCCAGGCGCCCGACCATACGCATTTTATCTTACTGTATTCCTCATTTCAGTCCCGGTGGCTGGCATGTATAAACCCTCAGTAGATATTTGTTGAATCGAATGTTTTGGGGGATGCCACAGTGCTTATTAGTATCTATTTCAAAGATCACTTTGGTTATAATGTAGCTTCATTTGGTTGAAGAAAGTTTGATTTTTTTTTTTGTTTAGTTTTTTGGTTAATGTCTGTATTGGATATTTTTATTCTTTTGTAAAATATTTTTATAATTTTGATTGCAGTTTGAATAAAAAATATTATTTCCCCCCATATAGTTAAAGCCTTCCATCTCAAATATGATGAAGTTCGTCTAGATCCAAACGTTCAGAAATGGGATGTAACTGTATTAGAACTCAGCTATCACAAACGTCATTTGGATAGACCAGTTTTCTTACGGTTCTGGGAAACATTGGATAGGTAATTCTGATCCTAAAATGCACTTACTTCTGCTTTATTGTAGTAATGTTCCTTTCTCCTCAGTTAGATTTTAAGTTCATTAAAGTTTGTAAACATACCCCCAATTCCTCTTTTCGAACATTGTCTGATTTGATGCTGATCTCCAGTAGAATATTAACAAATATCTTCGTTTTATTGGTTTTAGAAACAGATGGAGAAAGTGTATATACCAGTATAGAAAAAACAGTAAACACTGAGTCAGAAGACCTAGATTTTAGTTCTGATTTTGTGATCTGGCTCTAATGAACTGTGACCTTTCTGAACCTTGTTTTCTGTCTATCCAAGGGGCTTAGATTAAGTGATCCCTATAGTTTTGTTTTTGTTTTTATTTTGCATCAAAAGGTCACTGACTGGATTTGTTATGGATAGCTTGTGAAAGGAATTCAGTTTTTGAATTTTAATTACTATTATAAATAGGATTCTTAAAGCCCTTTTACAGTAACATCAGTTTTACAATCAGAAAATTTAAGAACAGCATATGATCACAATACTACTGAATTTATTCTCGTTGAGGTGTTCTTTAAAATCTCACTTTCTTGGTGTAAATCTCTTGCTGAATATTAAGGGTTTTCCAAAGTCAGAGGTGACTGAGGTAACCCAGTGATTATAATTGCTAATATATTAAAGAGAAACACTTATTATTCTAGCCAGAAGCTCTGAGATTATAGAATTTAATAAGAAGAATGTTTCTTCTGGCTTCAGATGTTCTTATTCTTTATTTCCAAAGTATACTATCAGGTTTCCCGTTTTAGAAAACAAAACATCCTATTCACTTTTGAATTTTAAGTTTAAAAAAATGTTAACTTATTTTTACATGTAATATTCTAAAAATTCTACAATTCCTGTAATCATTATAACCTATTATAATATTATTTTTCAGGTACATGGTAAAGCATAAATCCCACTTGAGATTCTGAATTTTACTTGGTTTCCCCTTTTTCTGGAGTTCTGGATTAAGAAGCATGGATATACCTTGACCTAAAGACTGAGACTCAAGCTTTATGAATTTATCAAGAATTTACGAATGAAGAAGGTCACAGATCGATCTTTTATAAGACCTTATTTGATGCTTTATGCTTCAAGGGGATGATGCTTGTCATCCATATAAGCAAACTTTTTGGCTTACAACTATTTTTTTAATATTAGCCTTCTAGTCTGTAATGGAAATTGTATATTTTGATAGCAGTTTTTTCTCCATTGGTTAAATTAGCATTACTTAAAATTTGTTTCTTTAGAAAATAAATGCAGGTTATAAAATGTGTGTATATTTAGAGGTTATAAGGCTCTCTAGGCCATCTTGCTTCTGATTTTTCATTGCTCTATAATTCCTTTTATTGAAAATACTATCTTATGAATGGTATTAAATTTTAGTCTCTGGAACTTCCAAAACTAGCAAAGGGATGTGACTATTTTGAATGAATCAGAATGTCAACTGTATGTATACTATACCTATACTTACTCTTTATTTAAAAAAGATTAATGAAAAATCAAGAACAATTCTTCAGCTTTGGTTGAACTGTTCAGCCTTTTCAAGACTTCTTTACTTTTAAAATGAATACATTTAATGAATGTACATTCTCCTCACTGACTTTGGTGATTTTAAAACCTAGAATGATATATTTCTATCTGTGCTATCTTTCCACTTGAAAAATCTCAAAACACAGATTAAAAACCTGATAGGCTATAGTACTTTTTATTTTGGGAGCCAGAGTATGTTTGGGGGAAGGAAATGTATTAGTCCTACTGCAATGTAACTTTAACTTTCTTATCTTTTCTCATAAGTTCACCTTTGATTCTTACTTTATATGTATGGCATAGGATTTTGAGTCTTCTATTTCTAGGCATGTTGATCTTGGAGTTCTTACCTTCCATTATCCCTAAATATTGATAAACTCCCCAGACACCAAAGAACACATTTGCTTAATTGTCTGAACAGAAACAAGATAAAAACACTGGTATTTTTATGTGCGTGTTCAATATCGTATAAAATATAAAACCTATATTTTAACTTAGTAAAATATTTTACTACTTCTCTACTTTAGAGTATTGCATCCAAGATACAAATGAATGAGCATTTTCCTTGAGTCTTGATTTCACCTTTTATTACTTAAAAGCAACTTGGAACCTCTACTCCTTTAAAGAGTTTTTGCCATTAGAATCGTTGCTGATCATTCATCTTGTGTCATTTTTTTTCCTCCATTTTTCCCCCCAGTGATCTCTCTTAGGTCAACATTTTTTTTTTGGTAAACATTTAGCTCCTTCTCATGTTATGCTGACATTACCTAGCCTTGTTTTGAAATTTAATGCTGTCATAAAAATGAGAAGCACTTATTATTTATTTTTAAAGTAGTCACAAAAGTCCATACCAATAGTGAATATAAAAAGTATTTATTCATATGGAATAAATGGTTCTTAAGAAAAGCAGTCAGCATTTTAAATTATTAGATTGTAGGATATTTATAAGGTTTGAACAGATTCTACCCCCTTCCTTTCTTTGCATCCTCTCTTGAAAACAAAAGAGAACTCAAATTTGTTCACTTTAGAATTTCTCAGCATATAAACTGTTTTCAAAATAAATTATGTATTATATCAACTTTCTCCATGATGAAATCGTCGAGGACTAGAATCTGTGATATTTTAATGTAAGATTACTTGTTAAGACTACTACAAGTGGACAAGAACTACCTTTCTATAAAGATTTTTAGTATTTATACTTACGTCATATATGAAATTTACTTGATAAAGAGTGTGGTTAAAATTGGGAACATCTTTAAACAGGGTTTATTTTTCTATCTTGAATTTGCCTTATGTATATTCAAAGGCTTCTGGAAATACTGTAAATGGAACATGAGGAAAAGTACAAATATGCTATGCTATTATGTATTTTAATATCAGACCCTTAGTATGTGCTTATTTTTTCTTTTTTTCAGCCGTTCAGTCCCTTATTTAGGTCCATGTAATTAATTTAATAGCCATTAATTCCCAAAACACTTTCTTTCAGCCAATCATTATTACCTCCTGACTCCCAAGTCCTACAGCAGCACCTATCACTGTGCCTTGCACATAGTAGGCATTCAGTAAATAATTTATATACATGAATTAAAGATCTTTTTAATGTGACTGATCTATTACAAAAAGTACTTTGACTAGGTGTTGGAATTTGAAAGTCCGGAAGTACAGGGAACGAAGAGGTATACACAGATATTTTAATGGAAATGAGGTATGCATTAATAAACCTGACTAATCCATAAGTTACTGTTACTGGAGACACCCTTGTCTTGTCCCACTGGTAAAAGAAAATTTCATTTCTTTATTCATAGGACCCTCTTCTGAGTCAGATAACATTAAGAAGCTTCTAGGTTTCAGTCAGTAACTCTCAACCCTGACTGTACATTAAAATCATTTGGGGGACCATTTAAATATGCTATTGCCTGATTCCTGGTTCTGATTTAATTTGGGCTGAGACCTGATCATCAGTATTTTTTAAAAGTTCTTAAGGTGATTTCATGTTCAGAAAAGATTGAGAATCACTGATTTAATTTGTTATTGAAAACAATGCCAGTATTTAATGTGTTTCCTCCTTCTTATCTTCCTCTTCCTCCTCTCCTGTCCTCTTTTTTTTCTTTTCTTTCCTGCTTTTTTTTTTTCTTTTGATGACCAACCTTTACACTAGACCATCCCCCTCATTGGGTATTGGCCTATAGTTCCACATGACAAATTCAAGTCTTATTTATTTAATATAGGAGTGTTTTGCTGTTTAATATTTAAACAATGTTTAATATATTTCATTATAAACTAGTATTTTAGTTTATGATTTGTTTCCCATGTGTCCCTATCTTTTACTAACGTTTTCTAATAACAGTATGACAACAATCCATACAGAAATAACTAGTTCATAATGAGGAAAATTTCATAATTAATTTTTAAAGTAGAAGAAACTTAAGTATTAATTTCTTATCTGCCATGCAGAATTAGAATTTGCTTATGAAAGGAAAGAGGCATACTTTTTAATTGATCTGCACAGAAAAGTAAATTATTCATTTAAATAAAATTCATTATCAAACATTGAAGGAAATATTTTTCCTAAATAAAAATTTTTGTGACTCCTAACGAAGTTAAAGTGATACATTCTTTTTTGGTGGGTGGGGAGGGGGTACTTAGTTGCCATATTTCTTACTATATAACAATTGCATTTTATTGGTATTAACAGTAGAAATGATGGTAGGATATACATATGTGGCCAGAAATAATGTGCCATTTTGTCAGATAACGATTATCTAAGTCTTAGTTGTTGAACTAGTTTATGAAACTTTGAGACCAACAGTGCATTTTATAAATATTATAAAAGCTAATCAAAATTAAAACATGAAAAATAAATTTAGTTACATGAGCCTTAATATTACTTGGCTGAATTTTTATTCACTTGGATTTGATATTCAGCTGGTTACCCTAACCATAGTAAATTAATTTTATAAAAGGACAAATGACTGAATTTGACTTAAATTAAGAATTGGATTAGGAATTTCAACTGCCATGTCCTATATATTCTGGCCTGTCCATTGCCACATTTGGCTGTATAGGGTGCCAGCATGGTTTCTATATTAATATGTTGGAATAATAACTAGGGAAAAATTGAAGATGTATAATAGGTGTATAAAGAATTATATTTAGTAAATGCAGAGTAGGCAATACTTTCAGGTCATTGATCTGTTTGGGCTTATATTTATTATTTTAGGTAGCATTTATTAGAGTTCTTGGGAGTTATAAATGTATGCCATTTAAATGAGTAAAACTAATGAAATTTTATTGCCAAAATTCAAAAAATGGGGTGATACTATGTTAAATTTAAGTAAATGGTGTATCTGAGAATTTTGTTTGCTACTGAATTCCCTTTCTATCCAGTTTAAGTTTACTAAAAGTTACTTAACCTCCAAGTTTGACTATAGTGCTTTATATATAATGTAGTTCATTTACATGGTGTAGGCATTATAAATGATTGTTTAGCTACCAATTTGTATTATTTCTCAACCAAAATGGTTCTTGAATGGCGCTTGAATTGGGGCAATGTGATCTGATAAAAATGTTCTAGTCATTCTTACTCCATTTCAGTGGATTTTTAAAATTCAAGTTTAATTGTAAATAAAACATTTTATAGTACTTTACTTCAGCAGTCTTGGGGACATTCCCACTCCCACTTCTACTCTGCTCTTTGTCTCTCCAACCAAAAAATCATATTCAATCAAGAATACAGAAACTTGTATTTTGGGGTAGGATATGATGATGACTGTCTTTCCATAAAAGGCTTTATGAGATTTTTCTAATATTTCTCTGTTTTGAAAATAAATGCAGTGTGAGTTTTCATTTTGAAAACTAATGAGTTAAGCACATTTACAGTCTTCTGTTAATGAGTTAAATAATGTAGAGAATCATAGTTCTTCCTAAAAGTAACAAGCCACATGCTCTATTGAACTTATTAGTTTGCTTATTGTCCAATTTACTATGTCCTGTATTGTTTTAATAGAATTAAGAATGTATCTGGTAAATTACATCATCTTTACAGTTTGAGTACCCTGATTTTAACATTATAGTTTGAAAACAAACTGTACTCCACATATAATCAAATCATTAACAGCATCATCATATTGGTCGTGCCAGTGGTAATGTGTGACTCTTTTGCAACAAAATTTCTTTAATGAAGAGTTTAATGGGCCTTATTCAAACTTAATTTCCACTCAGTTCATAAGTGCCCACTAAATATGTGTTTTATCCTGCTCCTCTGTTCATTTGATCATCTGCTCTTAGGCAAATGAGCAGTCACATAACTAAAATAGATATAGCATGAGTTGTAAATGCTGTTGGATTTTTTTTAAGACTCAAAGGTGCTGGTATATAATAGCACATTGCCAAGTAAGTTTTTTTCCCTCATTTTCTAAAACACTTTACATTTTTATTTAATCGTGTAATGATCAGGTGTTTATGGTGGCTTGGAAGATTTCCTCTTAATTTTCTTCAGTGACCCTAAAAAAACAAAAATAGCTCTAGAGAAGGCTGTGTTGTTGAGTCTGTCATAATTATTTATAGATACTTGATCACAGAATTATAGTTTATAATTCATTGTCCAGAGAATGTTGATTTATATTACATAACTAATGTAAATAGGAGTCAGGCTGTATAAGAAAGAAGAAATTAGAGATTTGGTTAATCACACTTGAATATTTTTTCGGACTGTACTTCATTTACTAAAAATTTCCAAATGGAAACACACTGAGTTATACAACATCACTGTGATAAATGTGGTAATTAACACTCACAGAAGAACTGCATTGATGGAGTTTACCATGTTAAAAATGTAAATATGGTAATGGACATCATTTCTCTTTTTAAACTTGTTAAATAATATAAATATGTTTTTCTTTAAAGTGGAATAGTTTGAAATTTTATCAAGTTGGTGTGTGTAAGGGTTGGGGAATATCAAATGAGCTTGCTCATGACTTACTCAATTATTTTAGCCCAATTGGGCATTGCTAATGTTTATGGTCATTTTGACTGTAAAACAGTTTTAAAGTATTTGCATTCTTAGTTATGTGTTTTTATTTCATAATACACCACTGAGTACAAAAAGGAAGTGTAAGGGTTACTGATGATGAAATAAACTGGGGGGCATTAATGGTAGTTGATGTAGGAATTTAGGGACAACGAAGACATTATATGGGAACTCCCAACTCTGGGGGAAAAATGTAGTAGGATTTGGGCAGCGATGTATCTTTTGAGTGTTTAAGCATAAATGTAAGTGAAACTAGGCAAACCTGTGGTGTGATTTTTCTCCAGCAACATGTAGTAGCTTGATTGCAAGTGTAGAGAAAGCAAATAGATTTTCTACTTTTGATGGAAATAGACCAGGCCAGGGAGGTGAAGAGAGTCACAGGTGATTATTATAGAATCAGAACATGGAATCTAAGCTCTTCAATTCAAGGAATAAACAATATAAAGGAAGTGGTAGATTGTATGAAAGTGGGGCTGACGCATGAACTGAAAATTTCAATGAAATGAAGCTAAAAGTAAGTCTGAAAGAGAAGAGAGGATGGGATATGTGAAATCAAGATTTCAGAGGTGGTATCATTGATGAGGAAAAGTCAAGACCTTGGAAGTGACTGAGATAGAAGAGCTCTTTGAAGTCAAAGATCTGAGACCACAGTTACTCATGTGAATGTCGAAATAACAGAACGACAAGAAGAGGGGTGACAGAGAAGATAGCCACAGGCTGGTGACTCAGACTGATGGCAACAAGAAAACTGTAACTGAATAGCATGAGCTTTAAAGTATCCATGCTCAAAATCATTGACTTTGTATCAAGAGATCAGCGAATGTACCTTTAGGTATTTTAGGAGTTTTTTTTAAAGGTATAAATCATTTCAATGCCCCCCTCCAACTTTTTTTTTAATTATATTCTTGTTCCATTAGCACAGATTATGAGGGCTTTTATTGTACTAAGTGTAAATCCTCTCTGACAGCCTTTCTACCTTCTCTGAGTGTTGTTTTCCCCAGTTTGCTCCCACATCAGGCTAGGTCTTGTATTCTTTGTCTCTTCTGTAGTGCAGTGATAATTGGGAGTGGATAAAATTCTTTGTTGGGAGACCTGAGCACCACTCTGTTCTGAGGTTTCATAACATGCCCAAACTGAGATAACTCCTAGTTGTATGTACGTCTCATTTCTGAGGGAGAACACCATGAATGGTTCTCAAAGTGGCTACAGGGTGCTGGAAAAAAGGAATACCTCTAAGTATTGGAGTTTGGAAAGGGTTTTTCATGACTTTTCTATGGGCATCTTCTTACTTCAAGTTTATTTTGTTCTAGATTTTGAATGAGAATTCTTAGAATGTTGTCAGCTTTCTTTTCCCATAATGAGGTAGGTTAGATGTTATTTTGAGTCTAATCTAAATCTTATCTGAATCTGTTCCTTTCTTTTCCTTGTTAACATGATATCATATGTATCTTTTCTTGTTTGGTGTCTGATGGTTTACTGTTTTTCCTTTTTGCTCACTCCTCTACCAATTCTTTGGTTGTTAAGTGTGATGGAGCTATGCTCTTACTTTTACTTCATTGTCTTCACCCAGAAGTGACCTTACCTATTCTTGATGGAGGAAACAAGCCATGGATTTCTCAGTACTATATCTCAGAAACATGTGCATTTAATAATCTTTCCTCCTATTACAGTGATTTATATGTCCTGTCACCCATCAAGGACTTGTCTATTCATACGTGTTTCCTACACATCCCCCCACTGTCATGAGTTTTGCCCTATTAATGTTCCCTGTCTAGCTTGCGTCTTCATCCTGTCACCACCCTGTACTTATCCCTTCCACCCACATTTAAACTGGGTTGCACCTTTCATCTTAAACAGGGCTCTAGGGAGGTGGCTTGAATATGAGCACCTCACTCTCAAAGATTCATGGAGTTAGAGGAAAAGAGTGCAGTCCACATGTGTGGTACTAGGAAGACTAGCTTCAGAGTACCTGCTGGGCTACTGAATGGTGGGCTCTCAGTTCCTGTTTGTATGGGTCCTGGCAGCTTGCTGGTTAACACATCTTCAGCCCACAGAAGCAGAGGTAGTTGGCTTGCTTGTATTGCTCATGGGTTTATTGCCACTCAGACTGTCCCACAGTTTGACTTATGCGAAAGGGTGAATGAGTAGACAAAGGAAAATAGTTTAGAGAAGCCTAAAGAAGAACAGAATTAGAGAACATTCAGAAGTGGGTTGTGGTGAAAAAGAATTGCTGGTGGAGATGGATGACAACTTTAATTTTGAAAAAGCACATGAGGAAATTCACAGTGTGAAGTAAGCTCTCTATAAATTAAAAGCCCAACACATTAAAATGTAGTAAAAGTGGGAAATGGCCACTCTTGAAGACCAAATTAGTGGCCTGGAATTTGTGCAGTAGTAATTCTCTAGAAAAGCAAAACCTAAAGACCTGGAGATTGTAGTGAAAATGAAAACACCTTAAAAGTTTTGGATATTTAATGTGAATAAGTGAAGAACCATAAGGAAGAAAAAGGAAACAGACTTATGAAAATAATTCATAAATACTAGAGGAACATTTCACTGGTTTGAAAAAGTTCTTGCTATATAGGTTCCATGTAACATCAAGGAGAATAAAAAGACATTCTTGGCAGACATTTCTTTCAAATATTTATTGTCTGGTTCATGGCAGTGATAAGCACTGTTTCAGTCGCTGGGATTTAGTGAACAAAGCATTGAGCTGTGCCCTCATTGAGTAGGAAGAGGTAGAGAATAAAATGTATAAACGTGTCAGATGTGAATAAGTGATACAAAAAAAATAGTGACTAACGGTATTGGGATAAGGGAGAGGCATATTTTATATGGGTGGTCAGAGACCATTAAGGTGACATTTGAGCAGCAATTTGGCGGAAGTGAGGGAACCAACCTCGTAAATACCCGGGGAGAAAGTACTCTAGAGACCGAATGGGAAGTTTAAAAACCCTAAGGTAATACAGCTGCGACTCAAAGACTGGCAAGGAGGCCCCTTCGGTAGAGCTCAGGGAGCAAGAACGGTAAGAGGTGAGGACAGAGTGGTAGCAGGAAACAAGATTTTATGTGGAGCTTTGTTGTAGACTATTGTAATGTTCTTGGCCTTTATTCATTGGTACATATGGGAAGTCATTGGAGAGTTTGAGGGCAGAGGAGTGACCTCATGTGACCTTAGTTTCAAGAGTCACAATGCTGTTGGAAAATAGACTGTGAGGAGAAAAGGCAGAAGCTGGGAGACCAACTCGTTAGATATTTCAATCATTTAGATAAGAAATCACTTAGGGGTTGGACCAATGTTATTGGTTGGAGGACATAAATAGATCACTCTATGTGGTGTGCGATAGTAGAGTCAACAATCAGGTCTTTTGTTTTCTGGCTTTTGCCTAAGAACTGGAGGGATGGGGTTTCTGCTTACTATGCTAGGAAAGAATTGTATAAGGGTACGATTTTGAGGTGGTAGCACCACCTCAAGGGTGGAATTGGGAGTTTTGGGGAATGTTGAATATGAGATGCTTATTAGACATACAGGAGGAGATACTCAAGATTATTCAATTTCAGGGTAAAGAAAGGAATTTATAAAGAAAAAAGCCTTCAAGCTTTAGAGAATGACCACAACTACATCTGTTTCCCAGGTGTGATTTTTCTTGCGGCTATGCAAGGATCCGAAGAGTGTGTCTCCCAAGTAACCTCAGTTGAAGAAAATGCGCATTAGAACTTTGAAGAACTTAAAACAAAGGCCTGTGTTCTGTGGTAGAGTGACTAGAAATTTGTAAAGTTAAGTGATAAGTATTCTTCAAATGGGAGAGACATACTACTGGAAAATCTCACGTCATTGAGCTTAAGTACTGAGTTATCTCAGCAAAACCAGAAGTGAGGCCTGAGCAGGGAGTAAAGAGGAAAAGCATCCTAAATTTCTCATCCTTGGTGAGAAAAATGATTTTATGAAAGATGAACAACCCTTGTTCTTGCAACTAATCAGAAGTTCTAAATTTTTGACTATTTTTTAAAAAGATTTATTTATTTATTTGGCAGAGGGAGAGAGCACAAGCAGGGGGAATGGCAGGCAGAGGGTGAAGGAGTAGCAGGCTTCCCACTGAGCAAGGAGCCTGGTGCTGGGCTCAATCCCAGGACCCGGGGACCGTGACCTGAGCTAAAGGCAGACGTTCAGTGGATTGAGCCACGTAGGCACCCAGACAAATAACTTTCTAAAACCCACTAAAGCACTTTGGAATACTTAGAAAAAACAAACAAAATATTGTATTAAGGTTTTGGAAATTTTTTAAATAGGTCAGGAAATTATTTCCAAGTTGTTAAATTGTGAGGATACAGACCTTTTGATAGGTATTATACTTATGTTTTCAGCTGCAAAAGCACAAAATAAAAAAAAATTCCTGATAACCATTTTTAAAACGTTCTTTCCATAGCACAATTTCTTTCCATAGCACATAGCACAAAGTAATTACTTTGTTCTTCATTCACAGACTTCTGATCATTTGACTTCATAGTAATTTCTAACCTTGTTATTTGGCAAAGAGCTAATTTAGGTTTAAGAGAAAGGTCAACTCTGTCATTTTCTTGTTCCCACTTGTTTCCATTATTACTGTTATCTTTAAGGTGTTTGTTTTTGTTCTGTTTTTCTCAGAGACCTCTTAATGCCGCTTTTCCATTTTGTAAAGTATAAAGTGGTGTCTGTCACACTATGCTGGATGAGGGAATGAGAATTTCACGGTCAGGTCTTTTTCTTCCCTCAATTCACCTTGTACTGTATACAGATCAAGTGAAGGCATCTGTGTCAATTCATATATTAACTATTAATAAAGCTTAATTTAACTGCAAATACATATTTTACTGTCGTCTTCCCACACCTGACTAAATCATCTTGCATGCTCCCTGGAGTGTATATGCCCTACTTTGGAGACCAGTAGCATTGAGTAAAAATGTTTTCATACAGTAATTATCAAATAGTGGTGTGTGGACCGGGAATGTTAGCATTCCACAGTGGGGGTGAATTGTGTGATTGTTCAAGTACAGATTCCTTGACCTTTATTTCAAATTTACTGAGTGGGTTTTTGTGGGATAAAGCCGAAGAATCCACATATTTAACAAGATTCTCAAGTGATTTATGGATGCACTATCTTAAGTGTCAATGACTTTTTAAAAATTTTTTTAAAGATTTTATTTATGTATTTGACAGAGATCACAAGTAGGCAGAGAGAGGAGGAAGCAGACTCCCTGCTGAGCAGGGAGCCTGATGCAGGGCTCGATCCCAGGACCCTGAGATCATGACCTGAGCCAAAGGCAGAGGCTTTAACCCACTGAGCCACCCAGGCGCCCCTGTCAATGACTTAAAATCTGAAGCCAGATTATATTTTCAACCTCATGAAATACTTCCCTCCCAAAAGTGTAGGTCCAGATATACCACTTTGCAGTCTTTCAACATGCCGTCTTTTTTCATAGCTCCATGTCTTAGTAAATATTCCTTTCCCTGCCTGGAAGATCTGTTCTTACCTTTCAAGACAGTTCAGATTCATACCTGTGAAATTCACATCTGTGCTTATCAAGTGACACATTTGTGTTTTTGTGATTTCTGCCCATTATTTGCCAATGTTAGTCTTGTCCCATATGAGAAAAAAAATCAGACCATACTTAAGGCTTTGAATAGAGATAGATGTGTTTGCATCAATGTCCTCTCTGTTGATTGAAGACCGGACCACCAACCCTTCATTTCCCACATATATGAGATCTAACTCACTTTAAAACCTTAAAGAACTCTACCTATGTGAGGATTATCACAGATTGTTTCAGAAGAAATGAAATACAATAAAATGAAATATATATGAAAGACTAAGCAAAGGTATACCAAACTCTAATAAGGTGTACGTATTCCCATTTTTCTTCTGTATGTTTATAGCACCACTGCACTGTAATTACTCATATTTCAAGATGGTAAGGTAGATCAGTTAACAAGTTACTGTCTCTCAGCTCCAAATCCACTTTTCTTTGCCCTATTTTGCAATGTTGAAACTGGACCCTGTATAGGTTTCTCCTGCACAGGCTTGATGTTAGGCTGTCACTGGAGGAACAACCTAAAACCATAATAGAGGAGTTTCTTTTTCTATTTCTGGTGTGCTATGTTTGCCTTTGCTGCCACCAGAAGCAGATTAGCATGCAGAAGGGCTGGGCGCACCCATTCAGCAGCCTTCATAGATGCATCTGCAGCCTCCACCTTCCTGAACGTTACTTTGCTCAACTATGACCCACCCACAACCTCCAGGGACTCCACTACCTGATGATGTGCTCCAACTGACCAGCTTCCCCTTCCCACAGCTGATAATCTGTGTTCCTCTGTGAGCCTTGCCCTCTTCAGTGAGTTCTGACTCAATGGGGTAAGGGTGAGCAGTGGGCTGGCTCTTATAAATTCTTACTTCCTTTTTTATACCTCTCCTACTATAGAAGGAGTAACTTCTTTCTAATTTCTGTATCTATTAGAATCTTCTTCTACCACGTTTTATGAATTGTTCTGTATATTTAATTTTCTCTATCAAGATTACTGATGTGGTTCCTGTCTCCTGACTGGATTCTGACTGATACATGGGGGTATGTTGCTCATGAGAGATTTCTTTGAGAGTGAGGAATAAACTACTTCCTAGAACCTGCATTGCATCAGGAGAGACCATGTGTTAGAATTACAGTTTATATAAATATTTAAAGTTTCAGAAAGGGCAAATGAGAAAAAACACTGTGGTGAATGTGTGGAAACGAGAGAGAATGATTTGATACATTTTTTTTTGACTGACTTGATTGAAACCATAGGGTGGTTGTGGGAATCTTTATATCAATAAATATTAGTTCACTCACATGCTACAAAAAAATACAAAAAGAAGTGATCTCTGTGTCCAGATTTCTGGGAACCTTCCAGAGCTATTCTGCAGATAAATGGTCCAATATATAAACATCTCTCTCTCTCTCTCTTACATATTTAGCTGCCTTCTGCATTTTGGTTTGTTCACCTAGTAGTATATCTTGGAAATCACTATATGTTCAGTTTTTTTCTGTCTTGCTCTTAATTTTTTTTAATTGAAGTTAACATCATATAGTAAATATTTTTTTCATTTGAACTGGCTGCATACTGTTTCACACTACAGCTCTGCCAACACTGTGGAGGGATCTCTGGGTTGAGTACAATTCTGTACCATTATAAACAGTGTTGCAGTAAACATCTATGTACATATGTGTACATGTGTAAGAGTGTATCTTAGATAAAATGCTAAGAGTGACATCACTGACTGAGAGATCATGTATTTTTTAAACTTTTTATTTTGAAATAATGACAGTTTCATAGAAAGTTGCAAAACTACTAGAGAGGTCTCAGGTGTCCCTTACCCAATTTTTCCCAATGACGTCATCTTCCATAACTGTAGTACAATATTGAAACTAGGACATTGATACAACCTTCAATCTTATTTCGATTTCACCAGTTTTACATGTCCTCATTTGTGAGTGTGTGTGTATGGTTTTATGCAATTTTATCACAAGTAGATTTATGTAACCACCACCAAAGACAAGATGCAAAACTGTTCCATCAGTGCAAAGGTCTTTGTGCTACACCTTTATAGCCACACCCACAGTGCCCCTTCTCCATCCCCCCATTCCTGTTCCTGGTAAGCGACTAATCTGCTCTCAGTTCTATAATTTTGTCATTTTGAGAATACAGTAGACCCTTCTTATCTGAGGTTTCACTTTCTGCAGGTTACAGTTACTCATGGTCAACAGCTGTCTGGAGGGAGATGATCCTCCTCCTGACCATGTCGTCAAGAGGTCAGTAGTAAGTAGCCTGACGCTATGTCACAGTGTCTGTGTCATCACCTCACTTCATCTCATCATGTAGACATTTTATCATCTCACATCATCACAAGAAGGGTGAGTACATTACTGTAAGATAGCTTGAAAGACTACATTCACATAACTTATAGTATGTTATAATGGTTCTATTTTTATACTAACTACACAGTAGTTATCTATTTTTACTTGTTAATCTTTTACTGTGCCTAGTTTATAAATTGAATTTGATCATAAGGTATGTATGTATAGGAAAAGACAATATATATGGGGGTTGGTACTATCTCTGGTTTCAGGCATCCGCTGGGAATCTTGGAACATACCCCCACAGATAAGGGGAAACTAACTACTGTCTTATATAAATGGAATCATACAACATGTAACCTTTGAGATTGGCTTTATCATGCAGCATAATTCCCTTGAGATCAATCCAACAGTTGCATGTGTCAATAGTTCTTTTTATTTCTGAGTAGTGGTCAATGATATGGATGTATCACCATATGGTTAACCATTCACTTATTGAAGGGTGTTAGATTGTTTCCATCATTTGGCTATTATAAACAAATCTGTGAACGTTCATATACACATTTTTGTGTGTTTCTTTTCTGGGATAAATGTCTAAGAATATGGTTGCTGGGTTGTACCATAAGTATTCTTTAGTTTTTTAAAGAAACTGTCAAACTATTTTCCAGAATCATGGTACCATTGCACATTCTCACTAGTTGTGTATGAGAGATCCAGTTTCTCCACATCCTTGCCTACATTTTATATTGTCATGATTTTTTAGGAGGTTAGCTGTTTTAATAGATGTGTAGTGATGTATCTTAACAGTTTTAATTAGAACCTTCCCAGTGGCTAATGATGTTGAACATATCTTCAGGTACTAATTTGCTATTTGTAAATGCTCTTTGGTGAAATATCTGTTCATATCTTGCTCATTTTCTAATTCGATTTTATTTTTTTTTACTGTTGAGTTTTTTATATAGGCAGTTCTCACTTTCATTGGTTCTAATACACATAACTTTCTTTTTCTTCTTTATTGGGAGCAGTTCTTTTTTTTTTTTTAAATATTTTATTTATTCATTTGACACAGAGAGAGAGATTACAAGTAGGCAGAGAGGCAGGCAGTGAGAGAGGAGAGAGGAGGAAGCAGGCTCCCTGCTGAGCAGAGAGCCCGATGTGGGCCTCAATCCCAGGACTCTGGGATCATGACCTGAGCCGAAGGCAGCGGCTTTAACCCACTGAGCCACCCAGGCTTAATCACCTTTTTAAAATCCTGTCTCTAAAATACGTCACATTATAATTTTTTCATGTGTAATCATTTCATTTTCCTCCAGGTGAAATTTTCAGCAAGCCCTTTACTTTTCTGCTCCCTCTTGTATGACAGTACTATAGTTACTTAAGTCATAAACACAGGTCTAATTTAATTTGAATGTTAAAATGTATAGTTAATCAAAACTCAAATTTGATTTAATGCCACATTCTCATACCCTTCCTGGCTGGTTGGAAGCACTGAGTTGGGAGGGGTCAGGGTTTGGCAGCTTCCCTATTTCTCCATTTCCTCCTCCCTAAAGTTGACCTGCCTCTCTACCCCTACTTCAGCTGCACACTGGAGCTAGGAGGGAGGAGTGGTTAGACATGGAAAATTCCTTTAGGGAATGGTACCCTTGGGAGCTGACTTCATACTCTTTGAGTCCAGCATAGGTTCAAAGCACACTTTTGCTCTTGTGGGTATATTTTGTGGATTGGCAGAGGTTTCATGCTGAGTGCCTCTCTTCTGCAGTTCAGAGGACCTGGGGAAATTCTGTCTTTTTTCCTGGCAGCATCTTGAAACAACTTCCTTCTTACCTCCAGATTTTTGTTTTCCAAGATCAATCTGGAGGATTGATCTCTCCAGGAGACAGCCCATACCAGCTCCCTCCTCCTTATAGTCCACATCTCGTCCATGGAGAACATCTGCCCAGCTGTAGTGCAGGCCACCATCTGTGTTAGCTCTCTCTGACATGAGTTAGCACAAATTCTGTAAGACCTCCAACTGCAAGAAACATTGTTCCAGTTCTCCTTGGGGTCCTGTGAAAACCCCCTTCATTATCCTTGAAGTGAGATGTAGTGCCTCCCCTACACCTCCAACCTCTGGCTTCTCACTCTCTCCTAGCCACAACATGGCCACCATCTCTCTCTAAAGGTGATCATCTCAAAAATATGTCTCCTCTCTGCAGGTCTTTTTACTGGATGAGGCATCTCAAAGCTCCAAGAATAATTATTTGCCTTTGTGAATTATGTAGATGATGATTGGGTTTTAGAGTTTTGAATCTGCTGTATCTTCTATCTCAGTCAAAACTTTAATCTTAACATCCTGTTAAATTTCTTTATTACCTGTCTTCTTCAGATGAAAGTCATTAGGATTTCTAAGGTTACCAGTGTGGAAAATAGGAGCTTATCTGAAGTCTCCTAGGCTATGATAAGAGGGGCATATGATACGATCTCTTCTGGGCTATAAATGAGAGAAGAATGTTCTTTTACTGAAAAGCCCAACAAGTATTATGAGTGGCTTATATTAGATTACATTCTACATGATCACACTCTCACTCCATACTGAAACATTGGAAAATTACTTTAAATTCATATTTAGCCTGCCAAATAGGGCAATGGAAAAAATTTAGTCCTTTGCTTAATCATGCCACTCTTTTAGAACCATTTCTAAGAGAAGAATCTGATTTCTTAGTTACTTGACAAAACAAGTTCTGCTTATTATTACAAAACCTTATCAGTTTAAAAATGTGGAAGTTAACAATGAGTTTAGTGAAATTATCAATATTTGTCTTTCATATGCAATACCTTTTTTCCACAAAGATGTAGTTAATCTTTTTTTTAAGAAAAAGATATTTTGATTAGTCCCTTAAATAAATCAAAGTCCTTGAATTTAAAATTAAATGTAAAAGAATCATAAAACCATTCAATTTATTACTATACTTTTCCAGTTATTTTATTTATAACTTCATCTTAAAAAATTTTTCACTGCCTCAGTATTGATGATAATTTTGCTCTCTTATTGTCAATAACCACTATTTCAGAGGAAAAGTAGCTTTGGTATATAACAAACCACAGAAAAACTTAATGGTAAAATAATAAACATTTATTATTTTTCATGATTCTGTTAGTTGGCTGAGTAGTTCTCTTCTGGGCTGACTTGGCCAGAGCTAGATAGTCTGTGAAGGCATCACTCTCATGACTGGCCATTGTTTGACTAGTTAGTCTTGGTTAAAAGCTTCTGTAGGAGCTTCTTTGGTTGGAGGCTTGGTCTGGATGGGGCTCAGCTGGGGCAACTTGTCTCTGTTCCACGCAGTCTCATCATCCCATAGGCTATCAGATGCTTCTTCACATGGTTGTCTTAGGGTTCAAAAAAAAAAAAAAAACGATGAAAACCATTGAGCCTGATGCGGGGCTCAATCCCAGGACCCTGAAATCATGACCTGAGCTGAAGTTAGACACTTAACCAAAAGAGCCATCCAGGTGCCCCTAGAAATATGGGAGGAACTGTGAAGTGATAGTGCTAAGGGTATGTGTATGGGAACAAAAGAATTTGTAGCCATTTTTATAATCTCACAAAAATTTTAGCTTTGTTTTCTAGTTTTACCAAGAGGCTGTCATTAAAAAAACAAAACAAAAAAACCCACAACAAACAAAAGCAACCTCTTGGTAAAGCAATTATACTCAACTTTAGAATTTGTGTTTTGTTAATTTTTGCTTTCTGAATAAGGTCATATAATCTCATTACCTATTCTGTGCTTTCCTTTATATCTACTCTTAATCAGCTTATCTCCATAATCTTTTAGGGCTAAGAGCCTACAATCCATTAGTAATTATGATAACTACAAGAAAGCTGTTTACTTTTTTCCCTCCAAGTACTATAGGTTGACAAGAATAAAATTTTGATTTACGATTGAGTTAGAAAATAAAAATAAAAATTGTAATAGTTGGTAAATCTGCTTAAAAATGACTGTTTTTAAGAACTGGATGCTAAATCTACCCAATTAAGTTAACCATACAAATATTTATGAAGGTTCTTTGTATGCCAGACAGTGTTCTAGATGCTGAAAATATGTGAACAAAATGGACAATGACCTGTTTTCACTAAGCTTACCTCTAGTGGGGAAGGCAAATAATAAGCAATTAAACAAATAAACAAGTGAAATAATTTTGTATTTTTATTAGTTTTATAAGATAAATCTTAAAAATAATGATGGAGAAAATACAAGTATTAGGTATCACTAATATATCAGAGGCTCTTTAAGTTTGCCAGTTAAATTGCTGATTCCGTATAACATTGAAATGTGCAAAAGCTCAATTTTGTATTTAAATAAATCAAATAAAACCCAACAAATAGAGGCTCACAGTTCTGAAAATAATAGTTTCCTACTCCTGTTAAGGAAATAAAAGATGACAAGTGCATATAACATAAGCATATTTATATTGAACTTTAAGAAAGCTTACACTAGTGTTCTTTGGTGGTAAGCAACCAAAATCAATTTTAATTAACTTAAAAATGGGAAAAGGCCTGGAGGGCCATGGGAGAGCTCCCAGGATTGAGGGGAAGGATAAAGAACTAGAATGAAAACGGAGAAGAACAGAAGAGCTTGAGTGGTTTGGGGTTGGTATATATAGAACAGATCAATTGCATTTAATGGCTGGGCTTCTTCATCTCCTCATGTATCTATATTCATTGTCATGTGACTTTGCAATATTCTTACACTATGGACGGGGCTTTTTGCCCTATTCCTTGAGTCTGAGTTCAGTTTTGGGACTGGTTTCAGTCAATGGGATGTTAGTAAATATGACATGAGCAGAATCTTGAAAAGTGTTTGCACAATAATGTTTGTTTGCTCTTACTACTCTGTCATTACCATGAGAACATGCCAGGCTAGCTTACTGGGAATAAGTGCCACATAACCCAGTGTCCCATCCTCACCAACAGGCTCCCCGCCAGACATGCGGACAAGCTCAGCCATGACAAGAAGAACGACTTAGTCACTGATTGGCAGATACATGAGCCATGTAATGCTTATTCTTTCAAGGAACTGGATTTTAGAGTTGGTTACATAATATTATGTTGATAAAACATAACTGATATAATGAGGATCTCAGAAGAGTAACTGATCAATGCCATTTTGGGCACAGCTATTGTTAGTTCTTTGCAATTCTGCTCAGCATTCAAATTCTATGAATAAAAACGTAAACTGACCTAGCTTGGGTCATGTGTGCACACCTTGGCTAGAAGGGAGCAGATCACCTTGACTGTCATTTCCATCTGTCTTTATCTAGTGGAGGATGTGCTAAATCTCATTAAAAAAGGCAGAATGAATATTGATTTGACAAAAATACCTACAAGGCATTTATTTACTGAATAACACTGTTTGTTTAAAAAGTGTTTGATGTTATTGACAAATATTTGAATGTTAGGGTGTTTAAAAAGGAAAAAGATTATTTTTTTAAGAGTCGGTTTGATTAGGAATTCATTTATTCGTTCAACAAGCACTTACTGACCTGCTACCATGAGGCACTGTGCGAAGGCTAAAGATACAGACATAGCAAATCTGTGTTTCATTTTGTTTTGTTTTTTTCTGTTCTTAAGATCATCACCACTTTGAGAGACAGGCAATGAATCCCATGATTGGGGTGAGATGAGAGAAGGGGGTGGGTGGGTCCTACCTCAACCTAGGGGTCTCAGAGAGGAGATTATTAAGCAAGAGGTAATTGATGCTTTAACTATTCTTGAAGGTGGATGAGAATGGAGAAGATTGTTCCAGGAAGTTCATGTGCAAAGACAAAAGAAGGAATGAGAGAAAATGGTGAACTGAGGGAATTACTTGTATTTGATATAACTGAGTGGTTTGAACTGATTGAGAACGAAAAACAGACAATGGCCAGATCATGCAAGATAATGCTTAAAATGTTAAAGGGCTTTAGACTGTCCAAAGGTGATAGAAAACTACTGAGGAATTTTAAGTAAAAGAGTGGCATGCTTATTTTTTTTAAATGGGGATAAAAACCATATAACATAAAATTTACCATCTCAACCATTTTTGAAGTATACAGTCCGGTAATATTAAGTATATTTACATTGTAGTGAAACAACTCTAGAACTTTTTCACCTTACAAATTTGAAGCTATATCTATTAAGCAACATCTCCCCTCCCCCTCCCTCCTCCAGCCCTCAGTAAATACCATTTTACTTCCTGTTTCTATGAGTTTGACTACTTTTGATACTTCATATAAGTAGAATCATACAGTGTTTGTCTTTCTGTAACTGGGTTTTTTCGCTTAACATAATGCCCTAAAGGTTCGTCTACATGTAGTAAGTATGTGACAGGATTTCCTTGCTTTTTAAGGGTGCATCATATTCTATTGTATGTGTTTTCTTTATTCATCTGTCCATGGAATTTGGGTTGCTTTCACTTCTTGGCTATTATAGTGCTGCTATGAACATGAGTTTGCAGATATCAGCACACTCATTTAAAGAAGCATACCAGCACCAGTATAGTTGGAAGATGGACTGGAGTGGTTTGCCCCTGGAAGTGGGAAAGTGAGATCGTAAGTTCTGAACTCAGGTAGTGGTAGTGGTGGAGAGAGACAGGCAGGACAGATTTGAAAAAGATTTAGACTTACAGAATTGAAAATATTTCCAGATTGAAAAGTTAGATGTACTGTAGGAGGAGAAAAAAACTGTGATTGCAGTTGGTTTACAGGTAGTGTGTGAATGAAGCCATTGGGTTTTGAAGCTAATGTCAACCTCAGGACAGATTTGTGAGGAGAGGCTGTGCCTGACCAAACAGGAAGAGTAAAACACAGGAAAGAAATAAGGGGACCCACAGGTTCCTCAATGTCCAGATCTAATTTATATGTAGGATAAATATAGTCACAGGAACAGAAGGGGTTAGTTGTGGCCACATTCTTTTTGTGAACTGGCAGCATGAAAAGAGCACTTAGAGAAGACATACCAGGGGAGGAGTCTGCATTGTATGATGCCACTTTAGTTTAGGGTTAAGCACTATTATTATAGGATCAAAGGCTGTATGTAATGCCAGAATACTCAAGCTTCTGCTGAGTTTTGAAGCTTGTGAACCTTGAATGGCTGTACAGTATTGGAATAATCCTGGAGACCGTAAAACAAAGAGGTTCCACATATCAAAATTATTTTTTTAAAGATTTTATTTATTTATTTGACACAGAGAGAGATTACAAGTAGGCAGAGAGGAGCAAGCAGGGTCCCTGCTGAGCAGAGAGCCCGATGCGGGGCTCAATCCCAGGACCCTGAGATCATGACCTGAGCCGAAGGCAGAGGCCTTAACCCACTGAGCCACCCAGGTGCCCCACATATCAAAATTATTGTTGCTGAAATCATACATGAAGGCTGGTGTTCTCAGGACTTACTTTATATTAAAACCAGTGGTGCATAGGGCTTAGAGAAGTTTGCATCCTAAAAATGTGCATTTTTTAATATTTAAATTTTTGCTACATTAATCCCCTTTTCTCTACATTTGGATTTTGAATAAAGATTTGATTTCTAAAATTTTTATCTGGAAGTAATTTCAAATTTACAGAAAAGGTGTAACAAAAACACTAAGAAACTCCAAACATCCTCTGCAGTTTTACAAAATCTTAAGATAGTTTAACATTGTTAACATTTAAATGCTGTAACATTTGCTCTTTCTCTGACCGTACCTCTCTCTCTTCCATGTCTCAAGACACACACACACACACACACACACACACACACACACACACACACACACACACACACAATTTCCCTGTCAATTGAGAGTAAAACTTTGAGAGCATATATCATTATCCTAGTACTTAGTGTGTATTGGTTAAGAAGGGGGATATTTTCTTATATAAACACAATACAGTTATCAGTGTAAGTAAATTTAATATCAATGCATTTCTTTTACCTACTCTACCATCTATGTTCCACTTTTGTTGATTGACCCAATGATGTCCTTTTTACACCATTTCCCCCTTCCAGCACAGGATCCAGTCTAGGATTACATATTAATTTAATTGGCATGACTCTTTAATCTTCTCCAGTCTGGAGGCATTCCCTGGTCTTTCTTGACACTGCCATATTTAAAGAATACAATCACTTTCTTTTAAATAAGATACTTCTCATTTTGGGTTTGTTAGCTGTTTCCTCATGACTGTCCTCAGGTGGTATTCCTTGTAGGGATACTACCTAAGTCATGTTGAAACCTTCTGAGGATACAATGTCTGGAGGTACACAATATCCTTTTGCCCCTCTTTGGTGGTGATATCTGATCACCTGGTCAAGGTGCCATCCAATTTCTTCACTATATATTTACAGTCTTTTCCTTGCATACTTAATGAGCAACTTGTGGGGAGATGCATTAAGATTTGTGCAAATATACTGCTTCTCATCTACAATTTCCTCCTCGACTCAGCTTCCATTGACATTTCTTGCCTGAACTAGTCTTCCCGCTTTCTAGGGATGATTGCGAAATGGTAGTTCTGCCACGTGAGCCCTCTCTCCATGTCGACCAGTTGGCACTTAGCCAACTGGGTGCTGAAATGAGACCCCTTCCTTCTCCCATTTATCTATTTGTATTTTAATCTGTTTGTTATCAGTTCAGACTCATGGATTCCTATTTTTTTTAATGGCTTACAAATTCATTATTTTCCCACATTTGTCCTGTGGGATTCCCTTCAAGCTATCTTCTGTATCCTTGTGACACCCCCTCCCACATCCTATTTTTGAACATTTTCTAATTTTATGGCACAATAAGACTCACAAGATTTCGATTTAATAATCTGAATCGGGCAATATCATAAGTCTAATGTAAAATTGAATCATCTTGTTCGCATATGGAATCTTCAACTCATGGTGAAAATTATTAAAGAGCTGTCTACATCTAGGACCCAAAGACAGATAATCATCTGACAAATCTATCATTGCTACATCAAACTGATGGCAATTGACAGAGAAATCAGCTCTGTAACATAGGATATTGAAGAATTTTAATAAATCTTTGCTTTGTTAATGTTAAAAGTTTTTATTTGGTGACCTTGTTTAAATGGCATATTACCTATTTTATTTTTTTTCAAAGATTTTATTTATTTATTTGACAAAGAGAGAGAGATCATAAGTAGGCAGAGAGGCAGGCAGAGAGACAGGGAGAGGAGGAAGTAGGCTCCCTGCTGAGCAGAGAGCCCTACGTGGGCCTCGATCCCAGGACGCTGAGATCATGACCTGAGCCGAAGGCAGAGGCTTTAACCCACTGAGCCACCCAGGCGCCCGGCATATTACCTATTTTAAAGCAATCTTCATAGAAATATCAGTAAAGAAACAAAACACTTTGAAGATAGGAATCTCTTTGGAAAAGCATCCTTAGCTAGTGGGTTTCAACACAGAAAAATCATCATTTTGTTTGTTGTTCGTTTGTGTTAAGATACTTTAAGCAAGGTATTTGAGATTTCTTGTGAAATTTTGCTCTAGATATTTCTTTTTACATTTCTATATATTTCAATATCATATCACTATTTCATGTTAATCGTCAAATTCTTTCATCTGTGCCTTTTTATTTCATGTTCATGCTTCCCCTCTCGTAACAAGTTTTCCTGTCAACTTTGGCTACAAGAAAGAGAAATCAAAGTTATAGAGATCAGAGATCCTTGTCAGAGCTCTTATTTAATGAAAATGTCCCTTGTGTCAAGTTATTTGAGTGGTGTTTAAAATCAATCTTTTAGAGGGAAATATATCCTTTGTGTGTTTTATTATTTGTAACTTAGTTCATAGTACCTTGAGTAATTTTCTAACAGCATTAAGGCGAATAAATATACAATAATATGCTCTATTGAAACATCCCTTAAAAAATTAATTCAGCAACTGTTATATATTTATTTGGTTGCTTTGATTGCTTACCATGTGCTTGGCATTGTGCTGTTTTAGAGGCATCAAAAAGTTCTATAATATTCATTCCAGTGAAAAGCTTAAGACTTTTGGAAAATATAAAAAAAAATTACAAGAAGTATTAGATAATAGTATCCGTGAGAATTACTGGGTTAGATGTTAACATAGAGCTACTACTTTACTAGAGCTGTGCTTGAAATTCATTCTCTGAGTGTACTATTAATCTAGCAGTGTTTCACAAAGTATCCTGAAACTTGGCAGCTTAACACAACAAACAATTCTCCAACAAACAAATTTCACAGGGTTCATGAAGCCCAGAAATCCAGGAGTGGCCTGGCTGGGTGGCTCTGGCTCGGCATCTCTCTTGAGGTTCCTGACAAGTTGTCAGTAGGGGCTGCTGACATCGCAAAACTTCACTGGGCCTTGAGAATCTGCTTCTGATCTGACTCATATCAGGATAAGCAAATATGTTCTTTTATCCTGTTGGGGGAGGCTTTAGTTCCATGTAAGCCTCCCCATAGGACGGCTCACAACATGGCAGCTTGCTTCCACCAGAGTAAGCAGTCTGAGAGGGAGAGCAAGTGCCCAAAGTGGAAGTCACAGTCTTTTTATAACCTAATCTCGAGAGTGACATATTCTCTTGGTCACACAGACTAATTGTGGTAAAGTGTATGAGGATGAGTCAGGAGGGTGGGTGTCAGGAGTCAGGGTTTATTGGGGGCCATCGTGGGGGGTGTCTACCTTGCAGAGGCAGGTCAGCGGAGCAGAGGAAGGACTGCTAGTCCTCTGAGGCAGCTGATGGAGTCTGCAGTATGGACCCACTAGAAGGCCTCCAAGGCCGCACCTGCTGGCAGCTGGCCCGTTTGTAATGGTTGGCTCGGGACCCAGGTGGCTGGTTGGCTGAGACAGTTTTAATGTCAAGACTCTTGAGGACATGTGGACACCTTATAGTATAGGATGTCAGAAATACAGGACTTGAGCCATCCCTTCGATCTTGCCTCTGTCTAGCCCCCTGTGTAGCCTTTAATAAGCCTATTTCATCCCAGCATATTTATTGAACCCTGGAGATATAGTGGTGAACAGAAAGAAATGATTTTGACCCTTACTAAACTTTCAGTGTGATAGGCAAGATATACAGTAAACAACTAATTTAACAGATAATCGTTTAATTAAATTATGACAATGGCAGCGGTTTTGTTTTAAAGTCCATGGAAAATGTCAGTGCCTCTTCTAGGCAGGGACACAAAATCAGCTTTGAGCTAATCTTCTGAGGCCTAATAGTTATGTAAGTGTAAAATGAATGTGCAACCTGTACCTTGGGTTTAGAATAAGGTCTTTTTTTTTTGGTAGAGAAGGCACATTGCTTCCAAACTGCTTCCTTTGTTGATTTGTTGAGTTCAGAGAAGCCACACAGAGGAGTTCTGAAAACAGAACACACGTCATCTCCTACAGCCTGATCTTTAGGTTCTCGCTCTCTCTTCAGCATGCGGAACAACAGTGTTTCAGGGAAGACTTAAAATTACAGAAAGTTGTTTCCCTTCCAAATATATAATCTCTGCTGTAGTCATTAGGTACATTAAAAAATAAATTAATAACCATTAAAGCTATTGATGCCTTGGCAATTACTTTATTTAATATCTGATGTGCCTCATATCTTCTAGCTTATGTATTTATTTCTTTTCTAGCTTATTTATATTAAAAAACAAAGTCAGTTGAAATTTTTAGTTTTCTTTTAAGTGCATTAAGTTTTCATCAAGCCTTTTAGGTTATTTGGTCAAGTGCTTGTTTTGTTTCTGTGATGGTGTCATGATGGTATCTTAAGTTGTCTTCTTTTGATAGAGACACACTTTTTTGTATAATATGTAGGAAGGTTTTCACAGGTTGAAATAAATGGGTTTCCCCCCATTTTTTTTGAAACACAAAAAATTCCCATTTTCTTGGTCTACCTTTCATTCCCCCACATCTGAGACAAACATATATAAACAAATAGTTCATTTTTCTGTAAACTCTTCAAAAGAAAAAATAGTGCATCCACACTGATAAATGTCAACTGACGTTTGACCTCAAGTTAGGGAGGTAGCAGGGAATAGAAGGGACTGTGGCAAACAGGAGCGTGAATGCCATGTTAAAGGGAACAGCTGCTGCTTGGGTTCAACCCAGGTTGCCATTTTGGAGTGTGGGCCCATTGCTGGAAGAGTTTCCAAATTTTCAAGAGAAACTATCACTCCAAATTTTCACGTGAAATCTCCTGGCCTTTAAAGATCAAGCTTAAGCAAAATAAGTCAATCAGAGAAAGACAATTATCATATGATCTATCTGATATGAGGAACTTGAGGGGCAGGGCAGGGGATCGTAGGGGGTAGGGAGGGAAAAATAATGAAACAAGATGGGATGGGGAAGGAGACAAACCAAAAGAGACTCTTAATCTCATGAAATAAACTGAGGGTTACTGGGGGGTGGGAGGGTAGGGACAGGGTGGATGGGTTATGGACACTGGGGAGGGTTTGTGCTATGGTGAATGCTGTGAAAGGTGTAAGCCTGATGATTCACAGACCTGTACCCCTGGGGCAAATAATAAAAAAAATAAAAAATAAATAAAATAAAGATCAAGCTTATCAGATATATCAGTTGAAAGTATCTTCTCCCATTCTGTAGGTTGCCTTTTAGTTTTGTTGGTTGTTTTCTTTGTTGTGCAGTTTTTTATTTTCATGACGTTCCAATACTTTATTTTTTCTTGTATTTCCCTTGCCTCAGGAGACACACCTAGAAAGAAATTGCTATGGCCGATGTCAAAGAAGTGACTGCCTGTGCTCTCTTCTAGGATTTTTATTGTTGCTGGTCTCACATTTAGGTCTTTAATCCATTTTGAATTTATTTTTGTGTGTGGTGTAAGAAAATGGTCCGGTTTCATCGTTCTGTATGCCGCTGCCAGGTTTCCCAACACCATTTGTCAAAGAGACTATTCTTTTCCCATTGGATATTCTGTTTTGCTTTGTCAAAGATTAATTGGCCATATAGTTATGGGTTTTATTCTGGGTTTTCTATTCTATTCTATTGATCAATGTGTTTATTTTTGTGCTGGTACCATACTGTCTTGGTCACTATAGCTTTGTAATATAACTTGAAGTCTGGAATTGTGGCACCTCTGGCTTTGCTTCTTTTTCTTTTTCTTTTCCCTTATTATTTATTTATTTATTTATTTATTTATTTTCTTTGCTTCTTTTTCAAGGTTACTTTGGCTCTTTGGGGTCTTTTGTGGTTCCATACAAATTTCAGAATTATGTGTTCTAGTTCTGTGAAAAATTCTGTTGGTATTAGAATAAAAACTTTTTTTTTTAAGAAAGTACCTTGTTTAAAAAAAGAGAAAGAGTGTCTTCCCTAGTAAAAAAATAAACGAATGTCAATCTTAAATAGACAAACAGAAAACCACCATTTGGGCCCAACAGAATGCATCTGCAGGCTGAGTTGAGTTGTGAGCTGCCGCACCCAGGGCTTTACTGGAATGTGGGGAACACAGGCACAGGCACCCGAGGCTCCAGCCCAGTGTACTGGTCCGGAGAACGAGAGCTGTGCTGGCAGAGCAGAACCACGCTTGGGGCACCACTACTCTCTGCCGGACACCAGAGCCGCAAAAACGGATTTGGTCTGTTTAGAATAGGAGTTGAGGTAGGAAAACTTCACGGAAGGTGAGACCGGTGAATCGGCCCCAGCGGACTGGTGGGGTTCAGCACACAAGCGCTGAAAGAGCCTCCCGGGAGCTGAGAGGCGAGCGCGTCGGGAGGCGGACCTGAGAAAGTCGGAGGGGCAGGAGGAGAGAGGAGGAGAGGAGGAGGAGAGGAGGAGGGGCAAGATGGCGGAGGAGTGTGCGAGCCTGTTTCAGCAGTCCCCTGAACTCTATCCACCAGAGCGCCCGGGACCCCCGGGACCCCCGTGAAATCGGCCCGAGAGGTCCGGCAGCGCTTCTGCATCTCTGCGGGCGCCGAGCATCGTCAGTGGACAGGTACAGAGGACGTGGGCGTGCGCGCACAGGTGTCGGAGGATCAACAGGAGGGGAGGGAGCCGCCAGAATGGAGCCATTGCTAAGTAACACCCAAACGTGAAAGTGCCCCGCGCTTGGGGACCAGCAGTAGCTGGAGACGGGTGGCTGCGAGACGGGATGGGACTCCTAGCCATACTCTTTGCCCCCTTAAGGGACAATTGCTGGGATCGGGTGGCCGCAGGCGCGGACCTCAGCTCACGGGCCCAGGACTGGCTGCAGCCGCTGCCCACCCGAGCCTGGGAGAGAGGGCCCGGGGGCGACTCCAGCCAACAGTCCCTGGGGCTGGTGGCTGCCGCCACCTCCGCACCGGCCTCTGCTGCTGCCACCAGCAGGCGGGCTGACGCACCGGCGTGGACTCGAGTCCACGGCCGCAGGAAGGCGGCCGCTGGGGCTGGGCTCCCCCGGACCAGTATCGCCGGGGGTTCGGGTGGCACGGCCGGTACAGAGACAAGCGGGGCCTCGGGTGGCTGGGGGTGCGCGCCGCCTGTGGGAGGCTGCAGTGCTCAACGGGGTTTGCAGAGGGGGAGGGTGGGGGTTCTGGACCATTCGGGGGAGTCGACTGAGGCTTCTCTCTGAGGCAGAGGTCCGGGTGCGGACAGTTGAGTTCGCTCTGACCTTCCGAAAAGGCGCAAAAAGCCACCAGAGCACAAAAGCCGCCAGAGCACAAAAGCCCAAAATACCAGTTTCAATGGAGCCAAATCCCTTGATAGCAAGCAGGGCAACCCCACCCAAGCAGGACTGACGGAAAAACAACGTGGCAGGCCCCTCCCCCAGAAGACAAGCTGAAAGAACAAGAGAACAACCACCATGAGGTCCCCATAAAACTGTAAAACCCTAACAGCAAGGGAAACTATATTAGCTCCTGGTATTGCCTCACAGCTTCTATATTTCTTAGATACAACTTTTCTCTCTTTTTTGTTTTTTAATTCTTTCTCATAATTCTTGTTCTTTTATTTTTTTACCTACTTACTATTTCAACTAGATGTTTAATACAGCATATTCCATAGTAACTTTTTAACTTGAACATTTTCATACATATACTTTTTTAATTCTTTTTTTATATATATACAGATATAAGCTTCAATGTAGTCCTTTTTTCCCTATTCAATACTATCTTTGTATATATACCAGTTTTAATTTCCCGGTATCTCTGGAAAGTTGAGTCCTCTAACAAAGATAACAAGGTACACCCAGGAAGAACTGAAATACCCTTCCTCAACCACATCGAGGGTTTATAACCACCTTCCAGTCACCTCCCCATCCCCATTTCTATTTTGTCTTTTTTTTTTCTTTTGTTGGTCTTTCTGTTTGTTTTTGTTTTTGTACTTTATAATCTTACTCTTGGGGCTTATTTTGGCTGGGTTTTTTTGTTTTTTGGTTTTTTTTCTTTCTTTCTTTTTGGCAGTGACTTCCAATTGCTCTGAAACTTCCCAGAGTGCACCTTGCCTGGATAGCAGTTGATATTTTCAGCTACACAACTCACACAACCTCAAGCACAACTCAACAGAATGACAAAGAGGAGGAATTCCCAACAAAGAAAAGACCCAGAGACAATGGCCTCTCCAGCATGTCTAATGGAAATGGGTCTAAGCAAGATGTCAGAAATAGACTTCAGGGTAGCAGTTATGAAAACAATAGTCAGGCTGGAGAAAACTATTAATGGCAACATAGATTCATTAACAGCAGAAGTGAGAGCAGATCTGGCAGAACTTAAAAATGCTATCAATGAGATCCAATCTAATCTAGGTACTCTGACAGGATAAATGAGGGAGAAGATCAAATTAGTGATCTAGAAACTGATAGAAAAGATCAAATTAGTGGTCTAGAAAATGAAAGAAACTGATAGAAAAGAAGGATCAGAAGGAGGCCTGGAACAAACAGCTTAGAATCCATGAAAACAAAATTAGAGGAAAAAATGACACCGTGAAATGTTACAATGTCAGAATTATTGGGATCCCCGAGTGGGTGAAGAGAGAGAGAGAGAGAGGACTAGAAGATATATTTGACCAAATCCTAGCTGAGAATTTCCCTAATCTGGGGAATGAAAAAAAGTAATCTTGCCCTTGAAGCAGAGAGGACACCCCCCACCCAAGATCAATGAGGGTAGACAGAACCCCCCCAGCATGTGATAATGAAACTCACAAATCTTAGAACCAAGGAAACCATTTTAAGGGCAGCTAGGAGGAAGAGATTCCTTATGTACAGAGGGAGGAATATCAGAATAACGTCAGACCTGTCCATGGAGACCTAGCAAGCCAGAAAGGGCTGGCAAGACATATTCAAGGTACAAAATGAGAAGAACATGCAGCCAAGAATTCTTTATCTGGCAAGACTGTCATTCAGAATAGATGGAGAGATAAGAAGCTTCCAGGACTGGCAAAAACCAAAAGAATATGTGACTGGCCTTGTAAGAAAATTAAGGGGGGGTTCTATAAAAGGAGAAAGACCTCAAGAGTGATACAGAACAGAGATATACAGAGACAATCCATAGAAACAAGGACTTCAGAGGCAACATGATGACAGTAAAATCTTATCTGTCAATAATCACAAAGTGAATGGCCTAAATGCTCCCATAAAATGGCACCGTGTTGCAGATTGGATAAAAAGACAGGACCCATCCATATACTGTCTACAAGAGACTCATTTTGAACCTAAAGATACATCCAGATTGAAAGTGAAGGAGTGGAGAACCATCTTTCATGCCAATGGACCTGAAAAGGAAGGTGAGGTAGCAATTCTCATATCAGATAATTTAGATTTTAAGCTAAAGGCTGTGGTTAAAGATACAGAAGGACACTGTATCATCCTTAAAGGGTCTATCTAACAAGAAGATCTAAAAATTGTAAATATCCATGCCCCCATCATGGGAGCAGCCAACTACATAAGCCAACTGTTAACCAAAATAGACATATTGATAATAATACGTTAATTGTAGGAGACCTTAACACTCTACTCTCAGCAACAGACAGATCAACTAAGCAGAAAATCAACAAAAAACCAAGGGCCTTGAATGACACACTGGACCAGATGGACCTCATAGATATATACAGAACATTCCACCCTAAAACAACAGAATACTCATTCTTCTCGAGTGCACATGGAACTTTCTCCAGAATAGATGACACACTGACTCACAAATCAGGTCTTAACTGATACCAAAAGATTGAGATTATTCCCTGCATATTCTTAGACCACAATGCTTTGAAACTGGAACTCAATCACAAGAAAAAGTTTGGAAGAAATTCAAACACTTGGAAGCTAAAGACTATCCTGCTCAAGAATGTTTAGATGAACCAGGAAATCAAAGAAGAACTTAAACAATTTATGAAAACCAATGAGAATGAAGACACATCTGTCCAAAACCTATGGGATACAGAAAAGGCAGTCCTAAGGGGGAAATACATAGCCATCTATTCCTCACTCAAAAAAGTAGAAAAATCCCAAATACACAAACTCTCTTTACACCTTAAAGAACTGGAGAATCAACAACAAATTAAGCCTACTCCACGCATGAGAAGGGAAATAATTAAGATTAGAGCAGAGATCAATGAATTAGAAACCAGAGATACAGTAGAACACATCAATGAAACTAGGAGCTGGTTCTTTGAAAGAATTAATAAGATAGATAAACCACTGGCCAGACTAATCCAAAAGAAAAGAGAAAGGACCCAAATTAATAAAATTATGAATGAAGGAGGAGAGATCATGATTAACACCAAGGAAATAGAAACAATCACCAGAAATTGGGGGGTGGGTAGGGTAGGGACATACACCTGCTTTTTGTCACTATCACCAGCAAAGGGGAAATGTATCCATAAACATATCAGCAAAACATAAAAAAAATCAGAAATTATTATCAATAGCTATATGCCAATAAGTTAAGAATTGAGAAAGTTGGGCGCCTGGGTGGCTCAGTGGGTTAAAGCCTCTGCCTTCGGCTCAGGTCATGATCCCAGGGTCCTGGGATCGAGGCCCGCATCGGGCTCTCTGCTCGGCGGAGAGCCTGCTTCCTCCTCTCTCCTCTCTCTCTGCCNCTCTCTCTGCCTACTTGTAATCCCCCTCTCTGTCAAAAAAAAAAAATCTTTAAAAAAAAAAAAAAAAAAAAGAACTGAGAAAGTTGGATGTGATATGTTAAAAGAAGAGCAATTATATGAATCACTTTGGCAACCATTTTCCAGTTTCTAATAAAGTTAAATACCTTCTTCATCACCCAACAATTCCACTTCTAGGTATTTACCCAAGAAAAATGAATGCATATATTCACAAAAACCACAAGAATAGTCATGTTAGCTTTATTAATAATAGGCCAAATTCTCATCAAAAGAATGGATAAACAATTTATGTTATATTTGTATAATAATAAATAAGCTGCTGATAGAGGCAGCATGAACATGTGGACTGTTTATGGATGAACCTCATTAACACATTGAGCTAAATATGTCAGACAAAAGAGTACACACTGAATGATTTCATTCTAATGACGTTCTAGCACAGACAAAACGAATCTACAATGATAGAAATTAGAGTCGTTTTTGCCTCAAGATGTGGGAGTAAATTGTCTGGAAAGGGGGCATGAGAGAACTTCCTAGAGTGAATGAATTGCTCTAGATCTTTTATCTGGCTGATGGTTACATGAGTGTACACATTCGTCAAAATTCATGGAATGTTTGTGCATTTCACTACATGTAAATTTTACTTAAATAAAATACTGCTAGTATAAAAACAGAAGAGCAGTGACTGGTCTATTTGACTAGGGTATTGAACACATGGCAACCTAGTGATTTTCATATAATAACAAAAATTTTAATACAGGCCACGGAACCAGTTGTTTATTCCAACTGGTCTTATTTTATATAAAGCAAAGTAAGAGGCAAGATCATCTGCTGAAAGGACCAGAAACTAAGGGTTTAAGGAGAGAGAAAAGTTAGGAAGAGCTGAATATGGAAGGGAATTATGAAAAACTGATAAGGTCAGCTGGTTTATTTCTTGTAGAGTTTTAATATCATTCCTGACACTCTAAACAAACTGTGTAGACTGATATACTCAGTTGATTAGATCATGGGGGAAATGAGCCCCATCTCTGCAAAGACTTAGCTTGAAGAAAAACAAATTATCTGTTAAATGATTAACAGATAAATAAATCATGGACTATTTGACAACAACTCCTTGTGTCCACCGTTAATGTTCTATCTAGATATAGATTAAGTTTCATTGCATTTAGTGCCTTTTTAAGTTAATTATAGTGTGGAGTTGTGTCTTATTTCTATTTATTGCATTTCATTCTGTGTCTCATTTTTCAACTGGTTTCAAAGAAGAGAGTGGAGCAGGAATGACTCTACTCCTCCATTTTTAAGCAGAAGTCTCCAGAAGTACTTTTTATATTAGCATTTTCTCGGTGCAGAGTGCAGAAGCATGTTGGAGATATTTGTGATGTCAGTTCATGCTTAGCACTGCTTATAAAAGATGTTCCTGGTAAGTTCTTTAACATGCAGGCTTTGGAGCTGGGCAGATCTATTTGGCAGAAAGTTCTCTTGGTTTCAACTTCCTTATACATCAAATGGATATATCCAATAGTTCCCAGGAGAGTTGGGTTTTTTGTTTTTGTTTTTGTTTTTTTAATTTTCTCTCCCCAGGGATTCAGGTCTGTGAATCATCAGGCTTACACCTTTCACAGTGCTCACCATAGCACAAACCCTCCCCAATGTCCATAACCCAGCCACCCTATTCTTACCCACCCACCCCCCCAGTAACCCTCAGTTTGTTTCATGAGATTAAGAGTCTCTTATGGTTTGTCTCGTTCCCGATACCATTTTGTTTCATTTTTTCCCTCCCTCCCCCCCACAACCCCCTGTCCTGCCCCTCAAGTTCCTCATATCAGAGAGATCATATGATAATTGTCTTTCTCTGATGGGCTTATTTTACTTAGCATAATACACTCTAGTTCCATCCACATCATTGGAAATGGCAAGATTTCATTTCTTTTGATGGCTGCATAGTATTCCATTGTATATATATACCACATCTTTATCCATTCCTCTGTTGATGGACATCTAGGTTCTTTCCATAGTTTGGCTATCGTGGACATTGCTGCTATAAACATTTGGGTGCACACACCCTTGAGGATCACTACCTTTGTATCTTTAGGGTAAATACCCAGTAGTGCAATTGCTGGGTCATAGGGTAGCTCTATTTTCTACTTTTTGAGGAATCTCCACACTGTTTTCCAGAGTGGCTGCACCAGCTTACATTCCCACCAACAGTGTAGGAGGGTTTTCAGGAGGGTCGTTTTAACAACTAGAAATGATATATGTATAGTGGCTACCAGAGTAGCTGGAACAATGGTAGGAACACCATATGTCAACTATAATTATTAAATGGCAAGTTTTTTGAGGTTTTTTGTTTTTTTTTTTACAACTGTAAAGCTTGATTACTATGCCTACATGCCATAGTCCTTCAATTTGATTTGTCTTTGGAGATAACTATAGAATTAATTTATTATTTTATTATATTCTATGATTTTATTTTATCAGTGATACAAAGTATATTGTCCTCTTTTTTTGATCAGAGCGGGTAGCAAGCTTTTTCTGTAAAGGGCCAGATAGTAAATATTTTTGGCTTTGATTATCATATAATCTCTGCTGCATCTACTCATCTCTGCCACTGTAGTGAGACAGCAGCTGTAGACAGTACACGAGGTGGTGGCCACATTCAGTGGAACTTCATTCACCAAAGCAGAAGACAAGCCAGATTTGAGCCACAAGTTGTATTTTGGTGTCCTAGGTGCTGGTGGATTCAATTATTACGTGACACTTGTTGCCATTTTGCCATTTACTTTCCTAGTAATGATTATTTCTAATGATTTTATTTTGTAGATGAAGTTGCTTATATTTTTGGGTGGTATTTCGAACATGGAATTTTTTTAATGGCCCTGGAAATGTTTTATATATTTCCTCCCATTTTATGGATGTATAGCTGACATAATTATAAGATATTTAAAGCATACAATGTGGTGATCAAACATGGAATTTTTAACATTTTGAAAATGTTTACAAGATATCATTTACAGATAATTCACCTAAGTAACTCAAAGAAGTAATATACAGAATAAAGTCAGTGATTACATAATAGACATTAGCTCCTTCTATCTCAATCTAAAAAATAATAGTTTGTAAATCATATCCACAGAGAGAAGTTGTGGATCTGTGTATTCTTTGAATTTTTAACATACATGTAAGCCTTTAGGATTTTTCTCTCTTTAACGACTATTTTAAAGGAAGTTAGTTTTTTAGTGGATTTTGGATTCTTAATTATATATGGGTTAACCTGAGTCCTGAAAATGGAGGAAGAGTGGTGCCAGCCTATGTGAGGAGAGGCCATCCACAGAACTCCCTGAACAGTCCTGGCATCTGTGTGCTTGGACTTGAGAAATTCTAGCAGGACGTCAACAGGGAAGACATATTGAACATGTATCACAGGATAGGCAACCACCAGGAGATACTCACATTTACATGATGAGGGAGAAAATCGACACATGGATACATAAATGTGTCTTTTAGGCCCCTGCTCCCCTGTCCCCACCTGGTGATTCTGTTATCAGTTTGTCCCTCAGGTAGCGATGCTTGCAATATTGCCTCTAGAGAAATGGCCTTGTGTGTTTTCTTTTCATCACAGGAAAATGGAAATAAACCAAGGAGATCTATGTTTGGGTTGGACTGTGGAGATTGTAGATTGTAGGTTTTTACAAAACCTGCCACTTGTTATTCTACCTTAGAAGAGATTGTCCAAGATTGTGGCATGAAACTGGAACCCAAGAACAGAATCTGTAGTTCAAGTGTCACTTGTATGCTTTAATATAGATTTTTACCCTTTGGATAGATATGTTTTTGATATTATCATAGGACCTACCAGAATGCTGTCCACACAGTAGATTCTCATTAAATACTTATAAACTCCCCAGCCTTATCATCTGTAGAGTTATTCTGTTAATATTTATATTTGGCCTATGTGGCCTCAGGCTTACTCAGTATACTATCATTGTTAGATTTTTAGCACATGTCAGTTAGAGATCAAAACTACTATACATAAAATGGTCCCATATTTTTATGTTCAAACATGTCTGTGTCAACAGCCATAGAAGTCTATTGCAGGTGTAACATAACAGCCACAAGAACAGTACGAGGGTGTGGTAAACTTTTAAGAAGAGTATAGTTTATTTCTGTGTCTAATAAGATGACAGTGTCATCCCTCAAAATGTAGAGCATCAATGAGGAGAATTTTCATTACTTAATTCTGACAGACAAGAAAATGTGGTTAGTGATTTATAATTGATGGGAATTGAGACAGTGCCTTGTCATCCTTAAGTAAGTAGAGTAAGGGAGAGCAAGCACAGGCACACATTTCCTAAACTGATCAGTTCTTTCAGTTAATATTTGTGTGCCTTTTTATGTGCCAGCAACTATACTAGTTTTGGACAAGAGAGATGACCAAACCCCTGGTCCTCATGGAGTCCACAATCTTACAGGTGAGACAGTGGATATCTGGACTACAGGATTCCATGGTGTCCTGGAAAGTGGCATTTAAGCTAGCACACAAATTTAAAATTTCAGAAAGAAAGAGATTGGATGACATTTTTAGACACTCAGAACAAGAACATAAATCAAGAGCATTAGGCCTTGTATATATAAATCCTGAGGGTTTCCTATGTGGTGGGCACTTTGCTGATGTTTTATATTAGCTCATTTACTCTTTATAACAGTGCTCTGCAGTGTGCCTGAGTATTCATATTTTGTGGATGAAAAAAGGCTGTGAGAGGCTGAGTAATTTGCCCAAATAACAGCCACTCAGTGGAAGAGCCAGGAACAGAGGTGGATTTGTCTGTCCCCGCTGTGGTCAGGGGCAATATGGAGACAGGGAAGTATCTAAAGAAATAAATGCCTCCATCTCCATTTTAAGAGGGTGTGTACAAAACTAGAAGGGTTAAGAAACTAAGGACCAATACCTAGAAGACGCATAGACTTTCACGGGTATCCTGACCTGAAAATCCCCTAAGGAGGCTTAATAAACAGAATAACTGAAAGTTTATGGAAAAGATTAGAATGTTCAGGTACCATTAGAACGTCATTTCCCTGGAAAGTAGGCTCGATGAGGGCAAGGATTTTTGTCACTTTTAATCAGTCCTGTATCCATCTAGAATGGGGCCTGGCATGCAGCCGGTATGCCTAGTTGGCACTACACTTGGCTTCAGCCTATTCTAGGAACTGGCTCTTCAAATGAATATAATCTTTTTTTAATTAATAGAAAGTAAGAGATGGATCAGTGCAGGTAACAGACCCATTATACTAGATGCCAGAGGGATCGCATTCACGGTATTATGTCCCCGTCAAGGTGTTCTTCTTGAGACGGACATTTATACACCAAGAGGACATAAACCCTAGCCTGTATAGGTGTCTACTCTGGCTGCAGGTTAGGTCTTTTTCATATCTTGCCTGGATTATGCCAGTCTTATTCCCACCTCCCTGTCTAAAATTTTGCTTACTTCAATCCATTAAAAAAAAAAAAAAAGGCTTCATTTTGTAGAGCTGTTTTAGGTTCACAGCAAAACTGAGCAGAAAGTACAGAGAATTCCCATATACTTCCTGCCCCCATACGGGCACACCGTCCTCCACTATCAACATCCCCACCAGAGTGGTACTTTATTTACAATCGATGAACCAACACTGGCACAGTCCTAGCATCCAAAGTCCATAGTTCATATTAGGGTTCATTCTTGGCATGGTACATTATATGGACTTTGACAAATGGATAATGATAATGTATCCAATATTATAGTATCATACAGAAAGTTTATCATACTAAAAATCCTCTGTGCTCCATCTGTTCATCTCTCCCGCCCCCTAACCCCTGGCAACCAGTGGTTGTTTTACTGTCTTCATAATTTTGCCTTTTCCAAAGCCAGTCCATTTTTCACACTGTGGCTGGAATGCTCTTTCTGCGATGGTAACCTTCTCATTCATTCTCCTGGCTCGCCATCGTTTTCAGAGTCGGGTGTAAACACTATGCTGATCTGGCAGTGAACTAGGTATTTAGGTTCTCTCTTTTTTTGAAGACTGGTGTGTGTGTGTGTGTGTGTGTGTGTGTGTGTGTGTGTAAACTGATCAATACATTGTGAAACTATAAATAATAAGATTAGTTCATGTATCAGTAAGTACCATAAAGATGATGACGGGATAGAGAGCATTTACAACATGGAAGACATCTCTGAGGTGGCAAGATTTGGGCTGAAAGTGAATAATGGGGAGTTAGCCATGAAAAGATCTTGAGGATGAGCCTTCTGGGCACAGGGAAAAGCCAAGCGCTAAGGTTCTGGGGAGGCGCCGATCTGGGCCAGTATTCTGGAGGGTAGTCAGTAGGGATGGTGGTTTGATGAGAATTTTGAATAGCATCTATGGAAGAGGGAAAAGGAACTAGCATTCATTGAGTCTTTTTATCCCTTTAATTTTGAGGATATTAGAAATTATCCATTTTTACCAGATGAGTAGAAAAGAAGGTCCTAGAAGGTTAAATAATTCACCCAGGCTTTCCCAGCCACAAGTGGTAGAATTGGAATCTGAAGTGCTATGTTTGATTTTAGGTACACTTTCCACTTTAGGTTATTTTCTTGATGAAAGAATTCAGGATGTTTATCTCTGCTGAAGAGCTTATCCATGAATGTCCTTTATTCATTTTTGTTTGCATAGTAGTAAATCTCTTTTTATATGTATGATATCATTCTGCTTAAGAAAGTAAACTACTAGGAGTCACGAACAATTTTAGTCTTACATTCCCCACTGTACTTCATCACGTTTAAATATAAACCCATCAGGACTGAGTTCCATGATAAATAAAGGAGTTAATGTGCCTCTCAGCAGAAACTCCCTTATGATAAGGGAACAATTTAGGACTTGAGGGATAATGGCTCATTATATGTAATCCTGGAGTTTACATTCTAGTTTTCCTTGTTGATGATGCCAAGGAGTTTAGCAGTGTATATCAAATAGAACAGAACACTTACATTTGAAAGTGATTTCCATGTTCCTTAGGGGAAATGACCCCAAAAATGTTAATCGCTTTTTAAATAAAAAAAAAACACACACACACAGGATACACTGAGTTATGGTGGTTCAACTGTAAGATGGATGGATACGGTGGTCTTTCAGATTATCCCAGGATAAAAGCACACAAGAAAGGATGTGGTGAAGACTAGCCCACCTCATAAACTTCTGATATTGCAATTGTACCTTGGTTAGGGAAGAATTAAAATTCAAGGTTGAACGTCCCAGCTTGGAATCCCCGACGTTTCCCTTTTCTCAAGAAAATCCTCTACTGAGCTCCCTCATTTGGTAACAATAATTAATATTATAGTTCGGATTTAGTGGCTGGAAAATACACTTGGCCCTTGTCTGAAAGCTCCAGGTTTCCACTTCTTTAAAGAATACAGTGTCTCTTTCTGGTGGACAGGAATAATTTAGAGTTGCTGTCTATTATATTTAATTATGGAAGATGAGTTTCTGCCTGAGCAGAGGTGGCCTCACTTCCTGGAGAAGTGTCAAGGTGGACCAGGCACAGGGAGGGCAGACATTTTGACTGTGTGTTGATGAGGCGAGATTTCTATCTTGAAGGTTTGCTTGTCTTGAGGCTAGCTTGCGGATGTTATAAGGACATACAATGAAAGGAGCCACAGTGAAAGTACTGTGGGAAAAAGAGTAGTAAAGATTTCAAAAGTAGTGAAGACAGCAAGAAGTCTACAAGGCAAAAGGGCAAGAGAGGAAATAGCTTAGGCCGCACTGAGGTGTAGACAGGGCAGGAAGAATAAATACGTAAGCCGAGTGCAAGAAGCCAATTCAGGGGTCAAATAGCTATGGAAACAGGTTAGAATCCACATAGGAATCCCGAGAACAAAGCCAAAAACATAGAGAGGAGAGCTGGGGGTTAGACTGAATTCCTGTCAGCAAATAGGAAGCAGTTGGAGGCCCAGGTCAGAGCAGCCTCCATGATGGAATCGCAGAGAATCAGAGAATACAAGAGGAGTGAGGTGTATGACCAATTTCTGATTTCTCCTCCCTGAACTTGTATTGTTCTTGCTAACAGATCTAGTGACAGAAGCAAACATTTCAACGCTTCTGTGTGAAACTGTGGTTTCAAAGAACCAAGCCTCAAAAAACAAATGGAAGATGGGCTGTTTCAAAGTAGGTCACCCTGTGTATGGTCAGTTTAGCTATAGCTTATATCTTGAATTTTCTGCTCTGTTTTGTTTTTTTTTTCCCCCTTGCCTTCAGCAAGGTCTTTTGCCTTCTGTCAGATGGTGTATTGTCAGGCCGCAAAGTGCAGCAGAGAACAGACTGACTTTTGATTTGAGTGCTCTAGCTTTTGTTACTTAAAGTAAACTACCAAGGCATTATTAGTTAGTCAGATTGATAGACTGACTGAATGTTCCAAGAGTTGGGAGAGGGGGTGAGGTGGGAAGTGGTTCGTGCTTTGGAGCTGATTGCTCTCAAATAGTTATTTCTTTTCTAGAGGGTTTTTTTCCTCCCTCTGTGGTAATAACCACAAAACATGCAATCTGTTGGTATCTCATTTCATTACATTGCAGATTTTAAGTGCTCCTGTACTCTCATATATAAATCACTTATGCTTTTGTTTGACATTTACTGTTTTCAAATTCAACATAAGTTGCTGCCTGACAACATAATTGACAAGTCTCCATTATCCTGGCAAATGACTGCAATAGATACTGGCATACTCCGCTAGGCCATTCTCGTGCCTGCCTATTGCCAATCACTCAGCCGCTTTGACAGGGAGGTTCCACAAACTACGGCCATCACCACTGTTCGTGTCCAGAAACAAACTTAGGGAGATTCTCATGTTTGTTCTTACATAGGCCAAACACCAGTCTGATGAACGTAACTTGGCATCTTATTTAATAAGGGAAAAATGATTGTGTGGGACAGATGGGGTTTTATTTCAGCCAGAATGGGTTTCGTGCTGTTTTGTGTAGCTCTGTATTCCGTATATTTTGTTGTGGCCAGGTGTGCCTTCCCCCTCGTTTTCCCACCTTTCCTTGCACATGGCACCGCACACAGAGATGTGTCTTCCCTGCTCTCCCACTCCGGAGCTGCATTCTCCACTGCCATCGTGGTTTAAGGGCCGTTCCTCATACAGGAAGGGCTGGGGTGGAAGGGCAATAAAGAAATATTTTTTCTTGCCAAGAATACTGTCTTAGGTATATAGATTTTCTAAACATTCTCTTCTTTTTCCAGCAATAGCAGGATAACAAAATGTTTTTTCAATAACCAATTCTAGAGTTGCTCTTAAAGAGATACTTGTTATGCTTAAGGATTATACCAAGGTGGCTACTCTAGAGAGGGAAGTTCAAGTCTTAGGGTTATGTTCTGGAGAGTGTGTCACGATGATATGGTGAACAATGAGATGGCTCTGCCAGAAGAAGTAAGAGGAATTTGAGGAAGGGAGGAGGTCAGAGGAGAGTACTGTCTTTGAGGAACTTAGTACCCTATGGCTCTTGTGGTCTGTGGGTCCCTCCCTTCTCCAAGCCCCAGGTGTTGTTATTTTCCTGTTGTATTCACATCTATTGCAGGGTTGACACTAAACCTTCTCTTGTTGGTCCTGCGAAGACAGCGAGCTTCCCCATGGTAAGCCCTCTGTGACTTACGTGGAAGCTCTTTACTCTGTGTCACTTGACCCTCTGGGTCCCTCCAAGGAGTCTTTCTTTTGGTTGGGGCCCTGGACAACCAACTTTGTTTTCCCAGGTAGAGTACACTTCCTGTGGGCTCCTACTCTCCCCAACCCCCCTTTCCTGATCCTCCTCGAATGTCCTCTTTATTTCGCTCTCAGTCTTAACATGATTCTAGGGAGGTGAGTTCTGTTTTAATCAATAAGCACTCTGAGTCTTGGTTGCCTATTCTGGATGGACTCTTCTGTGTTTTGTCAAGCTTCATCTTGGAACTCCTAATAAAACTAAAGTTAAGTTTTAGTTCTCTAAAATCTTGATCTTCCTGCTCTTTTGCCTTCCAAAACAAATGATCTGAAGTTTCCATTTCTTCCTGAGGTAGCTGCAGTAAAATGCTTGACCCCAGAGAACCCTACCTGCTTTCCTCAAGGACAATACTTCATTAAAGCTCAATAGAAGTTTGTTGACAAAGTAATTAAAATCAAGCTGTGGAAGAATAATTAATGACATAAAAATACTCATTATATATTGTTAGATTAAAATAAGCAGCTTACAAAGGTAGATGCAGAGTAAGAACTAAATTTTGTTTTAAAAGTTTATACATGCACAAATAGAAAACAAAACTATAAATACATGATACCGCGATTTTTAGCAGTGGCTCTCTGAGGGAATTTTGACCAATTTTTATTTTCTTCTTTTGGCTAATGTATTGTTTAGATTTCCCATCTGGAAGTATTATTTTTGTAAAAGGAAGAAAAGCTTTATATAAGCAGTAACATTTGAACATGCCTAAAACCCCACATTTATATTTGATCACGTCTTGCTTTATCTTCCCTGCTAAATTCACAGTCACTTCTTGGAGCAAGGCAATTCTTACAATGTCAGAATTCAGACATACCACAGTAGAGGGGCATTGGCCATTTTCCAAATGACATGTGTGATGACCTACGCCAGTAGGGTTGAGGGAGTGAGAAATAAAGGGGTTGATAGGATTTTAGAGGGTCAGAACCTGAACTAGGGTATAGGAAATTGACCTAAAAGAGAGAGACTTTTGCAGAAACCACCAGACTTTTTTTTTTTTCTGTTGAGATGAAACTCATTTTAAGCATTTAACATAGATTGATTAAGCATGCACTAAGTACTAGGAACTATTCTGGTGTCTGGTCCCTCCCTGCTCTTCTGAAACTTCTGTTTCAGCAGAATAGAGTGTGCAAGTACATACTAATAAGTGCTATGAAAAAATAGAGGGGTTCTCTGAGCTAGGGGAGTCAGGAAAAACCTCAATTAGCAGGTGACCTTTGAGTAGTGATCCACATGATATGAAAGAATAAGGCATGTGAGGATCTCAGGGAAAGGAACACTGTAGGAAGAAGGAACATTGCAAGTGCAAAGGTCCTGAGGCATGAAGAAATTTGGCCTGCTAGAGGAAAAGTGGAAAGGTTGGTGTGAGAAGGGCCACTGAACAGGTTGTAGAATGTTAGCAGGTTAGAGAGGGAATCAGGCAGGGACCAGCTCAGGCAGGGCCTGATAGGTCTTGCTAAGGAGTTTGATTTTTCTCCCCTAAATGTGATGGGTAGCCATGAGATGGGTTTATGGAAAGGAGTGACAAATGAACTTACACCTCAAGAAAAAGGGTTAGCCTGATTGCCATGATTACTATCCCATTTTTCCTCTAACCTGCCAAAACTTCTTAGAGTTAAAAAAAAAAAAAAAAAAAACTTCTTAGAGTTAGGGAAAAAGGAAGAGCCAAAGAAAATCTCTCCCATTATTTGAAAAGTTTACCTATTAAACTCAGCTATGGGAAATTTAAACTTTTATCAGTCCTGTCACAGGGGTTTTCTTACACCGAGGCAAGGTGGTTTGTGGTGAAAGCTAGGCTCCGCCCAAGCAATTTTAGGAATGCAATCTTTTTTCTCCCCCCTGAGTGGTACATGGCAGTCAGTGTATATGGAAGTGCCTTCTGAGATACTCTATGGGCTTTCTTCCCCCTTGAACATAGTTCAAGACTTGGTATCGAACAATTTCATCTTAAGTGGAAAAACAGATCTATTTGGGGGCAATTATTACTTAAAAACTAAACCACAGAACTGGGTAGTAAAACAGTCTCTATTTTCACAAATTCCTCAGTGAGGTTCAGGCTCCTCAGAAGGAAAGTACACAGATTTAAAGGGAACTGGTTTATAAGAACTACACTGTTGTTATCTTTACTTTAGAATCCTTCAAACACAATTAGAAAACATTTTAGCCTTCCAATTTGGCTTTCCAATTATTTTGAGGAAAAAATATTTTTCTAAATTTTTCAATTCATTTTCCTCATGAATTACAGCAAGTATTCATAATCGAGCTGTTAGCCTCTTGTATTAGCTAGTTAACTTAATAAACTAGTCTTGTATACCTTTACCCTGTTGTCTAATCCTCAGACATTAAGAAAGGGGGTTAAGAAGAGTATAAAAGAGGCTAGCTTAAGCAGGTTATGCTGCAAATTTGGGGTTACTCTTTTTGCACAAAGAATAAAATGAGTCTAGGGACTAGTATTCCACTGTCCTTAGAGGTTTATTAAATACTAATTTAAAGGTCTGTGGCATCTTTAGGAAATTAAATCTCATTGTATGTGGTTTAGAACAAAAGAAGCCGACTCTTCTCATTTCTGTGTAGATCAGATTTTAATCGTCTAGATCAGGATTGGCAAATAGATTTCATTTCATGTGCCAACACTTATCCACAGGTTGTGGTTGCTGCAAAAGATATATCGAGGAGGACTCTGTGTCTTTGTCCTCGGTCCATGGGAGAATACAATGCTGTGTGAATAATGTTCCCCCCGTAGGCTGCGGACTCAAGTGGGAGGAATGGTGCCATGCATTTGCTGCCCTGATTTAGAGCTTACTGAAAATGTATTCTCAGGTTGGGTGCAACTGTGAGGAGATGCTGTTATTAAGACCATTGCTTGCATTTTAGAAACTAGCCATGGTGATGTGTGTAGTGTGAGGAGCTTTGCAGAGACAAATCAATACCCTTTATTCTGATGTTAAACTGAAGCAGTGATCGTGGGCCTTCTCAGTGCTGATTGTCAAATCAAACTTCCCAACATTTGCTGTAGGCTTTTTAAGGTGCTGTGATAACTGGAATAATGTCCGACCCTGCCTGCCTTCATCCTTCTCCCAAGATGTCCACCTCCTAATCCCTGGAAACTGTGGATAAATTAGGTTGTACAGTGAAAGGAAATTAGAGATGACTTGGAGATGAGAAGATTATCCTAGATTATCTGGATAGGCTCACTAACATCACAGGGTCTTTGTAAGAGGAAGGAGGCAGAAGACATGACGAGAGAAGGCAGGTGAGAAAGACTCAGGCTCTGTGGCTGGTTTTGAAAATGGAGGAAAGGGCCATGAGCAAGGAATGCGGACGGCCTCTAAAAACTAAAAGGCAGAAAAGGCAAGTCTCCTCTGGAGCATCCGGAGGGAACACCCCTGAGGACATCTTCTTCAGTGTCGCCCCAGTGAGACCCATATCAGACTTCTAACTGTAAGGAAATAAATTTATGTTGTTTCATGCCACTAGATTTGTGGTAATTTGTTACAATGGCAAAAGGAAATGGGTAGAGGCACCCTTTTACAGATTAGGGAAGTTACTTTGAAGTCTCAGCTCAAAATTTAAAATTAAAACATGGGTTGGTAGTGACTTTTGTCTCACGTATTTTTTTTCTTCATGTATTTTGTATCTTCTAGTCTTCTAATACAAGGCATCCTGGTGTTATCAGCTAGGTCTTTGTGTTTCCGTGAACTGCTCAAGCATTCACAGCTTGACCTTGGTGTTCTCATGGTCGCTCTGTGACCATGATGGATCAAGGCACAAACAGGCCCACTCTAATTGTGTCTGAACAAAAAACATGAACATCATCCAAACCACAAGAAAAGCCAAAGAGCCTTCTATCCTGGCTAAGTGAGTGACCACAGTTTTTTCTTTTCTCTCTCTTTCTTTTCTTACTTCTCTCTCCTTTTTAATACCAGTTACATTTTTAGTCTCAGTCATCCTTCATACTAGATAAAATTTAAGGTATCCAGTCAAAGCATTACCCCTACATATTGACAGCATCCAATCTAAAACACAGTCCAACTTCCTTAGACTCTCCTCGAAATTATCTAAAATAAACCTAAGTCCTCTAAGTCCTTCCTAATACCTTCTTACTGAGATGCCCATCAGTTTCCCATTGGTTGTTTTATTTATTGCTGCGATGAGTAATAAACCCAGTCTGTCCAACTAGATGTGTGTTCCTGGGAGTCTTCAGCTGGAGCGCATTGACAAAGGTTAGCTTTTGTATTTCATAGCTATTATATCATTTAAAAAAATTGAGATGCATTTCAGATACCATAAAATTCACCCTTAAAAATTGTACAATTCAGTGGTTTTTAGAATATTCACAGTGTTGTGCAACCATTATCAGTATCTAAATCCAGAACATTTTTATCATCCCCAAAGGAAACTTCATACTCATTAGAAATCACACCCTAGTTCCTCCCCTCTCCAACCCTTGGCAACCACTGATCTATTTTCTCTCTCAATGGATTTGCATGTTTGGGATATTTCATATGAATGGAAGGATAGAATATGTGACTTTTTGTGTCAGGCTTCTTTCACTCAGCACAATATTTTCCAAATCCATCCATGCTGTAGCACGAATTAGTACTTCATTCCTTTTATGAGTGTGTAATATTCCATTGTATTTATTTGGTTTATTCACTAATCAGTTGATGAACATTTGGGTTGTTTCCTCACTTTTTGCTTTATGAATAATGCACCTAGGAACATTTTGTGTAAGTTCTTCTGTGGACCTTGGTTTTCAGTTCTCTTGAATGTATACCTAGGAGTGCAATCGTTGGGTCATGTGGTAGCTCTATCTTTAATCATTTGAGGAACTAGCAAACTGTTTTCCCTAGCGGTTGTACCATTTTCCATTTTCACTGGCAATGTATGAGAGCTCCTATCTCTCCATATTGTTACCAACATTTGTTATTGTCTGTTTTTTTGATTATAGCCAACCTACTAGGAGTGAGGTGGTACTTCATTGTGGTTTTGATTTGAATTTCTCTGATGCCTAATAATGTTGAGCATCTTGTCATGTGGGTGGTTTTTTTGTTTTGTTTTGTTTTGTTTTTTGGCCACTTCTATATCTTATTTATTTAATTTATTTTTTATTTTTTAAAAGATTTTATCTATTTGTGAGAGAGAGAGAGGGAGGGAAAGAGAGTGTTCAGGGGGAGGGGCAGGAGAAGCAGGCTCCTCGAAGAGCAGGGAACAGGATGTAGGCTTGATCCCAGGACCCTGGGATCATTACCTGAGCCAAAGGCAGACAGTTAACTGCCTGAGCCACCCAGGCGCCCCTTCTATATCTTTTTAAATCTTATTTATTAGAAATGTCTAAGGAGTATGCCTGGGTGGCTCAGTGTGTTAAATGTCTGACTCGTGATCTCAGCTCAGGTCTTCATATCAGGGTCGTGCATACAAGCCCAGTGTTGGGCTCCGTGCTGGGTATGAAGCCTACTTAAAAAAAAGAAAGAAATAAAGTCAGGAACACGGCAAGGCTGTCCACTATCACCACTGCTATTCAACATAGTACTAGAAGTCCTAGCCTCAGCAATCAGACAACAAAAAGAAATAAAAGGCATCCAAATCGGCAAGGAAGAGGTCAAACTCTCACTCTTTGCAGATGATATGATACTTTATGTGGAAAACCCAAAGGACTCCACTCCAAAACTGCTAGCACTCATACAGGAATTCAGTCAAGTGTCAGGATATAAAATCAATGCACAGAAATCAGTTGCATTTCTATATACCAACAACAAAACAGAAGAAAGAGAAATTAAAGAGTCAATCCCATTTACAATTGCACCCAAAACCATAAGATACCTAGGAATAAACCTAACCAAAGAGGCAAAGAATCTGTATTCAGAAAACTATAAAGTACTCATGAAAGAAATTGAGGAAGACACAAAGAAGTGGAAAAACATTCCATGCTCATGGATGGGTAGAATAAATATTGTGAAAATGTCTATGCTACCTAGAGCAATCTACACATTTAATGCAATCCCCATCAAAATACCAGCAATTTATTTCAAAGAAATGGAACAAATAATCCTAAAATTTATATGGAACCAGAAAAGACCCCGAATAGCCAAAGGAATGTTGAAAAAAAAAAGCAAAGTTGGCGGCATCACAATTCCAGATTTCAAGCTCTATTACAAAGCTGTCATCATCAAGACAGTATGGTACTGGCACAAAAACAGACACATAGACCAGTGGAACAGAATAGAGAACCCAAAAATGGACCCTCAACTCTATGGTCAACTAATCTTCGACAAAGCAGGAAAGAATGTCCAGTGGGAAAAAGACAGTCTCTTCAACAAATGGTGTTGGGAAAACTGGTCAGCCACATGCAGAAAAATGAAACTGGATCATTTCCTGACACCACACACAAAAATAGACTCAAAATGGATAAAAGACCTCAATGTGAGAAAGGAATCCATCAAAATCCTCGAGGAGAACACAGGCAGCAACCTCTTCGACCTCAACCGCAGCAACTTCTTCCTAGGAACCTCACCAAAGGCAAGGGAAGCAAGGGCAAAAATGAACTATTGGGACTTCATCAAGATTAAAAGCTTTTGCACAGCAAAGGAAACAGTCAACAAAACCAAAAGACAACTGACAGAATGGGAGAAGATATTTGCAAATGACATATCAGATAAAGGGCTAGTATCCAAAATCTATAAAGAGCTTCTCAAACTCAACACCCATAAAACAAATAACCCAGTCAAGAAATGGGCAGTAGACATGAACAGACATTTCTCCAAAGAAGACATCCAAATGGCCAACAGACACATGAGAAAGTGCTCAACATCACTCGGCATCAGAGAAATACAAATTAAAACCACAGCGAGATACCACCTTACACCAGTCAGAATGGCTAAAATCAACAAGTCAGGAAATGACAGATGTTGGCGAGGTTGCGGAGAAAGGGGAACCCTCCTACACTGTTGGTGGGAATGCAAACTGGTGCAGCCACTCTGGAAAACAGTATGGAGATTCCTCAAAAAGTTGAAAATGGAGCTACCCTACGACCCAGCAATCGCACTACTGGGTATTTATCCTAAAGACACAAAGGTAGTGTTCCTCAGGGGCACGTGCACCCGAATGTTTATAGCAGCAATGTCCACAATAGCCAAACTATGGAAAGAACCTAGATGTCCATCAACAGATGAATGGATAAAGAAGATGTGGTATATATATACAATGGAATATTATGCAGCTATCAAAAGAAACGAAATCTTGCCATTCGCAACGACATGGATGGAACTGGAGGGTATTATGCTGAGCGAAATAAGTCAATCAGAGAAAGACAATTATCATATGATCTCTCTGATATGAGGAACTTGAGGGGCAGGGTGGGGGGTTGTGGGGGGTAGGGAGGGAAAAATAATGAAACAAGATGGGATGGGGAAGGACACAAACCATAAGAGACTCCTGATCTCACAAAACAAACTGAGGGTTACTGGGGGGTGGGAGGGTAGGGATAGGGTGGATGGGTTATGGACATTGGGGAGGGTTTGTGCTTTGGTGAGTGCTGTGAAAGATGTAAGCCTGATGATTCACAGACCTGTACCCCTTGGGCAAAGAATAAAAATAAAATTAAAAAAAAAAAGAAAGAAATATCTAATGAGATCCTTTGCTCATTTTTCAAATTAGTGTATTTGTTTTTTTGTTGAATGAGTCTTTATATATTCTGGATACTAAACTATTATCAGATATGTGATTCGCAAATAGTTTCTCTCATTCTTTGGGTTGTCCTTTCACTTTCTTTGAAGCACAAACGTCTTTAGTTTTGCTAAAGTCCAATTTATCTTTTCCTTTTGTTTCTTGTGCTTTTGCTGTCATAAATTCATTGCCAAATCTAAGATCATGAAGATTTACACACATATATTTTAAAAGTGTTCAATAGTTAGGTCTCATACTTAGTTCTTTGATCTATTTCGAGTTACTTTTTGTATATGGTATGAGTTAGTGGTTTTGTATATAGATATCTAGTTGTTCTAGATATTTCATTCTTTTGCATATAAATATCTAGATATTCTAGCCCTATTTGTTGAAAAGGCTTTCCTCTTTTAGTGTTCTCGGCACCTTTGTCAAAAATCAACTGGCCATAGATACATGGGTTTATTTCTGGACACTCAGTTCTATTCCACTGACCTATATGTTCATCCTTATTTCAGTACCATGCAATAGATTACTGCCGCTTCATAGTAAGATCTGAAGTCAGGAAGGGTGAATCTTCTTATTTTGTTCCTTTTCAAGATTGTTTTGGCTATTCTGGATCCTTTGAGTTTTCATATGAATTTTAGGGTCAGTTTATCAATTTCTACAAAGAAGCATCTCGGATTCTGATAGAAATTCTTGGGCGCCTGGGTGGCTCAGTGGGTTAAGCCTCTGCCTTTGGCTCAGGTCATGATCTCAGGGTCCTGGGATCGAGGCCTGCATCAGGCTCTCTGCTCAGCAGGGAGCCTGCTTCCTCCTCTCTCTCTGCTTACTTGTAATCTCTCTCTGTCATATAAATAAATAAAATCTTAAAAAAAAAGAAATTCTTTTAAATTTGTAGAACAATTTGGGGAGCATTGACATTTAACAATACTAAAACTTCCTGTCCATAAACATGGATGTCTTTTCTTTTATTTAGATCTTTGTTTTTTCTTTCAACGTTATTGTTTAGGGTTCATAGTATAGGTATTGCACTTTAAAAAATTTATTCATGAGTAATTTCTTGGTGGTGCTATTGTAAATTAAATTATTTTCTTATATAGTTGATTTTTTAAGTATTGATTTTGTATTTTGCAATTTTGCTAAAGCCTTTTATTAGCCTCTTTTCCATCTTGGAAAAAAAAATCTAAACGTTCAAGTTTTGGATGAATTTCCTAGGATTTTCTACATTCAAGATCGTATTATATGCAGTTAAGGATAATTTTATTTCTATTTTTCCAATATGGATGTCTTTTATTTCACTTTTTTGCTTAACTGCCCTGACTAGAACCTCTAGTACAATGTTACAAGAAGTTTGTGAAGGGATATCCTTGTTCCTGAATTTGGTGGAAATTTTTAGGTTTTCACTATTAAGTGTGATATTAGCTTGATTTATTATTATTATTATTTGCCCCAGGGGTACAGGTCTGTGAATCATCAGGCTCACACCTTTCATAGCACTCACCATAGCACAAACCCTCCCCAATGTCCATAACCCAGCCACCCTATCCCTACCCTCCCACCCCCCAGTAACTCTGTTTGTTTGGTGAGATTAAGAGTCTCTTGTGGTTTGTCTCCTTCCCAATACCATCTTGTTTCATTTTTTACCTCCCTCCCCCCCACAACTCCCTGTCCTGCCCCTCAAGTTCCTCATATCAGAGAGATCATATGATAATTGTCTTTCTTTGATGGACTTATTTCACTTATCATAATACCCTCTAGTTCCATCTATGTGGTTGCAAATGGCAAGATTTCGTTTCTTTTGATGGCTGCATAGTATTCCATTGTATGTATATACCACATCTTCTTTATCCATTCATCTGTTGATGGACATCTAGGTTCTTTCCATAGTTTGGCTATTGTGGACGTTGCTGCTATAAACATTCGGGTACATGTGCCCCTGAGGATCACTACATTTGTATCTTTAGGGTAAATATCCAGTAGTGTGATTGCTGGGTGGTAGGGTAGCTCTGTTTTCAACTTTTTGAGGAATCTCCATACTGTTTTCCAGAGTGGCTGCACCAGCTTGCATTCCCACCAATAGTGTAGGAGGGTTCCCCTTTCTCTGCATCCTCGCCAACATCTGTTGTTTACTGACTTGTTGATTTTAGCCATTCTGACTGGTGTGAGGTGGTATCTCGCTGTGGTTTTGATTTGTATTTCCCTGATGCCGAGTGATGTTGAGCACTTTCATGTGTCTGTTGGCCATTTGGATGTCTTCTTTGGAGAAATGTCTGTTCATGTCTTCTGCCCATTTCTTGACTGGGTTATTTGTTCTATGGGTGTTGAGTTTGAGAAGCTCTTTATAGATTTTGGATACTAGCCCTTTATCTGAGATGTCATTTGCAAATATCTTTTCCCATTCTATCAGTTGTCTTTTGGTTTTGTTGACTGTTTCCTTTGCTGTACAAAAGCTTTTGATCTTGATGAAGTCCCAATAGTTCATTTTTGTCCTTGCTTCCCTTGCCTTTGGTGATATTAGCTTGATTTTTTAAGATACTTTACATTAGGTTGAGATGGTTTCCTTCTATTCCTAGTTTGTTGAACATTTTTATCATGCAGGCATGTTGGATTTTGTCACATGTTCTGCATCTATTGAGAGCATCATATGATTTTTGTTCTTTATTAGTATGGTTTAATATGATGATTTTTCTGAGATCAATCTCATTTGGATATGGTAACAAACTTCCGATATGTAGCTCCATTTTTTTTTAGTGCTTTGTTGAGTTTGGCATCTATATTTATGGGGGATATTGGTCTGCAGTGTTTTTTGATTTTCTTAAGATGTTTTTGTCTGGTTTTGGTATCAGAATACTGGCTTCATAGAATGAATGGGGAAGTGCTCCCTTATCTTCTACTCTTTTGGGAGTTTTTGAAGGAGTGATATTAATTCTTCTTTAAATGTTTGATAGAATTTACCAGTGAAATCATCTTGTCCATGGCTTTTCTTTGTGGAGAGTTTTTGTTTATTAATTCAATCTCTTTACTTTTTTTGATCTATTCAGATTTTCTGTATCTTCATCTCAGTTACTATCTAATTTGTTGGTATAAAACTGCTCATAGTATTCCTTACAATTCTTTTATTTCTATAAAATCAGTAGTAATGTCTCCCCTTTCATGCTTGATTTTAGTAAATTGAATCTTCTCTTTTTTTTCTTGGTCAGTCTAGCTAAGTATTTGTCAATTTTCTTTATCTTTTCAAATAACAAAATTTTGGTTTCATTAATTTTCTATGTTGTTTCCTATTCTCTGTTTTATCTATTCCTGCTCTAATCATTATTATCTCCTTCTTTCTGCTTGCTTTGGGTTTAGTTTGTTCTTCTTTTTCTACTTTTATATGGTGGAAGTTTAGGTTATTTTCTGATATTATTTCATGTAAGACTTTAAAGCTATAAGATCCTTTCAACACTGCTTTAGCTCTATCCTATATGTTTTAGGATATTGTATTTTCATTTGCATCTGTCTCAAATTATTTTCTAAATTTTTTTCTAGTTTCTTCTTTGACTCATTTTTTAAAGAAGTGTATTTAATTTCTACATAATTGTGAATTTTCCAAATGTCCTTTTCTTATTGAGTCCTAATTTTATTCACTGTAATCAGAGAACATACTTGTATGATTTCAATCCCCATAGATTTATTGAGGCTTGTCTTATGGCCTAACATGATCTACCTTGGAGAATAACTTGTGTGTACTTGAAAAGAATGTGTATTCCCTTGGGTAGGTTATATAGATGTCTGTTAGATTTTGTTGGTTTATAGCATTGTTTAAGTCTTCAACTTCAACTTCCTTATTCAGTCTCCTATTCAGTTGTATATTATCTTTTATAAGCACTTATGGATTTAATTTGCTAAACTTTGTTCAGAATTTTTATATTTATTTGGGTCTGAAAATATGTGGCCCTATGGGTTTAAGTTGGTGACTGAATATGCTATGCTTCAGAGAGAAATTTCTCATTATTCATGCTGGAAGTTCAGGAGATGCCACTGACCTAGAACTACTTCATCCTCTCTTGAAGCTCTGCTAAGTATGTGAATCTTATAATTTACCATTCTACCCCTGACCCAAGACTTAATTTTTCAATAGCAGTGGTGAAAGAGGCATCAACTTCAGGCAACCTTGAGCTTGGGCTGTGACAGCCTCTTCTACTTCCTCCTCTGGACTGCAGTGCAGATTTTTGTTTTATAAAATTACATCCTTTGACACATTTCCCAGTGATATCTCAAAACAGTGTGTCCTTTCCCAGGTTTAGTTACTCTTCTATGGAGGGGTTTCCAAAACACCTAGTCAGCCTAGGCCAAAAGTAGATCTCATTTACTCTTTACCTGACTGAAATATAGATGCTGCCCTTCCCAGTGATAGGATGGCTTTCTCTGATATCTACTCTAAATTCCTTTTTTTTTCTTTAGAGAAGTGGTGGGGGAGAGAGGAGGGGCAGAGAGAGAGAGAGAGAGAGAGAGAGAGAGAGAGAGAATCCCACTTAAGCTCCATGTCCAGTGCAGAGCCCAATGTGGGGCTCAATCCCACAACCCTGAGATCATGACCTGAGCTGAAATCAAGAGTTGGATGCACAACTGACTGAGCCACCCAGGTGCTCCTACTCTTAATTCTTCTTATTGAAGATTAATGCCATTACTTATATTATTGATTCCATAACCTTGAGTGTCTTCTTTACTTTTTTCTATTGTTCTATTTTCTCTTTGGTGTCTTTAATTTCTTCCCTGTTAGTGGCTCCTTCCCCTCAGTTTATGAACATTCTCAGTGACTACTAATACCAGAAAACTAAGTAACACATCTACCTTGACTTGTCCTGGACCACATCTTCTCACTTCCTAGAAAGAGTTGACATTGACAGGCTTCACTTTTCCACCTCCCATTTACTACTACTACTACTACTACTACTACTACTACTACTACTACTACTACTACTACTTCTTCTTCTTCTTCTTCTTCTTCTTCTTCTTCTTCTTCTTCTTCTTCTTCTTCTTCTTCTTCTTCTTCTTCTTCTTCTTCTTCTTCTTGTTCTTCTTGTTCTTCTTGTTCTTGTTCTTGTTCTTGTTCTTGTTCTTGTTCTTCTTCTTCTTCTTCTTCTTCTTCTTCTTCTTCTTCTTCTTCTTCTTCTTCCTTCTTCTTCTTCCTTTTTTGTTCCACCTCCCATTTACTTCTTAACTAATGGCAGTTTGGCATCTGTTCCTAACTGCCTTCATTAGTGTTACCAAGGGCTTTCTAGTTCATATAGTCAGAAATTTCCAGTTTTTACCTCACTTGATCTTTCTGTAGCACTTACCAGTGCTGATCATTCCTACCTGGAAGCTTGGACTTCTCTTGGATTTTGAGATACCACTTTCTGCTGGTTTTTGTAGATTTTCTCTCATCTCTTGTACTTGACAGCTTCTCTTCTTTTGCCCACCTCCTGAAATGTTGGTTTTCCCCAAGTTTCTGACTTTCATGCTGTTTCATCCACATTTATATGCTGATGATTCTAAATCTATTTTGTCATATTATCATCCTTTCCTAAACTCTAAGACCAACATAGTCAACTCTGCCAACCATATCCACTCAATTATTCTTTGGGTATCTCTTTCCAAACCTTCCCCAAGCTAAATATATTTGTCCAGTAAATAGTATCCATTATGTGCCTGAGATACACATATTCCTACATTCATGGAGCTTATGGTCATTAGCTTATTACAGAAAGAAGTGTTCTCTTTGTTCTTTATTCAGAAAGATGAATCACTATTATCTCTCCACTCAACCAAGCTAAAACCTAGACATTTCCTTGGACACACATTCTCTCTAAACTCCTGTTTCTGAAGTCCTATCATTTCTACCTCCTCTTGATATTTTTTCCCCCTATTCACTGTCATTGCTGTGGTTCACATCCTTAGTTCTTACTAGAATGAAAATAGAACCTCCTACGTGCTTTTCCTTTTTTTCTCACCCCTCCTTTTCAGTGCTTTACGTACTATAATTCTAATGCTATGATTTATTTCAAACCCTTCAGAGGCTTGCTATTGCCTTGTATTGGTACACAATTTTCATTCATTTCTTGGTTGCTGTTGTCTTCCCCCAGTTTATCTCTCACTTTCCTAGCACATTCCCCCTTGTGTAGGACACAGGTTTATTGAGGAATTACATGTTGTTGAAGTATATATATGAATTCTTGGATTTTTTCTTATAACACACCCGGTCAAGTTACCCTTTTCCATTAGATAATCATTCTTTAAAAGTTTTATTATGATTCCAAAACTTTCTAGTCATCTTTATTAGAATAGCCCAACTTCAGTGCCCAAGAATCAGTCTGGCCTATTTAAAATCTTTTCACCTCAAAATCAGTTCAGAGTTTGCTTCAAACTCTCACTTCAAGTCAGCTGGAGAAAGGTGTGGTCTGGATCTGAGATATCTCCTTTCTATATCTTATCTAAGCACTGGCTGCTCAAATATTTGGAATAGGGAAGAAGGTTGGAAAGCAGAGTTAATCTGATTTAGTTTACTTTTGGTGGCCTTTGCTGATATGATTTCGATACAGGTTTTGCCTGGCTCCTCTGTCTCTGAGAAACTTCCCTAGAGGAACAGATGTGTCTTACTTATTCTGATAATCCCAACATTGCTTCCTCTAGGTTGGGAATAATATTGCTTGGTCTTATGGCTGCCTGAGTGGCTTTATGACTCTGTCACTCCATTAATTTCTACATTTCTTCATGTGGAGCTACCAAACTCTCAAGGTCCTCTTTCCTACCCTCTCAATTTTGTAAAGTTTTGCTTTCCAAATCCTCAGAGACAATCTATAGTTTAGTTCTTTAGGCTTCTCCCAACATGGACTACTCCAGCAGACCTACTGCCTCCAGAAAAATCTAAACCAGAATTCAGCATTCATTTTTTTGTTCAAGTCATCTGCCAAATTTGAGAGAACTTAATGGCAAGCACTATTTTCTTCCGTTCTGTGGGATACAGGGGCTGGATAGGACATCAGTACCTAGGCTTGTCAGATCCTCTCCCAAGATCTGTCTCACAATGTGAGTGATGGGGGTGCCTGGGTGGGTCAGGGGATTAAGCCTCTGCCTTCGGCTCAGGTCGTGATCTCAGGGTTCTGGGATCGAGCCCCACATCAGGCTCTCTGCTCAGCAGGGAGCCTGCTTCTTCTCTCCCTCTGCCTGCCTCTCTGCCTACTTATGATCTCTCTCTCTCACTCTCTGTCAAATAAAACAACAACAACAACAACAACAACAACAACAACAACGTGAGCGATGTTTCCTGGGTGATCCAGACATCAATGAATACATTTGAATATGACTGGAGATCGCGGATGCTGATGGTTGCAGAACAATGTGAATGTACTTAATGCCACAGAACTGTACTTACAAGTAATATTAGTTCTATATTATGTATATTTTTCCACGTAAAAGAAAAAACATTTATATATAAAACATCAATGGGTTTGGTGGGGGAGGGTGTTCTGCACTTTAGCAGGCTTCTAGTTGATGAGGGGATGCCTGTGTTCACTTTTTACAGGTGCCCTGCTTGGGTTCTCTTGGAACTGTCTTAGCTTAGGGTAAGAGAATGCATCTCCCTTCCCTCCACGGTAGAGAAGGGAGGAAATAGTAGCCTTTCTAGGCACTGCATGCCCTACAAGGCTGATGACTTATTTCTCCTCAGGGTTCCTTTTCCATTGCTGGAAGTTAAGAGTGTTTCTTATTTGGGGCTGTTCAGATCTGATGCTTCTCAGTAATTCCTGTGGGAACGTGGGGAGCCCATCTGCAGGGGCTGGGGGCTAAAGAGAACATGAGGTAGTTAGTATGTGCTTTGGATATCAGCCTCTTTCCAGAAGAGATAACCTCACTTGACATTCTCTTACATGAGTTTGTACTGATATGTCAAAGTATAAAATGAAAAATGCTATAATAGAAGAGAGAGTAGACAGAAATTGAAGGATTTCTCATATCACCTTGCCTTTTTAGATAGATATTTCATATCTTCATTTAGAAATGAGAAGGATAAGGAAGATCTTCCATCCAAAATGCATGTTTGGAGTTCTGATTATGTATGCTTGTCTCACATTTATAGCTGCCTGTGTTTAGTATGTAATTGGCCTAAGATCACAGGCTGAAATTTGGAGGCAGAATAGGGATCCAACAACTCTAGTAAGTGAAGCTCAGCTTCAGATGTTGGAAGTGGGGCGAAGATTCTACTATGACAGTATATGTGGATGTGCCCCTCCTCCATTATGCCTCAGTGCCTTTGCTCTTGCTCATATAGAGTTCTAAGAGAAACCACTTACACTGAAATCAAAATAATTCTATACTAATTGGATAGAGCACATAAGGTTCCAGAATACCTAACTTGGATCCCCATGAGTGTTCAACTGACTCTCAGCTTTTATCAATCAACTAGGGAAAGTGGCCAGGATCCCACTGAATCTTAGTAGGTTCTTTTTATTTTTATTATTTTTTTAAGATTTTATTTATTTATTTGACAGAGAAAGAGAGATCACAAGCAGGCAGAAAGGCAGGCAGAGGGAGAGGGGGAAGCAGGCTCCTCGGTGAGCAGAAATCCTGATGTGGGGCTCGATCCCATGGCCCCGAGATTGTGACCTGAGCCGAAGGCAGAGGCCCAACTACTGAGCCACCCAGGTGCCCCAAATCTTAGTAGGTTCTTATAGCACATGGATATTCTCTTCCACAACTTCAGATAAGGGGTGCTTTTGATTGCTGAAAATGAAGAGACAGGCAGTAGACACGAAGAATTCCCTCTAAGTGTAGCCATTGCTTAGAAGCACCATGAACTTCTTAAGCCTCACTGTGTTTGATTTTGCTGCCACTCCAGCATGACTCGAGTTTGACCATTTGGAAAAAGCAGCTATTAAGAATCTTACATGTGGTATGCCAGCTGTCCGTCATTTTTAGAATATGGCTTTGGTTCTCTATTTTGAGAAGGCATTTTATTCAGTTTCCAGTTGGTCAGCATTACTAAGAGACACTCAATTCATCAGAGGTTACTTACAGGGCAAGCTAAATTGGAAGAGGGAGATGCAGTGATTCTAAAGCATTATGAATGCAGTCCTTTCAAGGGGAGGCAACTTAGTTTCAACTTGAGATGTTACCATGTTCTGCTAGACAGCAGCTGCCATCCCATAGTTCAGTTTTTTGGTTTGTGTGTGTTTTTTTCATATTGTTAAGGAATTCTCAAAGTCTTGAGAGTTATTTCAGAGATGTTTGGAATGATATTCTTTATCATTCTGGAAACTTGTTTGATAGAAACTGTTGTGTATTCTAATGAAAGACACTAGGTCCAAAGTGTATCAACCTTTCAGCAAGGGGTAACTTACAGAAAAAGCAGCATTTTCTTCAGTTATCTCAGATGCTGGTTTTAACACTCAGAATGGTCAATACTCACAATTTTAGTCTACAGCCAAATTTGATAAAAATAAGTTTCTTTTTTTATGCTTTTTTTACTGATATAAATTTTTCTCAGAGTAAAATGCACAGATCTTAAGCATATGTAAAATTTAATGAATTCTTATTAATGTTCATTCCTGTTTAACCATCTTCACAATCAAGATATAGAAGATTTCCATCACCCCAGAAACTTCCTTTATTTTTACTTCTATTCTCTTGATCCCCTGTAGGCAAACATTGTTCTTTTTGTCACCATAGATTAGTTTTGCCTGTTCTAGAATATCATATGAATAAACTCATCTATGTGTATCTTCTATGCCTGGCTTTTTTTCACCTACCGTAATATTTTTGAGGTTTGTCCTTATTGTTACATGTTTCCGTAGTTCTCTGAGCTTGTGTATCTGTAAGTTGTTTCCACCTAAAGTGGGAAATTTCAGCCATTATTGCTTTTGAGTATTTTTTTCCCCATCTCCTCCTCTCTCCTCTCTCTTTTTGTTTTGTTTTGTTTTTTTGCTTTCTCCTCTCTTTTTGGGACTCTAATTCTGTGGTTAGACTGTTTAATATTGTCATTAATGTTACTATAAAGTTTTGCTCACTTTTCCTAATTCTCATTTCCTTTTCCCTCAGAATAGATTTCTATTGCTATTTCTTCAAGTTCACACTAATTTTTATTCTCTAATCTGCTCTTACATTCATCTAGTAAAATTTTTGTTTCTGGTATTATGATTTTCAGTTCTAGAGTTTTCCTTTGGCTTTTTATTCATGGTTTCTATTTCTCTGTTGAGATTATTATGATTTAGTTTTTACTTTAGTCCTTAAACATATTATCATAACTTCTTTAAAGTATGACTATGCTAATTCTAACATGTGAGCTACCTCAGGGACTGTTTTGATTAATGCATTTTTTTTTTCCCCTTGATTATGGGTCACCATAACCCATTTTAAAATTGTAATTTTTTATTATATACACAACATTTTATATAATGCATTATAGAGACTCTAGACTCCATGATCTTCCTTTCATGAGTGTTGTTTGTTTGGTCTAGTAGTTCATTGGTGGTTTGTCACGTTGATCTTAAGTATGCTTGGTCTTCTGCTTAGTTATAACATATCTCTGGTGTTAAAAATCAAAATTCAGCTGAGTAAATTTAAAGATATAATTGGTTTTATTTAAGAATTCATGAACTGGGGCGCCTGGGTGGCTCAGTGGGTTAAAGCCTCTGCCTTCAGCTCAGGTCATGATCTCAGGGTCCTGGGATCGAGGCCCACATCGGGCTCTCTGTTCGGCAGAGAGCCTGCTTCCTCCTCTCTCTCTCTGCCTGCCTCTCTGCCTACTTGTGATCTCTCTCTCTCTCTCTGTCAAATAAATAAATAAAATCTTTAGGGCGCCTGGGTGGCTCAGTGGGTTAAAGCCGCTGCCTTCAGCTCAGGTCATGATCCCAGGGTCCTGGGATCGAGGCCCACATCGGGCTCTGCTCGGCAGGAAGCCTGCTTCCTCCTCTCTCCTCTTTCTCTGCCTGCCTCTCTGCCTACTTGTAATCTCTCTCTCTGTGTCAAATGAATAAATAAAATCTTTAAAAATAAATAAATAAATAAATAAATAAATAAATAAATAAATAAGAATTCATGAACTGGGCAGCCATCCCATCTGAAATACAAGGGAGCTCCAAGGAGTTGTACAAATAACTTTTATAGGCAGAAACAGGGCAGGACAAGCAACTTATTAGTAAAAGAAAAGAAAGGATTATTATGGGTAAGGTCCCTTAGGGAGAAAGCAGGAAGTCTTAATATGCAGATTACCTCACAGGTGCTCATCAGGAAATCCCAGACTGGTTTAAAATTCCATTGCTAGGAGAGGCCGAAACTGAAACTGCAAACTGAAACTGCGTTTAGGTGGTGTTAAGCTTTGGTGGGGCTTAACATTAAGTGACTCCATTTTGAACCTGTTGTTTCTTTATAACACTGGAAAACCCTAATGTCTCTTAAGCCCTTCTAATTTTGTACGACTCAACTCTAAACTTTGTCTTTTTGCTTGAGTCCTCTCTACCCTGCATCAAATATGGACTAGGAATGTCCCCAGGGGAAATGGAAATATGGACCTCACCCAATGACTGTGGTTTTGTTGCTTTTAAGGATCTAATCTACAGTTTCTGTGTTCTTATGGTTGCTCTCCAGTGCCTTCAATAAATAGTGGTTTGGTTTGGTTTCGTTTAATTTATTTCTTTTCTTTTTTTTTTAAATTTTTTATTTATTCATTTGACACAGAGAGAGAGACTACAAGTAGGCAGAGAGGCAGGCAGAGAGAGAGGAGAGAGGAGGAAGCAGGCTTCCTGCCGAGCAGAGAGCCCGATGTGGGCCTCGATCCCAGGACCCTGGGATCATGACCTGAGCCGAAGGCAGTGGCTTTAACCCACTGAGCCACCCAGGCGCCCTGTTTAATTTATTTCATTGAGCGATATGATTGTTATCTTTCAGGGGCTTAGTTAAAATAAACTACTTCCCCATTACTAAAACTTAACTTCAAAATGTTTCAAACTGAATATTTTGTATTGTACACATAATGAGCTTTGAAATTTGGGAAGAGATTAGATGAATATTTACAGATATGTTTTCCTTTCTCACTAGCCTGATCTTGTTTTCCCTTTCCCTGGAGACTGGTGCTTAACTCTTGGTTTTCTGCATGCCTCGGCAGTTTGAGCCTCTAGCATTATTTATTTATTTATTTATTTATTTATTTATTTATTTATTTATTTGACACAGAGAGAGGGAAAGACAGCAAGAGAGGGAATACAAGCAGGGGGAGTGGGAGAGGGAGAAGAAGGCTTCCCGCTGAGCAGGGAGCCCATTGGGGGCTCCATCCCAGGACTCTGGGATCATGACCTGAGCCGGAAGAGAGACACTTAACAACTGAGCCACCGAGGTGCCCAAGCCTCTAGCATTTTCCCCTCTCACATTCTCAACCTTTCTTAATACTTTCCCTGATCACAATACTCTTTACATTAAATTGTGATAATCTATTTACTTGTTAATATACTCCTTCATCTATGGGGGCATGAGGGCTTTACCTTGTTTTATGTCTGGCTCATTATTTGGCACTTACTAGGCACTGAACATACAAATATACTGATAAATGAATAAGTAAATGGAAGAATTAAATGAAATGGAAATATTTGAAATGGAAATTTGAAACTGAGATTTTCATGAAAATTCTGTTTTTAGAAAGGTCTTTAAGTAGTGATTTTCCTAGACTGAATTTTGTCATAAGTTATAAGTATTTGAGTTGAGTCATTTTAACACTAATAAAATATTTATGTTGAAAAAAATATATATAATTTTATACAGTTGAAAGGCAGAGGAAAGCTCTAGGTCCCTGCTTCCAGGAGCTGGAAGGTCAGAGGCAGGTTAACAAGGAAGGGGAAGATTAAATTTTGAAGTCATCTGCTCTAATTTCTCTTAAGCTGTAACTCAGGACAGGACTCTGGAAAAATATGAATGCACTAATGCATTCCAGAAAAGTGGATGACAGTGGTTTTATGTAGCTTTATGTTACATAGGTTAAATATTAATGTATATTGAAACTCCATTTTGCCAAGCAGGAGAACCTGGACTAATTTATACAGAAAATTCTAGTAAAATAACATATCAGGCTAACGTTAATAAATGGTCTGCTTTTTCTTTTTGAAATAAAAGTGGCTGAGATAGTGAAAAGAAATTTTAGGACAAGGTCTAGACCTTTCTGCTCATCCATAAAAGGATTGAATTTAATTGTTTTGCATTCTCAAATTTTCCTGTAACATTAACTAATAAACCTACTAATTCCTTTAGGCACAATCATTTTTTATATGCATCCTTCAGGCTAAGGATGTTGCTAGGCCTTGGTTACATTTAGATGAATAAGAAACAGTCCCTCCCCATAAAACCACACAGGAAACTATAATGTACTTCATAATATATAAATATTGACATAAACTACAGGAATCCTAGGGAAGAATGTTTAACTTTGCTTGAAAAGAAATAGGGAGTGTACCTGGGAGAAAGTGACTCATAAATTAGAACTTGAAAACAAAGTCAAAGATTTTTTTAAAAAATCAGATAGCAAAGTTGCAGATGTAAAGAAGAAAACGAAAGAGAGAACAGTAGAAGGAAAAGCATAGAGCTAATGCCTTAGAAGATAAAGTGGTGATAAGGCCAATAGAAATATGAATCAACCTGCTGCAATTAAAGTCCTTTGGTGATTATTAGTGTCTAGTGCAACATACGGCTTTGGGCAAATGTGTACCATCTTACAGTAGTGCTATTTCCTTATTACCAGTGGCCTAAAGATTAGTATTAACCAACTTACGCTACGCAGCTATACTTGAGGGTACAGCTACAAATTTAAAGAATTTGCTCCGCGGACATGTTTTATTTGGCCAGCACAATCATTTAAACTTTTTTTTTCTTTTTGAGTTTGAATGTACTGACCAGTTTGCAACAACTTCCACGTCTTTGTTGCTCTATGTATGGTACTTCACACAGTTAGGTTTTCTTGCTGATACCTAGAGGTATTTTAGTGTGCAATCCTTAATCCAGTAACTGGTTTTATGATCATTTGAAAAATCTTTCCAACATAAGACATAATATGAATAAACAATTGGATTGAAGTTGATTTCAGAAGTTGTGCTGTTTTGGGTTATTATGTTTGAGTCTGAGAAAACTCTGTTACTTTGGACAGTATAATAAACAGTGTTGGTTTTAATGGTTGGATTATTGGACATTAGTCCAATTATCCTGCCAGAAGAGCTTAAATTACAAGGGCCTAGAAATTAGCTTGGACACATGCCTCAGCAGTGACTTCAGGAATGTAGTTACTGGAGTTGGCAAAATAATTGTTGTGTTGCACAGTATTGTGCTTGTAGGAGGGAAGAACAGTGATAATAAAACAACAATAACACAACAGAGTTATTTCAAGAGAAGTGTCATCCTTGATAGAAGCCGAACAGAAAGCCCCCTGAGATCTGAGTAAGGAGGATCTTCAGACAGAATCTCCAAAGAGGCACTGACTGTGATTCCAGCAGACCCCAGTGCTTTTCCCAGAATTGTACCCCTCCCTTAATTTCTCTCATTTTGTCTCTTGCACTGATAACCGAGCTCAGCCGCCAGCGCTGTGCTTTTCCGCCTAGAAAACCCTATTTAGGTGGAATATATATATATATATATATATATATATATAGAACTTAAACATGGAAGACTTGGTTAACATTATTCAGCATAGTTCTTGATTCTCAAACACGTACACTGTTGCCTCCTACAGTCCTCCTGGTGCCTGCAGAGCTCCCCTCCTCACCTACACCTTGACCAGACACCTGTCTCTGAGGACCAATTGCTTTGCTGTAGTGACTCCCAAGAGCTTTTCTAATGGCTCATCTGCTTGGATTCTAGACTACAGTAAAATACTTCCTTTTAAATCATTAAGTCTCTTTCCTTATAATCTTGGGACCATTCGCTCTGTTTTGACATATGAGAAAGTCTTTTTAGTGGATTTGCAGCCCAATTGATAATTGCTATTTCCATCCATTAATGACGGAGCCTCTTAGGCTCCGCTGATTAGCCACACCTACTTTTGAAGCTTTCTAAGATTTATTCATAGAATAGGAGAGGGATAGAATTTCACTTATTTCAGTCTCACTGTGGCTCCTAATCATATCGCATAGTAAGTATTCATGGAATAATAGAAAGTTCAGCTTTTGCCCAAGTTCACCAGGAAAAATATCAGTGTCTGTCATAGTTGCCTATATTGTGTTGTCATTATTGTAGTCCAGTTGATAGTGCTTGGTAAGCCAATGTGATAGTGCCCATGTACTGGCACAAAGGTCTGGAGCGATCCTATGAAATTACCACCAAAACAATGGAAGGGAAGTGTTGCACCGAGACGATCACTGAAGCTATTAAGCTCCTGATGGACTCATTTGTTCCTTGAGAGGCTGCTGGTGACTCCCAACCATTGATATGTTAATGATGGGTGTCTGTGTATAACCATTATGTGTATTCAGTAAACAACCAGTAGCTAAATAAATTATTTGAAAATTGATGAACAGTATTTGTTAGGTATCCTTCTCTACCACATGTGTCATTATAAGTGTGGCCAATAAACTACATAAAATCTGTTTCTCATGAGATTTATTTTTTAGTAAATATAACATGAATTTTACATTCAAATAAATATTGTAGTCACTGAAAAAAATTCTGATGTTGCTACCTTTACTTAGAATGTTTAAAAATCTTTTTTATAGAAATTGCCTTTGAGGTTTTAGCAAATTCTTTTGCATATTCTCAATTGTGACTTTTTTTTTTTCATCATTTCTGGGTAAGTCTGATTTTTGGAAATAGCCAAGAGTTATTTAGTGTGAACTCTGATAAATAAAGTGGCTGATGATAGTAGGTATTATAATTTTGCAGAAGGAAATAAAGTTGAATGGGATGATAAACAATGAGGTCTTTGTTTTGTAGATCAAGCTGGCTGCCTCAGATCTTCCTCTTCTCATCTATATCCTCTTCTCATCTATATGGCTGAAGAAGGAATGGTTGTATGAGTAGCAGCATGATATTGGTAAATGCCTGAAAAGACTCTGACAATGTGTTTTCCAGCCAGAAGGTTTTAACTTGGAACTCTCTCATAAAAAGTGAGTAAAACCTCTTTTCTCTCCAAGATGCTTTACTGTAACTACTACCATGAGACATTTTGTGAAAGGAGGGAAAATATTCTTCTTTTTGCTCATGTTTGCATTTCCCGTACCTCATATTCTGCACGGCACATAGTAGTGTTTTCAATAAATATTTGTTGAGTGAACAGAATGTAAATATGTTGACCTTTCAATAAATGTTGGCCCTACTATTAGTAAAAGCAGTGCTAACAAGATAACTTTTAGATAATTATAAATCGTAAGTGAAACCAAGTTTCTACTATTAAATATAGATTATTTTTGCTTACATTAATATATTTTAAAAGATAATAAAAACTATTTCATAATGGCCACCTAAGATTATTTAGATTTTGTTATGATCTGACAATATAGGGCAAGTATTCACAGAAATTATGATGCTTTCTAAGAGTACTCTTGCTTCTCTACTGAGTAAGCAGAGTGATCTTGCTAAAAGTCTGTCAGAACTGTGACCAGTTCTTTGCCCAAAACCTTCTACTGGCCCCACATACATAAGATGGGCTCCCCCCAAGGAACTTTGGACTCGGCGATGCCCATTGCCCAGAATCCACTTCTGCAGGGATCTCCATGGTCAAATTGTTTGTTGTCTGTAAGTTTTAGCTATAAACTGTAGGATTCTGGAAGATGATTTTTCTGATTGTCTCATTGATCTTACGAGTTTTTCAGGAAAAATTAGGTTCAACTTTGAAGTAACATTATCTGAAACAAGATTAAGGTAAAAAAAAAGCAGAAACTCAGCAATGGTATTAATAGGAAGATGATTTATTTGAAGTCATCATAGGTAGATTGAAAAGCCTGTCTTCACTTTGCAGGATTTCACGTCTTTTCAAGGAAAGGAAAGTAAATGCAGGAACATGATTTTCTTTCATTTTCGTTTTTTAAAAATATTTATTTATTTGAGGGAGTGCGTGAGAGAGCATGAGCGGGGTTGGGGGAGGGAGTGGACAGAGAGAGAGAGGCAGAAGCAGACTGTCCACTGAGTGGGGAGCCTGATAAGAGCTCAATCCTAGGACTCTGGGATCTTGACCTGAGCTGAAGGCAGATCCTTAACTGACTGAGCCACCCAGGCACCCAGAAATATAATTTTCTAATCTACTTAGTTTTGGTTGGTTATTGAACGTCTTGGTTTTTAAGTATTTAATTTTATGAAGTAACAGATTAATGGTTCTTCAAACTTACTGTCATTTCTCTTTACCTTGTTATCAATTAGGTATGTATTCTATTTCACACTCCTACAGACACATTTGAAAGAGCAATGCTTTCATGTTATTTTAAGGCTGGTATACTTAGCCCAGAAATAAATAAAAGAACATTGCCATTTTAGGAGAGACAGCTGAAAAGTGAGAAATACAGAGATGTTTGCCAAAGGACAAATATTTAGTAGAAAGAACACTTCTTACTTTTGTGTTGAGTCTGGGAATATCAGGAAAATGGAGGAAATTTGTGAGAGATCTTGTAGAGAGTATATCTAGTTGGACTTATAATGGAAATATAATCTTGAAAATGAAAATACAGATATATATCCTTAAGTGTGAATTTTATTTTACAAAGATATGTGATCTTAGTTAAGTGGGATATTATTAGAGTTTTATAAACTCTTTTGTTATTATTCCATTTCCATCAAGTTATGAGAACAGTTTCTATTATAATGTTCAAAATCTGATTCTTTTTTTTAAATCCATGTCTCTAATTTGGGTTATCTCTGGGAAACCTGTTCCCAAGAGGGGATATACTGCATTAAAGTTTTATAAGGGAAGATTTAGGGCTGTCACTGCACTTTAATTTTTGACCAGAAAGATCATTTTCAGTAACTTCGTTTTGGGAGTTAAACTGTATTTTGTATTTTTTGGTAGACTGGTGATTTGTTGCTGGTGTTTTACCAGGAGGGAGATTTGTAGAGGATTAGTAAGGTCAGAGGAGTTCTATTTTTTAATTCATTGCATAGAATACATAGTGCTGAGATAAAAGGTGGTTTGCAACTGCACTTTGGAAGAGAATGGTCATTTATTCAGCTTCTTTTGATATGAAAATTTATTTGTTGTAACAACATTATTGCCACAAATCAAATAGGAAAACTCGTAGTAAAGCTTTCTTTGTTATAGTCTCCAGAATATTACTCTTCTCTTTGAAGCTCATACTAAAAATGTGATTTCAGAGTCCCAAAATTCCAATACCTGGCTACATAGTTCTTCCCGAGGTAGATAAAATGTTAGGAACAGATTTGTATCAGCTTCCATATTATTGGTTTTCCTCTTACTTTCTTCTTTGACTTTGGAAAAACAGTTGCAAAGGTTGGTTTGAGACCTTTTATGACTTCTCTCACTCACAGATTCAACTATTTTAGTGCTGACCTTTGTCCCTTCTCCCAGGGATAGAGATAACTTGATACCACTAGTCACGGAGAAGGAAATTGAACATCAAGGATCGAGAGAAGTAAACTAGAGAGAAGCAATATCAGTGAATTTTAAAGCAAAAAAGAATGGAAATACCCTCTGGGTATTTTCACACAGAATCAGGTTATAGAAGCAGATAAAAATGTTTTATTGTTTTAGTTTTTTCATCTAGAAGCATAAAAAGAGCTGAAGAGATGGAAAGCCATAAAGTCTTACTTGGAAAAGAACTCTGATAATCTTGTTAGGCTGAATTTAGATTGTTACCAAATGTCTTTTTTCTTTTTACCTTTTCTACTTGTAAATACATTTTTAAATTCTTTCTGAATTTTGAGCATCTGTATTTCACCTGAAAGCCCATTCCAGATAACTGAATGGGTTGCTGATACATTATTTATTCTTAATTATTATTAATCTTTTATTGCCAAGATTATTAATCTTTTATTGCCAATACATTAATCTTTCTTCTACACACCCCCAAATATATATACCAACAATTAAGGTATATTCACATAAAAGGAATATGCCGATAAAGTCATCATCATGTGTATTACTACTGAGATTTATTTTTATTATGACATTTAGCACTCTCTGGTATTTTCTTGTTTATTTGTTTGTTTATTGTTTGTGTTGTCCCACGAGATGGTAATTTTTATGAGAGGGAATATTCATCTTGTAAACCTAGAATGTGTCAGGCACACAGCAGATGTTAAATGTTGGTTGAATAAATGGATGAATGAATCACCCAAGGCAGACACCTTCCACAGTGAAATAGTGCCCTATCTTGACTTTGCAGAAATTTCTAACCACTTTTTGGAGATCCACACCTGAATGCTCAACTGCCTTCTTAACTCTTCCACTTGACTGCCTGACAGGAATTCCACGTTTAACATTGTCCACAATATACCTCCTAATTTCTCAAACCAGTTCTGTTCTAAGTTGAATCCATGTTTTAATCATCTCAAGTAAATGACTACTTGATTTCTTTTTTTTTTTCCTTTTCCCCTCTGCGTACAATCTATCAGTAAGTTCAGACAGCTATACCTTCAAAAAAATTTTTCAAATCTGTCTACTCTTCTTCACCTTTCCATTTTTCACTTGGACAAGCTACTACTGTCTCTCGTCTGGACATCTGTAATCGCCTCTAAATTAATGGTTTCTCTCCTTCCATTCTTGCCCTCCGTCATCTGTTCTCCACAAGGCAACAAAAGTGCTATTTAAAAAATCCTAAGCCACTTTCAAATGCCTTCCTTTTACCATTAGAATGAAATCTGAACTCTGGTTTTGAGGACTTGTTTAAGTTCTGCCTCCTATTCCACCTGACCTTATTCTAGGCTTCTCACTAACCTCCAGCCACAATGATGCTCCTCCTGTTCATCAACTAGGCCATGGTCCCTCCTGAACTTACATTCTGTTGAACTTGTCATATCTTCTGTGTATGTCTTGCTCCCAATTTTGCCATTTCTAGCTCATGTTGTCATTCAGATATTAACTCTAATCTACAAAAGCGGCCCCCAACCATTCCATCACATTCCCTAATTTATTTTCTTTGTAGAACTTCAACTATAGAAAGTGACTGTGAACTTTCCTTCTGGAACAGAAACTCCAAGAGAGCAGAGAACAAGGACTTCCCTTTTTTCTTTCTTTCTTTCTTTCTTTCTTTCTTTCTTTCTTTCTTTCTTTCTTTCTCTTTCTTTCTTTCTCTCTTTCTTTCTTTTTAAGGACTTCTCCTTTCTTCTTCCATATTATATTCCGGGACCAGAATAGTGCCTGACATGTGGTGTGCAGGTGCTCAATAAAATACAATGAGTGGATATGCAGATGAACATGCAGAGATATATCTTCATAAGAGTTAAAAAGTTAAAATATCCTTACCTCTCTTTCCTTAGCTATGGAAAGGTTTCAGACTTGCTTAAACTACCAACTGACACAAAGATAAGGTAGGAAGCAAAAGATAAATAGTTTTGTGAGCTCTAAGCTTATGGGAGAAAGGCAGAGGTAGGGAAAAGCCTGTGTGTTCAAGTGCCTAGGGAAGAGGTCAAGTGCCAGTGTGAATGGCTCTGTTATTAGTAGGAACGTGCAAGTCTCCATATTACGGGACCTTCCCGCCAGCTGCCATTTCCCTGAGACATTCGGATGTCAACTGGAAAGGATACTTTCTGCAAATCTTCCTTGAGCAGCAATCACTGCTTTTTCTTTAAAAAAGTGAAAGTTTCAATTAAGTTTTCGAAAGGAAGGTTATCTTTGAGATGTAAATAATACGTTAACATTGTACTCATCTCTAAAAAGCTAAATACATTAACTTGGAATGTGCTGAGCTAGTGGTAAATTGACACCCAGCCTGTAGTTTCCAGAGGATTTTTGTCTTGTTTCTTAGCACAGGAGAGAAAATGCAAGGGAGCCCCGGTCAATTAATTGCCTGCCGGGGTACTGCCCTATCTATTTCGGGCAGGGAAAACTGGAGAGGCCTGACTGGTTTACTGTCTAAGTAGCTTCTTGCCTAGGGAGCTCAGTTTCAAAATCCTAGAAACCATATGTGTTAGTTTAATCAGTTTGGCCCTGAGGAGAATTAAAATGAAAGGAAATTCCACAATTAGAAGGTGTGGAAGTGGAAAGCTGACTAAATCAAGCCCTTAGAGAGGCAGTGTGGGTTGGTGAGATTACATTCTTAGGGTGTATAATAGGCCAAGGTTTTAATTTCCAGATTCTTTCACTTAAGAGTTTCTGTGTCTGAATTCTAGTGGAATGGAGGCCTGTCCAGGCTTTTCTTCCCTCCATTATAAGGGCCTCACCTTTGTAGTTCTTACCTACAACCAAAAAAGGGGAAAGTCCCAAGTTTGCAAGAGGTCTGAATAGAGGTTTGTAGCAAAGACCCGGACAAAAAGCCTGGCTTCCTTCACAGTGGGCTTTGTTCTCCTTCTTTCCCAGGGTGTATTTCCTATTCTATCCGGTTGGCTTTTTACTAAAAAAAAATCAGAATAATGAAGAGAAGAAAGTTTCATGGAGGGTCATAGGAGCCACTGTTTGTGTTTATTTGGGATCCCTGCAGGAAACCTCTGCTCAATTGACTTGGTGACAAGTTATGAAATGTGTATCGTTAATCAACATTGACAAGGAGCTGTGCACAGGGAGGTGGTCCAATCAGATAGAATGGGACCAGGACAAAGCCTGGTGGCATTCCCAGCAGAGATGGGAAGATTGAATCTGAGTTTAGAAGTATTGAGGGATAAATGGATGTCTAGTCTTAAATCCAGTACTAACATAGAATTGTTCTATTTTTAATTTTTTGAGGAACCTTGATATTGTTTTGCGTAGTAATTATACCGGTTTACGTTCTCATTAATGGTGTTTGAAGGTGCTCTGTTTCCCACATCCTTGCCAACACTTTTTATCCTTTGTCTTTTTGATAAAAGGGACTCTGACAGTTGTGAGGTGAATACCACATTGTGGTTTTGATTTGCATTTCCCTGATGGCAAGTGATGTTGAGTCTCTTTTCATGTGTCTGTTGGTCATTTGTATGTCTTCTTTTGAGAAATGTCTGTTTGGATCTTTTACTCATTTTTTTTTTTTTTTTTTTTTTTTTTTTT
>LNAC01000526.1:0-192787 GCA_002007465.1 Ailurus styani | reverse complement strand
CCCGATGCGGGCCTCGATCCCAGGACCCTGGGATCATGACCTGAGCCGAAGGCAGAGGCTTTAACCCACTGAGCCACCCAGGCGCCCACTTTTACTCATTTTTTAATCAGGTTGCTTGTTTTTCTGTTACTGCGTTTTTGGAATTCCTTGTATATTTTGATATTACACCCTTATCAGATATACAGTGTGCAAATATTTTCCCCCGCTCCACAGGTTGCTTTTTCACTCTCTTGATTGTTTCTTTTTCTGAGTAGAAGCATTTGGTTTGGTGTGATTCTGTTCATCTGTTTTTGCTTTTGTTGCCCATGCTTTTGGTGTCATATCCAAAAAACCATTGCCACCACCAATGTCAAGAAGGTTTTTCTCTATTTTCTTCTAGTAGTTTTATGGTTTACTGTCTTACATTTAAGGTTTTCTTGTTTGGTTTGGTTTTTACATTTAAGTTTCAATCCATTTTGATTTGATTCTTGTGTATGTATAAGGGTCCAATTTCATTCTTCTGCATATGGTTATTCAGTTTTCCCAACATCATTGACTGAAGGAATTTTCCTTTCCCTATTGTTTGCTCTTGTCAGTCTTATCAAAGTTTAGTTGACTGTAAATGGTTGAATTTATCTTTGGTTTTCTTATTCTGTTCTATTAGTCTGTATGTCTGTTTTTATGCCAGTACCATACTATTTTTATCCCACTTCTGAATATATATTCAAAGGTAATGAAATCAGGATCTTGAAGTGATAACTGTACTCCCATGTTCATTACAGCATTATTCACAATAGCCAAGATATGGAAACAACCTAAATGTCTGTCAACAAATAAATGGATAAAGAAAATGGCATATGTCTGTATACATATATATAGACACCATGCATTAGCTTTTGGAATACTAGCTTTTGTTAATAGTTAATTGTGCCCATTTCGCAATTTATACACACATTAAAAATGAAGTTGTACACCTTCAATATATACACTTTTTATTTCTTATTTATACCTAAATAAAGCTGGGGAGAAAAAACCAATTAAAAAAGAAAGAAGCCCAGCATTAACAACCTTAATATGGGAAGAGTACAAGATAAAAAAAAGTAAAGACAGTACAAAGACAAAAACCCACTAATAAATGAGTAGAGGTCTAGAAATGATTTTTTTTATTATTTACATACACTTTGGCTACCTCTACCTTCCTCAGGAACTTTATTCCAGTGTTCGTTTCCTTCACCATTCCTTCCCTATCCTCTTCCAAATATAGGAATAGCCCTTCAATTCACAAATGATTTTGAGTCTACAATTTGCTGTGTACTAGGGAGAAAGCAATGAATAAAATAATCTGTACTTCAATGTATTTAAATAGGAAGGTAAATATACATGTACACAAATTTAATTTTATATAGTATTTTATGTATAATAAGTAATAACACTGATGCAAAAAAAATTTCTTAAACCCATGTGAAGTGTGTGAGGTGCTAAGAATGAGATATTTAAATGCATTTAGCAAGGTGACTATGGAAGTGCTAACCAGCTGACTGATTACTGTGTTATTTTGGGCATGATTTTTTTTTTTTTTATCAGAGGATAGAAAAGCTATTTTAGTTTAGCTCTGTTTCATTCATTTCTAAGACATAGGTCTATTAATAGAAAATTTGAAATCAACAATAATGTTGTACTTATGTAACTCCAGTATAACTAATTAGAACATAAACTTTTTAAAAAAGATTTTACTTATTTATTGGACAGAGAGAGGGTGCTTGCGAGGACAAGGAGGGGGCGCGGCCGGCAGAGGGGGGAGAGAAGCAGCTCTTGGCTGAGCAGAGGACTCTGGGGTCATGACCTGAGCCAAAGGCAGACACTTAACTGATGGAGCCACCCAGGTGCCCCTAGAACATAAACTTTTAAATAACAGAGTCAGTAACATAAAACAGTTTCTTTTTGACACGATAAATAAAAATGATAGTCTATTGTTTTTTTGCATGATTTTTCAGGTTAATTCTTGTTTGTATTTAAGTCTTTTTTTTTTTTAATCTGGAATCAGAATGTATTTTAAAAGAAAATGCACCAGGCACCTGGGTAGCTCAGTTGGTTGCGTATCCGACTCTTGGTTTTGGCTCAGGTCATGATCTCAGGGTTGTGGGGTTGAGCTCCTCATTGGGCTCTGCACTCAGCATGGAGTCTGTTTGAGATTCTCTCTCCTGCCTCTGCCCCTCCCCCCACTTACACGCTCTCTCTCAAAATAAATAAATGAAATCTTTAAAAAATAAAAATAAAAAAATTGAAAAAAAATGCACCAATGTATGATAAAATTCATTTTAACTTAAACCAGGACTTGGCTTAGATGATTAGTTTGTTCAAACTAAGCTCCTGTGAATTCTGACTTATTTGTAGTACTTTTGCTGCCGCATAAGCAAGGATTTATCTGAGACTGGTGGAATGAACTAAAATGGTTATTAGATTATCTTAAATCAAAACTATGTGGTAATCCATGTTGAAATTAGAGGAATTTGAAGTGAGTTCCTCTTTTACCTTTTATTCAGTAACAACTTCAATTTAAATTATGTTATTCAAAGGCTACTAGAGCTTTCATAAATTATTCATTTGCAAAGATCTAGCTATTTCAAGCCGCATCCCCTGAAACAGAATGGGTTGAGTAAGATGGTTTCATTTTGCAAAAGCATTCATAAATTTCCCTTTGCCTTACTTCCGAAACTAATTTGGATGTCTGTTAGCTTAAGGGACACTTATTTCCCACTATCAGGTTATCTCATCTAATAGTTCTCTTTTCTAAGAAGAACAACCTGAGGATGAGCTTTTTCTCATTCTGATTACCTTCTAAACTGAGAGAAAAATTAACTGCATCTCTGGGAATTTCAACAATTCTTGAATCTTCCTATGTAAGCCAGCCTTTTCCTTAACATGGTGATTTCATGTCTTATAGGAAAAGCAAGAACTGTTTTCTTTTTGTGTTTTCATATTTATAGAGATTTCAATAGTAATATGCTTATCTTCTTTGATACTCTTGTTTGTTTATTTCTGTTACAGTTAGGAGGATAGTACATTGATTAGGACTATTTTTTTTTAAGATTTTATTTTTAAGTAATCTCTACACCCAACATGGGGCTCAAACTCACAGATCGGAGATCAAGAGTTGCATGCTCCACTGACTGAGCCAGTCAGGTGCCCCAAGAGTATTTCTAAGTAAGGTATTTTCTGGGTAGATTTCTGTTAGTCTGAATTAGCCCTCTCCATTATTGGATACAGATGCTCAGCTGGTAATCAATCATCTGAAATTATGCTTTGGAAAAACCTCAAATGCAGAGATACTCAACTTGTCATAGCTACAATTTGTAAGTAATTCTACAAAATTTATATTCTGTAATCTCTTTGAAAGATTAACTTGGTGACTGAAAGATTGCTTTTCTTCCTGAAAACAAGTATTATTTAGTAAAAGTGGTGCTATTTAGTGCAATATTATCAAGCTTTGTTAGGTTTCAATTTGAATCATTTATCCTTTTCCTGTCTTTCTCCTTCCATGCAAAAAGTCACTCGATTGACCTTGTGGTGAGACCCGAGACAGGTTAGGGTGGAGAATTAGGACATGGAATTGCATTTCCATGGCTTGAGAGCAGCCTACGGGGAAGAGGTAGCAGATTCCAAAGTCATGGGAATGGAAGGCAGAGAGCTTCAAGTAAGGAGGACTTAATGAGTGATAAGTAAAAGCAACAAACACAGATTAACTAATTTTGCAAGAAATTTGATCATGAAGTAAAGGAGACCAAAGAATGGATTAGAATGAGGAAAGTTTCTTTAAAGCTAGAGTAGATTTGAGCATGTTTACCTAGAAGAGCCAGCAAAGATGGAAAGATTGACCATAGAAAGGAGCAGGAATAATTGTTAAAAACTCTTGGAGGATGATAGAAGGAGAAAGATCAAGAGCTCATGTGGAGGGGTTAGCAATGGCACAAAGGCAGAATACCTCTTAAGAGGTAAAATGAGGTGAGAAAAAATTATGAAAATACAGAATGTGATGGTTAATTTTATGTGTCAACTTGGTTAACTTATGATACACAGTTGTTTGGTCAAATACCAGTGTGGGTTTTGCTGTGAAGATATTCTTTTAGATGAGATTGACCTTTAAATTAGCAGATTCTGGGCGCCTGGGTGGCTCAGTGGGTTGATGCCTCTGCTTTCGGCTCAGGTCATGATCTCAGGGTCCTGGGATCGAGGCCCGCATCGGGCTCCCTGCTCAGCGGGGAGCCTGCTTCCCCCTCTCTCTGTCTGCCTGCCTCTCTGCCTCCTTGTGATCTCTCTCCCTCTGTGAAATAAATAAATAAAATCTTAAAAAAAAAATTAGCAGATTCTGTGTAAAACATTATTTTCCAAAAAGTGGGTGGGCCTCATCCAATCAGTTGCAGGTTCTAAGAGAAAGTATGAGGTTCTTGAGAAAAAAGGAATTCTGCCTACAGATGGCTTTTGGACTTGGGCTGTGACATCAACTGTTCCCCCAGTCTCCACCCTATTGAGTTTTCCAGTCCCACAATTGTGTGAACTAATTCTCTAAGATAGATCTCTTTTTCTTTATACATGTTGGTTTGCAATCTCAGAGGTCCCCTAGTCTGAAACTAGACACTGTACAAGGAGAGACCTAAGAAAGAGACCACTCCAGATTGGCAGTTTTATTAGGCAACGGGACTTAGATATGAGGCTTGTCTTCGGAGACCATAAAACAAGTAGATCTCACAAGTTTCTGCCAGAAGCTTAAGAATTTATACAGAAGGCTTATCAGATTCAGTCATGTATTGAATCCAGATGATCTCAATAACACATTGCTTTCTAAAGGCTTCATCCTTGAAGTGGCTGCTAGTATAGGAATAGTGAGTGGAAAGTACATTCCAAGAACGAGGGGGGTAGATAAGGAGCCTTGGATTGCTCAGGTCCAGCTAGAGGGTCAACCAGCAGTCATGTCCTCTCAATGACTTCTTCTAACAATGTATATACATCCAACTGGTTCTGTTCTCTGAAGAACCCTGACCAGTACATAGATTCAGAATGAAATGGAAGGGATTGAAGATGCTCAAGTTAGTAATGTTCATCTTTTTGTTATAATGGGGACTAAGATATGTCAGGGAAGTGAGGATGAGGCTTGAAAATAAAGAAGTTTTCAAAGAATTTTTAGGTGGGTCCATGAAACTATGAATTCTTCCAGAACAGGGAGTTTATCTTATTTATTTTGTGTCCTAAAATCATAGCCTGACAGTTGACATCATGAAAGTACTCAACAAATGCTTGTTGTTTGTCAAATAAGCTGAACAAAAAGACTCTGAAGGCCCCAGCTAAGATTGGATACTACAAACTCACCGTGAATAAATTGTCACAGCTTTGTAACTTTTTACGATAACATTGGTCCTGGGGACGTTGGATCAGAATCAGTGAGCCATGGGAATCAGCACACGGAGAACTCCTGAGGGTCAAGAGATCAAAGACAACCAGTATGGCAGTAAATGAACTATGTACAATGAAAATGACACAGTGAGACCCAGGCTGGATCAAAAAGTGAAAGAAGACAGATTGGGATGATTGGTCTGAGAGAACTGGAAGGAGCCAAAGTAATTAATGACGTAATGAAGACAGGGAGGATGTTTACTGGGTGAAGTAGTGTAGAAAGATGGAAAGAAAGGATATATTTGTCTATGAGCTTCATAACTCTCAGGATCATGATGGTAAGATAGTTTCGAGTGGCTGAAGTAGGGGTGAGATAAAGATTGGTATATTCAAAGAATATACAGTTGTTTTGCTATTTATACATATTATAAGTCTTTAATATACAATTTATGCTTTTATTCTTGCTATTTCTATGTATTTTAATTCCTCAGCATATAATTTAAGAAGGTCTTGACAAATAGAAAATCTAGTCAGTAATTGCATAGCGTTACCTACTTTAACTTAGGAAAAATTATCTAGGGTGGCAAGGTGCTGGGTCTTTCTAGACTCCAGTCAGGGTGTTGACTCTTAAGAGTACTGAACTTGGAATTAGAAGATCTTGGAATAAGGCCAGGCTTTTCTATTTGCTAGATGGATGAATGTGGGCAATCCATGTAACCTCATTAAGCTTTTATCTTACAAAAGATGAATGATAATAATTTGGATTATTGTAAAGATTTGATGAAAAATACAGGGGCCTTTTCAACTATGAAGTTTAAATATGTGGTAATATTTAACAAATATTAATTAAACATGATACTTTCCTTTGAGGAACATTTTCTTTGAAAAAGATACTTAAGGGTTCATTTTTAGTCTGATGCTGGCATAATTAAATTAAAACATCTTAATTATGTTTATGAATTTTATTATATTTAATAATTACAAGTATTCAAGAGAACATTATGTATAGTTTAATTAATGTAAACCAAAACCAAAATACAGTTTTAAAAAGCCCCTGAATGTACCTTCAATGTTGTGATTTCCCTTGTATTCAAAGGGATAATTCTTATTCTTATGGTTCTCCCTCCTAACAGCAGGATGGAGTAGATTCGTGTGTGTGTTTAATTTACTTATTTTCTTCTTCTTTTTTTTAGTTTTTAAATTTTTAACACTTTTTTAAAGATTTTATTTATTTATTTGGAGAGAGAGCCGAGAGGGGGAGGGTCAGAGGGAGAAGCAGACTCCCTGCTGAGCAGGGAGCCTGATACAGGATTTAATCCTGAGACTCCAAGATCATAACCTGAATTGAAAGGAGTCGCTTAACCAACTGAGCTACCCAGGCGCCCTCTTCTTTAAAAAAAAAAAAAAAAAGATTTATTTATTTACTTACTTACCTTAGAGAGAGGGAGAGAGAAGAGCAGGGGAAGGGACAGAGGGAGAGGGAGAGTTGCCAACCCCTTACTAAGGAGGGAGTCTGACATGGGGCTACATCCCACAGCCCTGAAATCATGACCTGAGCATAAACCAAGAGTTGGATGCTTAACTGACTGAGCCACCCAGGTGCCCCTAATTTACTTACTTCCAATAAAATAAAATCCTAGACATAGAAGAGTGACTATAAATTATATATACTCTGAATACAGCTAAAGTTAACCAAAAGGATTCATTTCATATTAGACTTTAAGCCAGGAATAAAGAAAAAATAAATGCTGTATACAAGTGCAAAAAGAAAATACAATTTATATAACTTTTTTCACTAATTGTTAATTTTTTATAGTTAATGTTGTAAGTTCTGACATTAATTAAGGCTCTTAACAAAGTTCCTAGGCAGATGTTAAATATCTACCCTTAAATGACAAATCTTAGCTTGAATGTTAACCCCTGTGTAATCAACACAATATTTAGTATAAAATATATGAACAGTTAACGCCCATTATTTTCTGTCCGTGAAGTGATATTTAATGCATTGTACATGACCTATCATGACACTGTGCAGCAGGAAATCCTTTTTGCTTTGGACTCTATGGAGAAAGGAATTCTTTCCATCAACATGAGTTTAAATGATTCCCTATGTTCCCGCCCTCATTATCACAGAGAACAAAATCCATGTCTTGGCAGGAGGCAAGAACACATGCACAGAACATTCAGGTTAGAAAGAGAGTTTGGGATTCTTGCAGCCATTTTGGAGAGTATTGGGCTATAAACAGGACGACTGTAACCAAACCTGTAAAGTGTAGGAGTTTAAGTGAGGTGGAATCTTAACTTCTCTCTCACATAACAGAATGAAGTAGGCAGCCAGTTCAGGGCAGATAGTATGACTTTATCAGTGAGACCATCCAAGAATGCTGGGTGGTGGGACAGCTTTGCCGTCATCGTGTGCCTTTTTTCTCTGGCTCTCAGGCAGCTCTTTTAAGTGTCTCTCTTCCCAGCCATCTGGAAGAGTGAAAGAGGAAATGAAAGTTGAGCTTTTCTTTTTGGAGATGTGACCCAGAGATTGCTCATATCTCTTCCATTCACATCCTCTTGTCTACAACTTACATGGTCACACTGAACTACAAGAAAAGCTAGATGATGTACTTTCTAACTGGGAAAATTTATGCCCTGTAATTGGTTGTGTCATCTTTTCTTCTTCTGTCTTCTACTACCAATATGTAATCTATAAGTGAGTTCTGATATTTTGACTTCCAAATGATTTCCATTATTTTCCATAGGCCTAATAATACTCTACATTCCTTGCCTGACCTACTATAATAACCTAACTGGTCTGCTTGCCTCGCTAAGTCATTTCTCACATAGTACTCATTGAATTTTAAATATGTAAACCAAATCTCATCATTCTTCTTTTTAAGCCCTTGGTGTCTTCTCATTTCTAGAGAGTAAAGTCCAAACTTCCCACCTTGAGCTATAAGACCCAGTAATGGGGCTCCTGGGTGGCTCACTTGGTTAGGTGTCTGACTCTTGATATTGGCTAAAGTCATGATCTTATGAGTCCCGGGATTGAACACCACATGGGGCTCCCCACTCAGCAGGGAGTCGGCTTGGGATACTCTCTCTCCCTCTGTACCTCCCCCAACTCATGCATGTGCTCACTCTGTCTCTCTAATAAATAAATAGATCTTAAAAAAAAAAAAAAGACCCAGCAATGACAAGGCTTTAGTCCATCCAGCCCCATTCTTGTATTATGCTTTTGCCTGGTCACTATGGTATGGCCACTCTAGCATTTACCTTTTTCTAGAGCACAGTCATCCCTTCCCAACCTCAGACTTTTAAACCCACTATTCCTTGTCAAAGGAAACTTTTTTTAAAGATTTTATTTATTTATTTGACAGAGAGAGAGAGAGAGAGCAAGAGAGGGAACCTAAGCAGGGGGAGTGGGAGAGGGAGAAGCAGGCTTCCCATGGAGCAGGGAGCCTGATGCGGAGCTCAATCCCAGGACCCTAGAATCATGACCTGAGCAGAAGGTAGATGCTTAATGACTGAGCCACCCAGGCACCCTCCAAGAAATTTTTTTTAAAAAGATTTTATTTATTTATTTGACAGAGAGATCACAAGTAGGCAGAGAGGCAGGCAGGGAGAGAGGAGGAAGCAGGCTCCCCACTGAGCAGGGAGCCCGATGCAGGGCTGGATCCCAGGACCCTGAGATCATGACCTGAGCCGAAGTCAGAGGCTTTAACCCGCTGAGCCACCCAGGTGCCCCAGAGAGAAGCAGGCTCCCCGCTGAGCAAGGAGTCCATTGAGGGACTCAATCCCAGGATCCTGTGATCATGACCTGAGCTGAAGACAGCCGCTTAACCGACAGAACCACCCAGGCATCCCTCCAAGAAATTTTTTGTGGGGATCTTTAGTGTGGCTGGCTTGCGTTCATCTCTTGACACCCAGCACAAGTGTCATCTCTTCTGAGAACCTTTGCTGACTGTTTTCTCTAAGCAGCATGGCTTGTTTCCAGTTATTCTTTATCAGCCGCCTTATTTATTTCCTTCATAGCACTTATTAAATTATATAACAATCCTGTTTGTTTGCTTATTGATTGGTCCATTGTCTTCTCATTAGGAAGTATTCCTTAAGATTTTTTGATTTACCTCTGATGCTTGGACATTGACACGTAAAAATAGCTTAATAAATGGTCCATTGAAGGAGTGACTAAATAAATTGGTGGATTTCATATGCTTCTTACAAATAAAAATCTGGTGTCCATGATGGAAAAATCAGGTAAACAGAGCCTTGTAGTATAGGTTTACCTGTATTAGTTTCATTTCTGACTTGGGTGTATTACCTGTTACACTTAAGCCATGAATTTATCAACCTCAGATGGCGTTTGGAGTTTTAGCCATTCTCCACTGTGGCAGGTTGAATGTGGACCTCAGAAGTTATGTTTATGTCTTAGTATCTGGATCCTGTGAATGCTACCTTATTTGAAAAAGGGTCTTTGCAGATGTAATTAAGGTTCTTGATATGAATTCATCTTAGATTAACTGGATGAGCCCTAAATCCAATGACTGATGTCCTGGTAAAGATAGAGGTCTGAAAAACTAGAGAATGTGATGTGGAAAGGAGGTAGAGACTGGAGTTATGCCATCGTAAGCCAAAGAATGCCTGAGCCACTGGAAGCTGGAAGAGGCAGGAATCATTTTCTCCTAGAGGCTTTGCAGTAACTGGGACCCTGCTGGCGACTTGATTCGGACTTCTTTTTTTTTTTTTTTTTAAGATTTTTATTTATTTATTTGACAAAGATAGAGAGTTCACAAGTAGGCAGAGAGGCAAGCAGAGAGAGAGAGGAGGAAGCAAGCTCCCTGCTCAGCAGGGAGCCCAATGCGGGGCTCGATCCCAGGACCCTGAGATCATGACCTGAGCCAAAGGCAGAGGCCCCAACCCACTGAGCCACCCAGGTGCCCCTTGATTCAGAAGGTGCCCCTTCTGTCCTGAAGAACTGAGAGAGAAGATTTCTGTTGTTTCAAGTCACCTGAATGATTTTTCAGTATAAGTATGGTCCAAATATTGCACGGAACATACTTATACCAAAAAATTATCTGTTATTTATCTGAAATTCTAATTTGACTAGGCGTTCTGCATTTTTATTTGCTATATCTGGCAATTTTACTCTAATCCCAAGAATATGTGAAAATGAAGAATTGGCGGGGAATGATACGTAGATTCTGCCAAGTAAGAATTGGCATCACATTTTTTTGAAAGTCTATTAAGTAACTAAAAGAAAATGAAATTGGTGTCATGGGAGTTTTAAATATGCTACAAGATCCTGAAATTTTGCCCAGAAAAGTAACTAAGCAAAATGCTTGGAAATATAAAAGGTCTTTGGTGTTCTAAATCTGATCTAAAACTATCTCAGGAGTGGCTTATTTGTTTCTTGTGACTGTAAAAAAGTAAGAACTAAATTCCATCTGATCCTGACTTAATTTTTTTTTTACATCTCTGGGGAATTAAGATTGAATTAAGGACTGCCTCTTATTTCTACTACCAACAGTTTATTAGATTCATCTTGAAAATAGGTAGATTAAAACATAGGAATTTTAAAAAAATTAGACTGAAAATAGCATTCAGTGAAGCGCACGGAGAGGCGGTCTTCCCTGAGAGCCTACTGGGATTACTTAGCAATGAGTGAGGAACCTCTATGAGCCCATATTTTCTTCACCTGCTTCCGGAGTAATAAAACCACCCATGAGGCAAAATTCTGGTTTACTCTGTTTAAATTTTGTACTCCTAATGTTTATAATCACCTTCTTTTTTTTTCCCCCTTTGTGAGATTTTAAGCACAAATATCATGAAAGCTATTAAATAAGTAATTAAACCCATTTCAGGATCAGTTGAGTAGGAAAATGGGGTGGGGACAGCAGTGGCAGAAAAGAGAAAGAAAATGAAAACAGAGCAGTGAAATTCCCCAAATCTCTGCTTTATTTAATGAAAGACTAAGTGAATTGGATGGATTTCATGTCCCTTACAAATAAGAATCAGGTGCCCAGAGTGGGCAAACCCGGTAAAAAGATCCTTATATAGAGATTTTCTTCTATTAGCTTTATTTCTGAGTAGAGTGTACTGAGTGATATACTTAAGCAAGACAACCTCACCGGCCCTGTTGCACCTGAAGAATTAAGACTCGTTAGGAAGGAAAGAGCAATAGAGACAGAGGGAAGGAAAGCCAAGAAAATCCCAAATGGTGGATGATGCTAATGCTGCAGGAGGCCCCAGAGTCTCTAGGGGGCCTTGCTGGGAGGGTGTGGTGGCTTCTAGAGGCTTCACAGTGGCATCTGGAGCTAGGGCTGAGGCCACAGAGCTCTCAGAGTCAAGGCTGAGGATGAGGAATGGATCTCCATCACCAAACTGGACTGCCTGGTCAAGGACAGAAAGATCAAGTCTGTGGAGGAGGTTTATCTCTTCTCCCTGACCATCAAGGAATTTAAGATCTTTCACTTTTTCCTGGGGTGTCCCTCAAGGATGAAGATTTTATGGTTGCTCGTGGAAATAATGCTCTTGGACACCAGTCTGAGGGGTCGTGCAGGGCTGCCTCTACAAGGGACAGTAGCTGCTCTGAATTCTACACATAGCTTTTATTAAGTTTTTTATCAGCAAAGCAAGGACAGATGTATCAAAGTATGGGGAAGGAATACAAAGAGATAGCAATTATCTTGAAGCCGGAAAGTAGGCCTGCACCCTCCCCTATGCCTGGACATGCAAGGAGGGGGTCACGGGATAAGGGAGGAACATGATGTGTGCTAGCAATAGCCCAAGGGTTACTTTCTTTTATAGCTCCTTATCTTTGCCTTGCCCCAGGAGATGATGTGATCTGTTCCTTCCAGGCCCTTGCCTTCGACAGCTAGAGAACAGGAACGCTGCTGACGTTTCAACTGCTTCCACAGTCACCCCTTAGAAAATAAATACATTTTCTAAGAATAAGTCCACAGGTTTTGAAGATTATGCCTGTGTAAAAGCAGACCTGTGCTGGCCAGTGGGCCAGAATCAAGGCACTTGTCACCATCAAAGATCACAATGGACCTGTTGTTCTAGGGGTAAAGCGCTCCCAGGAGGTAGCCATTGCCATCCCTGGTGCCAACATCTGGCTACACTCTCCATCATCCTGTGCAGTAAGGCTACTGGGCGCACGAGGTCAGTAAGCCCCATACCGTTGCTGGCAAGGAGACCTGCCGCTGTGGCTCTATGCTGCTGCCCTACGCCCCCGCCGCCCCCGCCCGGCACGGACATCGCCTAGGCCGCCGTGCCTCAGACGGCCAGCATCAACGACTGCCACGCCTTGGCCAGGGGCTGCACCGCCATTCTGTATGACTTCACCAAGGATGCCTTGAATGTCATTCCCAAGACCTACAGCATTCTTTTTTTTTTTTAAAAGATTTTATTTATTTTATTTGACACAGAGAGAGATTACAAGTAGGCAGAGAGGCAGACAGAGAGACAGGGAGAGGAGGAAGCAGGCTCCCTGCCGAGCAGACAGCCCGATGCGGGCCTCGATCCCAGGACCCTGATATCATGACCTGAGCTGAAAGCAGAGGCTTTAACCCACTGAGCCACCCAGGCGCCCGACCTACAGCATTCTTACGGCTGAACTCTGGAAAGATATGTGCTCACCAAGTCTCCCTATCAACAATTCACTGACCATGTCTAAGGACCCACACCAGTCTCTGTACAGAGAACCCAGGCAGTACCTGTGGCCACCAAATAGTTTTTACGTGAGAAAAATAAAATGAATTACATCTGTTTTTTTTTAAAGGGGAAACGAGAAAGAGAAGAACAAACGAAGCCCCATGTTAGTAGAAGGAAGGAAATAACAAAGATCGAAGCAGAGATAAATGAAATAGAGACTAAAAAAGGCAATAGAAAAGACCAATAAAAAAAAGAGCTGGTTCTTTGAAAAGTTAAACAAAATGGACAGACCTATAGTCTGACTCATCAGGAAGAAAAGAGAGCTCAAATAAACAAAATCAGAAATTAAAGAAGAGATGTTACAGCTAGTACAACAAAAATAGAAAGGGTCATAAGGAACTACTGTGAACAATTATATGCCAGCAAACTTGACAACCTAGAAGAAATGGGTAAATTCCTAGAAACATACAACCTTCTAATACTGAGTCATGAGAAGACAGAAAATCTGAAAAGACCTATTATTAGTAAGGAGATTGAATCAATAGTTAAAAACTCCCTGCAAACAAAAGTCCAAGGCCAGACTGCTTCAATGGTGAATTCTACCAAACATTCAAAGAAGAATTAGTACCAATCCTTCTTAAAGTCTCTCAAAAAGTATAAGAGGAGATACTTACAAACTCATTTTACAAGGCCAACTTTATCCTGATAACAAAGCCAGACAAGGACACCACAAGAAGAGACAATTAAAGGCCATGATGAACATGGATGCAAAAATCCTCAACAAAATATTATTAAACCAAATTCAAAAATACATTAAAAGAATGGGGTGCCTGGGTTGCTCAGTTGGTTAAGCATCCAACTGTTGACTTCAGCTCAGGTCGTGATCTCAGAGTTATGAGAATGAGCCCCATGTTGGACTCCATGCTCAGCACAAAGCCTGCTTGTTCCTCTCCCTCCCTCTCCACCGCTCCTCTCCTTTCATGTATGTGTATGCGTGTGCTCTCTCTCTCAAATAAGTAAATAAAATCTTTAAAAAAATACATTAAACCTGTACCCCTGAAGCAAATCACAAGTTATATGTTAATAAAAAGTACGTTAAAAGAGTTAGATACCATGTTCAAATGGGATTTATTCCAGGTTGCAAGGATGGTTCATCATCAGTAAATCAATCAACCCGATACACTGCAATAACAAAATAGAAGATAAAAGTCATACGATCATCTCAGTAGATGCAGAAAAAGCAGTTTACAAAATTCCACATCCTTTTGTGATAAAAACTTTCAACAGAGTAAATATAGAGGGAACATACCTCAAAATAATAAAGCCCATATATGACAAGCCCACAACTAATACCATACTCACCAGTGAGAAGATGAAGAAGATTCTCTACATCAAGAATAAGACAAGGATGTCTCCTCTCACCACTTTTATTCAACATAGTATTGGAAGATTTAGCCAGAGCAATTAGGCAAAAAAAGAAATAAAGTACATCCAGATTGGAAAGGAAGTAAAACTGCCTCTATTTGCTGACATGATGCGATATAGAGACCCCCACCAAAAAAATAACCCTTTAGAACTAATAAATGAATTCAGTAAAATTGCAGGGTACAAAATCAATATATAGAAATCTATGGCATTTCTATATACTAATAATGAACTGTCAGAAAAAATAAGAAAACAATTTCATTTATAATTGCATCAAAAAGAAGAGCTCAAATAAACAAAATCAGAAATTAAAGAAGAGATGTTATAGCTAATACAACAAAAATAGAAAGGATCTACAATTTAACCAAGGAGATAAAAGACCTATATATTAAAATCTCTAAGATATGGATGAAAGAAATTAAGGAAGATACCAAAAAAAGGAAAAATTTACATGCTTATTGATTGGAAGAATTAATATTATTAAAGTGTTAGGAGTGCCTGGGTGGCTCAGTTGGTTAAATATCTGACTTCTGCATGATCCTAGGGTCTTGGGATCAAGCTCTGCATTGGGCTCCCTTCTTAGCAGGGAGTCTGCTTCTCCTCCTTTTTTTTTTTTTTTAAAGATTTTATTTATTTATATGACAGAGAGATTACAAGTAGGCAGAGAGGCAGGCAGAGAGAGAGGAGGAAGCAGGCTCCCCGCTGAGCAGGGAGCCCCATATGGGCCTCGATCCCAGGCCCCTGAGATCATGACCTGAGCCGAAGGCAGAGGCTTTAACCCACTGAGCCACCCAGGCAGCCCTGCTTCTCCTTCTTTCTCTGCCCCTTCCCCCTGCTCATGTGTGCTCTCTCTCTCTCTCTCACACACACTCTCTCTCTCAAATAAATAAAATCTTTAAATATATATATATACATATATACATATGTATATATATATATATTTATCATATGGAACCACAAAAGACCCTGAATAGCCTGAGTAGTCAAAGTCATCTTGAGAAAGAAGAGCCAAAAAAAAAAAGAGAGACAAAGAAGAGCAAAGTTGGAGGCTTCACACTCTCTGATTTTAAACTATATTACAAAACTATAAGAATTAAAACAGTATGGTATTGGAATAAAAACAGGCATATAGATCAATGGAACAGAATAGGCAGCCCAGAAATAAAGCCACATACATGTTAGTTAATTTATCTTTTTTTTTCTTTTTTTTTTTTGAGAGAAAGAGTGCATGCAGGAGGTGGATAGGGACAGAGGGAAAAAGAGAAAGCATCTTAAGTAGGCTCCATGCCCGGTGTGGAACCCAAAGTGGGACTCAATCCTACCACCTGAGCTGAAGTCAAGAGTTGGACGCTTAACTGACTTAGCCACCCAGGTGCCCCAATGTTAATTAATTTATGGCAAAGGACCCAAGAATATACAATGGGGAAAGGATAGTCTCTTCAATAAATGGTGTTGGGAAAATCAGACAGCAACACACAAAAGAATGAAACTGGATCACTATCTTACACCAAACACAAAAAATTAACTCAAAATGGATCAGAGACTTGAAGGTAAAACCAAAACTGTGAAACATCTGGAAGGAGACATAGGTGGTAAGCTCTTTGACATTTGTCTTGGTGATGATTTTTTTTTAATTTGACACCAAAAGTGAAGGCAACAAAAAGCAAATATAAACAAATGTTACTACATCAAACTAAAAAGCTTCTGAGGAGCAATGGAAACCATCAACAAAACAAAAAGGCAGCCTCCCCAATGGAAGAAAATATCTGATAAGGGATCAATATCCAGAATGTATAAAGAACTTATACAACTCAATAGCAAACAAACAAACAAAACAAAAATGCAAACAAAAAACTCCAATTAAAACACAAGCAGGGGATCTGAATAGACTGTTTTCTAAAGATGGCCAATGGTATTTGAAAAGATACTCAGCATCACTCATCATCAAGGAAATGGAAGTCAAAACCACAGTGAGCTATCACTTCACAGCTGTTAGCATAGCTATCATCAAAAGGACAAGATGGACTTCCAGGTGTCTCATGATCCCTTGAGTCCTGTGTAGGGCTCCATGCTCAGCGGGGAGTCTGCTTCTCCCTCTTCCTTTGCTCCTCCCTCTGCTCAAATCTCTCATTTTCTCTCTCTCAAATAAATAAGTAAAATCTAAAAAAAAAAAAAAAGACAAGAAATTGCAAGTGTTGGCAAGGATGTGGAGAAAACAGAACCATTGTGTCTTGCTGGGGGAAATGTATTCCAAATGACTATGGAAATCAGTATGTATGTTCCTCAAAAAAAAAAAAATGAACTGCCATATGATTCAGCGTATTTATCTGAAGAAAACAAAAAAATTGCTTTGAAAATGTATCTGCACCCCCATGTTCATTGCAGCATTTTTTACAGTAGCCAAGATATGGAAACAATCTACGTGTCCATCAACAGATAAATGGATAAAGAAAATATGGTATATATTTACAATGGAATATTATTCCATCATAAAGAAATGAAATATTGCCATTTGCAACAACATGGGTGGACCATGAAGGCATTATGTTAAGTGAAATGGGTGAAGGGAGTTCACCCTTCTAGTTATAAAATAAATAAGTCTTGGGGCACCTGACTGGCTCAGTCAGAAGAGCATGTGACTCTTGATCTCTGGGTCATGAGTTTGAGCCCCATGTTGGGTATAGAGATTACTTAAAAATAAATAAATAAAAACTAAAATAAGTCAACAGGATGTAATATAAGCATGGAAACTAGAGTTAACACTGTTTTGCATATTTGAAAGTAGCTAACAGAATAAATCTTAAAAGTTCTCATTATAAGAAAAAAATCTATAACTATGACAGATGTTAATTATACTTACTGTGGTGAACATTTCACAATACATACAAATATTGAATCATTATGTTTTACACCTGAAACTAATATAATGTTGTGTGTCAATCATACCTCAATTAAAAAAAAAAAAAAGGGAGGCCTAAGTGTGTAGGGGGTTGAGATAGGGGATTGGGGAGTGTAGGTGAAGAAGGAAGAGACTTTCCAAAGAGGTTGTCCCAGGAGAAAAGCTGAGAATTTGGCAATGATTTTCTACCAAAGACAGAGCAATAGAGAATTATTGATCATTGGCAAAGAAAGTTTCTGGAGGGTCTGATGTTTATTCATTAACTTATTCCTCAGTCATTTATTGACTACGCAGTATGTGTAAGGACTTGTGTTAGAGGTGGAGTTTTCTCCAGAGAAAAAGTGTTAAGCCGCTGAGTTTAGAGAGTGGGCTGTATAGAGAGAGAGGAGAAAGATATGCTACAAAGAGAGAAAGTACAATCACAACTAAGTGCTATCATAATAGAAATGTTTATAGGGCCTAGTAAACAGACCAAGGAAACGGGCATGGAATGCAGGGAAGAGGATGTGGGTATCAAAATCCCTGCACGGTTGGTGCCCAGGTTACATGTCAGTGTTTTATTAGGTTGATCTGTTCTCTGAGGTTACGTACATATTTTGAAGCAGCTAGTGAAGATTTTGAGAATATTAAATAGAACAATCATATTTACAAGCAACTATCCTTTATCAAGTGCCTCTTATGTGCCAGGCACTATTGAAATCATGTTAATCCTCACAATAACCTTATGAAGTAGAGTTTTATTCCCATTTTACAGGTGAGGACATTTAGGGTCAGAGGGCTGGAAAAATCATCTAGGTTAGCACAGTGATGGAGCCAAAACCAAACTTGATTGCCACGTTTTTCATTTTGCCTTGCTGTCTGTGTATTAGAAAACACATATATTAAGAGTTGCTTTGCTCTGAAGTGTGTCCTACCTAATGTGTTGATGATTTAATATGTAACTTCCAATTGTTGTAAAGGAAAGAAACCACTTTCCTTGATGAAAGCAAAAGTTGACAGTCTCTAATTTAAGTGGCTCTGCTTTCTACTAGATCCACATAGTATTATGTGATGGTCAAAGCCAACTTTCACTGAAAATCCCCAAAATGAAGTACAGTTATCAGAGAATGTGGTGTTTTGACTCAGCACACAAACCAAAACCATTATATTTAGCACCTACTAGGATACACTAATCTGATCAACGTGATTTTTGATATTTAGACATTCTTTTACTGTGTCTGCCTGTTTCCCTAGGAGATGGCTTCTGTTGGTGTCTTTTAGGAAGAATGACTGTGGGTGAGTCAGGGCAGCTGCTCAGAAGTGTGCTTTAGTGCATTGCTCCTCAAAAGTCAGTGTGCTCTCTGGTCTGCTTGGGATCTTGTGAATCTCGAGGTCTGAACGAGGGCTGACATTCTGTGTTTCTCAATGTTGTCACTTCCTGGCAATGCTTGGGTTCTGATTAGCAGACCACACTTGGAATAGCAGGGGCATAGAGTGAATGCACACCCTCCACCTGATTTAGAATGCTGTCGTCCTATAATGCTATCTGACTTAACCCATTTATTAAAAAATAATTATTCAGTGCTGGCAGTGTAGACGCCATGCATGACACAGAATATATATATATGTATATATATGAAAAAGTGAAATCTCTATGTGTTCTAAATGTACACTTCTGTACTGTGAGTAGTGCAGAAAGAGGGGGTTGATTATTCTCTTTATTCTTATATTGTGTCAAAAGTTACAGTACATTTTTTTTGTAATTTAAAATAAAGAAAAGTTAATTTTGAGAGTAGTTTACATTGTAGTAGGGAAGAGAAATAATACATTACATGTTAAGGCAATAGTGTTACTATGAAAGCATATGAAGGAGGTCATAAAAAGTCACTCTGGGACTTTTAACTTTATCTGCAGACGAGTGTAGATACGTTAAAGGTTATTTCCGCAGAGAGGGGAGACATGATTATATTTGGGTTTTAAATAATAGTTTAGGATTCAGACTGATTAGCAGGTGGTAAGTCTGGAGGCAGGTAGAGCCGTTAGAAGGCTGTTGCTATAAACTAGGGAAGCTGAGATTTTAAGAAGGGGTGGATTTTATTTTTTTAATTTTATTTATTTTATTTTATTTTTATTTTTTTAGATTTTATTTATTTATTTGACAGAGAGAGAGAGAGATCACAAGTAGGCAGAGAGGCAGATAGAGAGAAGGAGAAAGCAGTACATGTGGGGCTCGATCCCAGGGCCCTGAGATCATGACCTGAGCCGAAGGCAGAGGCTTTAACCCAGTGAGCCACCCAGGCACCCAAGGGGTGGATTTTAAGAATAATAGGTTGTATGTGAAGAATAAAGAAAAGGGAGAGTCACGGATGACTTCTTGTTTTCTGGTGTGGGCAGTTGAATGGGTGGTCATCCTATTCATTGAATAGAGAAGACGAGAGGAGGAGATTTGGGAATTTGAATTGAGAATGGCACCTCTAAGTTAAAATGTCTAATGGGTTGTTGGAGATAGAGCTGAGGACTTAGGAGTGGTGCCTGGGCTGGAAATACAGGCTTGGATGATGATTGAAGCTATGACACTGGTTAAGCTCATCTAAGGAAAATATATATTGTTGAAGTTTATTAGCTGGAGAGCACACATATGGGCTTCAGTGAGTCTTGAACCTTCATCATTTATATGAAAAAACTAACTTAAAATATTTAATTTAATTATTATTTTTAATTTCAGTATAGTTAATATACAGTGTTATATTAGTTGCAGGTATACAATACAGTGATTCAACAATTCTATACATTTCTCAGTGCTTGTCATGGTAAGTGTCCTCCTTAATCCCCTTCACCTATTTCACCCATCCCCCCCCACCTCTCGTCTGGTAACCATCAGTTTGCTCTGTACAGTTAAGGGTCTATTTCTTGGTTGTCTCTTTCTTAAGAACATTAACATTTATGTGCATATTTCTGGGGACAGTGATCCTGAAGTTTTATGATTTTACCCTGAAAAATTTAAGAACCATTAGGGTGGAGTGTGAAGACACCAACAAAAAGCTATGTGAAAGAGAAGAATCAAAGTCTCAGAACAAAATCCTGGGGGGGATGCCAACACAAGGGAAACTTCATCAGGTGTTCCTAGGCCCTGAAGCTTCAGCTGCTTATTTATTTTGCTACAATTTTTCTGGTGTAGATTCTAGGTAAAGAAAGGTCTGGCATCTGGAAGACTGGGCCATAGACACTAATAAGGTTTGGGGGATACAAATAACAAATTGAAGAGGACTAATGAGCATTTAGTTGGACTTCAGGCCTAGGGGTTTTCGGAGACACAATTCTTAGCCTTTTCTGAAACCTAGAAATGTCCAATTACACCTTCAGTAAAGAAAATTAATAAATATAATCCCTTTAGGATAAAGAATTCTTTTCCATGGAATATGTAATTGCTTTTTATTCATCAGGCTATACAGGATAAGATGAAAGCAGAGTCCAGCTTTGGCTTCACCTGGTAAAATTAAGACAAAGGATCAAATGTCTTTTGAAGTACAAATAGAATATTCATTTTTAATTCATGTTCTTTGCAAATACATTATATTTTGAAAGGTTTTCATACCAATTGGTTAAGAACAATTCAATCTTGATCCTGTATCTGTCTTTTTTGTTTTTTTAAAGTAACGCTTAACACTGGCAACACTTTAACAATGTCCCCACAACTCAATTTGCAACTTATCTTCATAGGTTTAGGGCAGAAACACAGGAACTTTGTTACAGACTGCTAAAAAGTAGATGATACCAGTAATCAAGAAAGAGAGGGGCATAGGGCTCTCTAGGACTAACAATTTTCTTTTCTTTTTTTTTTTTTTTTAAGATTTTATTTATTTATTTGACAGAGAAAGAGATCAGATCACAAGTAGGCAGAGAGGCAGGCAGAGAGAGAGGGGGGAAGCAGGCTCCCTGCTGAGCAGAGAGCCCGATGCAGGCCTGGATCCCAGGACCCTGAGATCATGACCTGAGCCGAAGGCAGAGGCTTTAACCCACTGAGCCACCCAGGCACCCCTAACAATTTTCTGACCAGAGTATTTACTCATTGGTCAGATATTGTGTTTCTACCCTGGTCAGTCATCTTTGTGTTGATAACTATATTAGTTTTCTACTGCTATATAACAAATTAGCCCCAAACCCAGTGTTTTAAAACAAGCAGTTATCTCATGGATTCTTTGAGTCAAGAGTGGCTTAGGTGGGTGACTCACGCTTGAGGTTTCTTATGAGGTTGCAGTTAAGATGGAGGTTGAGGCTGCAGTCATCTGAAAACTTCACGTGACCTAAAGATCTGATTGCAAGATGGTTGATTTGCATGGCTGTTGGCAGGAGGCCTTAGTTTCTTGGCATGTGAATTTCTCTGTAGGATTTCTTAAGTGTCTTCATGACATATCAGCTAGCTTCCTCCAAACTGAGGGATTAAGGAAAGCAAGATGAAAGTCTTAATGTTTTTTATGACCTAGCTTGGAGGTTATACTGTCATTTCTGCAACATCGTATTAGTTACCAATGTCTGTTTTACACAGTGTGGGAGACTATACCAGCATATGAATACCAGGAAGCAGAGATTGTTGGGGGCCCTCATGGAGGCTGGCTGTCAGAGTAATGAAAACTATTGTTTTTTAAATAAGTGTTCTCCTGGAGATTGTAAATTCCATTAAAAGAATCATCACCACCGCTACCACCATTGAGCATGCTGCTTTATTTCCCCTCCAGTTTTATTGAGATATAATTGCCACATAACATTGTATCATTTTAAGGCATACAACATAATGATTTGAGAAATGCACATATTGTGAAATGATTGTCACACTAAACTTACTTAATACCCATCACCATGCTAGCATGATGCTTTGGAGGTATGTCAAAGATCTACTCAATCACTAATTAAGACTGAGACGCAGGTAGGTCTTGAAATAAAACTATTCTCAATAGCATTACTTTAGCTATAAAGAGGAATAATATCTATGTGTTTTTACTTCCATTTTTAACTTAGTGACCTCTATATTGGGAGTCTTAGGTCTCATTGTGAGTCAGCTTTAATGGATGGAGGATCAGGTAAAGTTGGGGTTCAGCAGAATAGTTAATGGATATATTTTCAGTAGATTGAATTTGGCAAGGTATCAGTTGCTTTTAGTCAAGAATTTCTCCCCATGAGGATTAAGCCTTTGTTTCATGGAAAATAATTACTCCATCTCTTCCTAATCCATACAGTCTATAATAGGCTAGTCTGTGAAAAGTATTTATGTACACAGAGTTTCATGACCCTTTAAAAAGTCTTCCATTTCCCTTCTTTTTGAGGGCTTCCAAAAATCCCATTCCTTATTCAAACATAACTAAATTCTAAGACAAGTGTGCCAAATTATAAACTTAGAATTAATGTTGGTTGTGAACTTAACAAGATGTCTTCTGAATGTCCCATGAATGGTTAATAAAGACATGAAGTACATAGGGGAAACTCAAAATAGAATGTGGTATAGGTCAGTGTTAGACCTCATTCTAGACTCTCTGTCTAGCAGCTAATTCCTGAAGCTTTCTTGGGCCACATTCTGTATACATGGGAGTCATTGCCATGAACTGAGGGCATTGCCAACAGGGTGGATTCCATCCTTCTGGATACGGAGAAAGGAGTTAATTAACATGAGAGTATGGGAGATGTTTTCTGAGGTCATTGCTCACTGTTCTGTTACTGAAGACGAAGGATTACTCTTAAGATTTAGAAAGAAATCTTGGTTATGGTCTTATTGTATCTTTTTGTTCTGTCAGAGGACTTAAGTGCTAGTTATATTTGAGAACAGTTTGATTTTACCACCTGAGGAATAAATCAAGAAGAAGGGAAATTTAAAGTGGGCTGTTGAGGGAGGATAGTAGGCTTAACTAAATCACTAACACTCCAGTGACTCTGCTTGTATTGATTCTGAAAAACAGAGCTGCAACTAAATTTGCTTTAACTTCAAATTATTATACAGAAATTCGTACCTGTTTTTATCCCTTTATTGATAAAATAATGCAAATATTCCTCTTAAATTCTAATGGGAAACTGACGCCCTCTTTGAAGAATTTATTGCCTATTTTGTGGGTAGGATATTTGTACAATTCTCAGAAAATGTTATCCTAGTGATTCTTAGAGCATGTTGATAAAGTAAAGAAGTGGCAAGCAGGAGCTCTCCCATCTGTACCTGCAGGTAATTTAATCAAGGTCACATACACTAATAGCCAAGGAACTGCATGAGTTAAATATTCATGGAATAAGTGGATAAAAGTTTTAAGGACACTGTTGTCTCAAAAAAGACAAATAAGATAGGTGTAAAAATACTTCTAAATGCCAAAAGATCATTATACAACTTTCTGAAAATTCCCCAGAAGAAATAATTTCTTTCAGCTGGAGAAATCTGGGAGTATTTCAGACAGCTTGGGCATGTGGAACCTTTTTCCAGTAATATTCCTTAGGTAAAAACATTTGTATATCCCTGCCCTTTTGAACCCAGGGTATTTCCCAGGGTTGGATAAAGTCAATAAGGTGAAGTGAGAGGCCTGCAAATTCCAGAGCACTAGTGAGGACATCACTGAAATGGCTGAGATCCACAGTGGGTAGAGAGGTACAGGATGTAAGAGGAAGTGGTGGATGGGAAATGCGAGGACACAAATTCCCTCTCAGCCATGCCTCATTGGTCAAATGGGTCTAATGAAGGTGATGTGTGTGAAAGCCCCCTGGCATAATGCTGGTCAGGTTGCCGTGCTTAATGATGGAATAGGGCCTAAATTCCTAAATTGGGCGCCTGGGTGGCTCAGTGGGTTGAAGCCTCTGCCTTCAGCTCAGGTCATGATCTCAGGGTCCTGGGATCGAGGCCCGCATCGGACTCTCTGCTCAACAGGGAGCCTGCTTCCTCCTCTCTCTCTGCCTGCCTCTCTGCCTACTTGTGATCTGATCTCTCTCTCTGTGTCAAATAAATAAAATCTTAAAAATAAAAAAGAATAGTGCCTAAATTAATAAATTGGCCCTGACTCAATGTTGGGAATCTGGAATGGGGTAATAGAATGGAATAATAAGGAAAGACCAAAGGAACAAATACCATTATGAGTGAGAACAAGGTTCACAGAAGTGAGCTAGTGGAAAGGATCAATAGAAGTTGTGGTCCTTTCAGACTTTTTCTTTTACACATTAGAACTCTCATAACCTAGCTAGCTCCTCTTTTTCACGAATGCTTTTCCTGCTCTCCATAATTCTTCTTGTACATAAATTTGATGCCAGGCCATGATGCACACGCATCATTAGAAAACTACTCTCCAGCAAGCCGTGACACATTTGCTTTCCCTGTTTGAACTATCCGCTTTCAGAAAGTATTCTTTTTCCCCAAATATCTTTATGACAGTTGCACCTGAAATTATGTAGGTTATTTAAATATAACATACACTGTGAAATATAAATGCAAAAAGATGGGAATATTATTTCCATGAAAATTTAAGTTGAATGATGTGGAGAGATGCGATAAAATTTAATTGCTAAAAAAAGATGGCTCTCCCAAGTAGAGGTGGGTGAGAGGAACATAAAGGATTGAAAACAATATTGGAATATTGGAAGGATTGAAAACAATATTGGAACATTCTGTACTTGGGCTTGTTTTGTTTTGTTTTTCATGAGGCAGTATCATGGCGAGCATACAAGGGAGCAAAACCTGAGCTGAAATCTGCTTCATCCACTAGGCAGCTGGGTGACTTTCAATGCCTGGTTCCACATCTGTAAAATGGGGATAATAGCCCCAGTTTCAGTGTGGCTGCAATGATTTTTTTCTGCTAACTACAGGAATTAAGCCAAATTTCACAGGTTAATGTCACTGTTTTTCATAAGACTCCTCTTCTCACTTCAGACACAAGCCACAAGTTAGGGGTTCTAGGCCATCCTCACTTCTAAGCAGCTGGCTACGAATTGAGGATTTCTGCTCAAGTTCCTCTCAAGTTTGATCATGGGCTAGAATGACTCACAGAACTCGAGGAAGTGCCATCCTTATGACTACACTTTCATCAGAGCAAAAGGATACAAATCAGAACCAGCTGACTTAGAGAGAGGCGTAGGTCTGGGAAGAACCCAAATATAAGGCAGATTCCAGTCATCTCCCTGGGGTGTTCCAGCCATTGTTATCTCTATGCACAATGATGTATTCCGACACTCAAAAATATGGCCAACCAAGGAAGCTCACCTGAGCTGTTTTGTTGTCTACAGTTTTAATTGGGGTTTCATTACAGAAGTGCCAAGTGGCTGCACAGTTGAACTCAAGTCTCCCAGCCCATCTCTGCTACTCAGAGTTTGAGCTAATATCACCTGGCTTAAAGCCCCAACTCTCTGGTCACATGGTTGGTCTTCATGACATGGCCAGCTCCTGTTCTGAGTCATTTCCTTAGCAGGAACTATTCTAGGGTGCACCATGAATCATCTCATTACTGTAAAGTATGAGGGCCCCCCATAAGGAATAAGGACACTTTTCTCACTTGGGCTATTCCAAGGGTTTGGAGGCTATTTCCCAGGAACCAGGGACAAAGGCCAGCTGAATGTTCTATTATATAGTGGCTAAAACAGTTAATGTCCGAAAAGCACTTAGAACAGTGCAGACACATAGGAAACACTGTATCAATGTTTCCTAAGGAAGTAATACATCTTCACTCCACTTTGAAGATGCCAAACCAAAATTCTTCTATTTACTGAATATTGATATCTTTTAGAACTAACTCTTGGGTATAATAGCATCAGACAGAAGGACTTTTGTTGTGTTCTTTGTGTTGTTTTTCTTTTAGGTTCTTTTTTAAAATCTAGAAAGCATAGTGAGCCATGATTTTATGCCAATAGACTATGTTGGAAACTATGTGGAGTGAAACCTACACCAACAGATAGGCTGCCAGGAGATTTGGATTCTAGTCCTAGCTTTGTTTTTGATTAGTTGTTTGACTTTAGGAAATTGCTAACCTCCTAGAACCTTAGTTTTCTTTATCTGGCATTGGTCTACTTGCTTAGGGATCACTTGGCAATCAAAATCTTTCTTGGATGAAGAATACATTTTTTCCCCTTATCTCTACAATCCTCCCTTTGGCTTTCCGTCTCGCATGTTTTTCTAATTTGAATTAAAAAAATAATGAACTTCATTTAGATCAGATCTAAAACATTGTCTTGTGGGAAAGTCAATATTCTGATTCATTTGATTTTATTACTCATATTATTGTTAGTATTATGATTAGTCAGGTCACTGATGCCTGCAAGTAATAGGAATCATAGCATCACTATGATAATGGTAAATGTTAAATGAGTTAGTGAAAATGCCATGTTCTGGTAAAATTTGACGGTAGAACATGTTTTTATACAGTTTTCGCTGTTTTTTTAATGGTTTGTCTAAATATTCGTTATTCAGTGCTGACTTAATATAAATTTATAGCTAGCATTTATTGACAGTAAGACACATGTAAGACTATTTCCAAGACAGAGGAAGACAGAAACCTAATATCTATAACTAGATCAATATTTATATCTGTATCTATCAATCTATTTAGCTATCAACAGCTAGCTGGTTATAAACAACTGTATGTAGAAAGACCAATAGGATGAACAAAGTATGAAAAAAAATCATATAAAACTCATTGATGATAATAATGAAGTTACTTGAGTGAAAGACATTTTTATATTCTTTATTTTTTAATTTTTAATTTAAATTCAATGTAGTTAACATATAGTGCAGTATTAGTTTCAGGGATAGAATTTACTGATTCATCAGTTACGTATACTATCTAGTGCTCATTACATCAAGTGCCCTCCTTAATGCCCATCTCCTAATTTCTCCCCACCTTCCCACCTCCCCTCCAGCAACCCTTAGTTTGTTCCCTATAGTTGAGTCTTTTATGGTTTGCCTCCCTCTCTGTTTTTATTTTTCCTTCAGAAAGAACATACCATTAAAAATATTCGTGGGACGTGTGGGTGGCTTAGTTAGTTGAATGTCGAACTCTTGATTTCACCTCAGGTCATGATCTCAGGATCCTGGACTGAGTCCCGTGTTGCACTCCTCATGCAATGGTGAGCCTGCTTGCGGATTCTCTTTCTCCCTCTCCCTTTGTCCCTTCCCCTACCCATGCTCTCTCTCTCTCAAATAAACAAATCTTAAAAAAAATATCTATTACTACTTGAATTTTTTATAACCTTTATATCCAGAGGTTGTTCTTGCAAAAACTTCATACTTGTAAAGAGCATTTTTTACATGGTTCTTGTGAGATAGGAAAGGATCCTGCAGTCAAGTATACTTGGGAAATACTGGGGTACTTTTCACAGTCAAAGAAAAAAGAAACTAGAATATCTTCACAGTATCCAAGGCTAAGGAATTTATACTATTTTTCGAATATATTTACCCACGCAAATCTTTCTTAGTAAAATACTCATTAATGCCACAGGAAACACTAAGCAGGGCCAAAAAATCCCAACAAACAAATAAACAAGCAACCCCCCACCCCCAAAAAACATGTCTCAAAGTAGCCCTTAACCAAAGGCAAACACTGCACTCTTAATCTCACACAGAAAGAATTTGACTTATGTTTTCCAATGAATTCATGGTACATTGGCTATTTTCTTACCTAGCTAATAGTTTTTAAAAGAGTGATACAGAATAGATATAGTTTGAAATAATTATAAAAAGCCAAACTATCAGCAGATCTAATGCTGAATGAGGAAGCAGAAATACAAGAAAATGAATATAGAACTTAATTTTTGCATAGAATATAACAGATGGTCATAGTATGACTGTGGCATTAAGGAGAAGTTAAATTATGTTTATGATCTTCATAGAAGAACACATTTTGGCAAGGTATCTATAAAAAATGATTTAAAAAACCCTTTGTTTAAATTTTTTGTTTTATTGGTAAACTCCTGTTATCTGGAAAATTAATTCATACAAAGCATCTCATTCTCTAACAGTGCCAGGCCATGGAAGGGAGATGTAGCTATGACGTGAAGGAAAAAAACACTATGATCAGGAAACTGGGGCCACTTATGCAACTTCGTTATATTGGATCCAGCTTTTAAATTCCCTGAATCCAGCGTTTCTTAGATGTGAAATAGAGATGGTGAAGTCTGCTTCCCAGGATTATTGTGAAATCAAATGAGACCCAATATATGAAATCATCTAGTACTCACTTGCAAAACAGGAGCCTGTAATAAGGGTTCTTCAAAAATAATATACTACTGTTATTTGAACTCTAAAAAGCCTTGGAATCATTTAATTTTCCAAAACCTTTTTGGGCTGGTGATCCAACAGGTCTTGAGTTTTTAGAAAAAAGCAAACTATCGTTAACGGGCCCAGAGGCTGAAGGAGGGAGGAAGGAGGATTTAGCAATTGTTGGTGATTTTTAAGAGGGTAATTTCATGAGTGGTGAGGTTGGAGGCCAGATTGCAGGGTTGTGAGTATCAACAAGGAATTTGATCAAGAAGCCAGGCAGAGAAGGAGAAGAGAGGGAAATAGGGTAGAATCCTGAAGGGTTTAGGCAAGGGATTTTTATTTTTTTCCCAGATCGGGAGGAGATGACATCCTTAATTTTCTTGAAGGTCAGCAAGAATAAAGACGACGACAGTGGAAAGAGTATAGATAAAAGAATCGGGTCTGTTTCCAGATCAGGCTTACTCACTAATTCAGTGTTGGGCAACATCCTTAGCCCCTCCGAGTCCCTGGAGGTGCTAATACCATCCTTACCTCCTCCATGACTTTGGGGTGAAGATCATTTGAATTAAAGCCCATAAAAGCACCTTGAAAGCTATAGGCTATGCTATCAAAATAAATTTATACAAAATAAGTATAAATCTTTTCAGAAGATGGTCTCCGTATACCCAAGGTGCTTACCTTTATGGCAGGTGCTATGAAAATGTTCTCCGGCTGCTTATAAAGGGTGCACTTGGAGAATGTTTATTGATCTGAATTGCACGAACATGGCAAATACACTTTTAAATTACAAGGCAAATCAGTCCTCCCTGTTTATAAGCGAAGAGCCCTTCCCCAGCTCTCTGGACGTTCTGCCCTGTTTATAAGCGAAGAGCCCTTCCCCAGCTCTCTGGACGTTCTGCCCTGTTTATAAGCGAAGAGCCCTTCCCCAGCTCTCTGGACGTTCTGCCCTGTTTATAAGCGAAGAGCCCTTCCCCAGCTCTCTGGACGTTCTGCCCTGTTTATAAGCGAAGAGCCCCTTCCCCAGCTCTCTGGACGTTCTGCCCTGTTTATAAGCGAAGAGCCCCTTCCCCAGCTCTCTGGACGTTCTGCCTCGGTTCTTGTTTTCATTACTTACCAACTGCTGTGCAGCCTGTCAGTTCTGTGTTCTTCATCTCACACACTTTAACCATATCTCTCAGCAATTTTCTGTCTGGAAAAATTGCCTGCTCTTTGTTTTCATCGAGGTAAAACGGTAACCACTTAAGGCCCATTTACACAAGGAGAAAAAAAAAGACTGTTTAGAAACCTAGTGTCAAATATGGCTTTTTCAAACCATGTGTTTTGAACACTGTAGTATCAACAGAGTCAAAAGTTAAATTTTTTTTTTTTTATTTTGAGTACACAGACTGTGAAAGATCTTCTGGAGTCTGAGCTTTAAATACAACCCCTTAAATTCTGATTGAGTTTATTCTTCAGCTCTTGAATTTATTTTTGGCACAGTATATACTATGTGGGGCCAAGGAAAAAAGAAATTTTCCAAGAATTGTAGATCCTCGACAAGAATCTAAGCACCTTAGGAGGAAAAACTTAACAAAGATTTTTAACAGTTTATTCTCTGATTTAAAGATTTATTCCTCAACCAGGTATTGTTCTAGACCTGGGGAGATAAAGATGAATAAGGCATTATATTGTTCTTGTTTATTTATTTATTTTAAAATATTTTATTAACTTATGTATTTGAGAGAGAGACCACGTGTGAGAGAGCGTACTGGGGGAAGGGCAGAGGGAGACAGAGGAGCAGACTCCCCGCTGAGCAGGGAGCCGATGTGGGGCTCAGTCCCAGAACCCAGAGATCATGACCTGAGCCAAAGGCAGACAGATGTTTGACCGACTGAGCCACCCAGGCGCCCTGGCATTACATCGTTCTAAATGAACTTTGGCATATAGGAAAATAATTGCAATGCCCAATGGTGAATGTTATGGTGGAGTTGTGTATACAATCTACTGATCTCAGAAACCTTGCAGGGGAGCAGAGGTGGCCCGTGGTCCGCCGTGAGAACAAATGGTGGCATCTCACACACTGCTTGCCAGATCAGAGGCTTTTAACAAGTTGGCAGCTACTGCTACCAACATGAGTTGCCCCAGAAGGGCAGTGTGATCAGAACGACTTTTTATTTTGTTTGGGGGCTTTAATCTTTATTCATTTTTCTTTATAGCTTGATTGGAGTAAAAGTGATACATAATAAACTGCACATATCTAGGTACATTCTGGCATATTTACGTACTTGTCAAATCACCACCACAATCAAGGTAATGAACATTCTCACTACCCCCACACACTTCTAAGCCTTCCCTTTTGTCTCTTTTCTCTCCCCTTCTCAAGGAACCACAGATCTGCTTTCTGTCACTTTGGATTAGTTTGCATTTTCTGGAATTTCATATAGAGAGAACCGTACACTGTGTGCTCATTTTTCATCTGGCTTCTTTCATTCACCATAATTATTGTGATAGTCACTCATGTCATTATGTGTATCAGTATTTCGCTTCTTTACTTTCTTTCTCTTTTTTATTTTTTTGCCTAGCTTAATAGGGTTTCACTGTATGGATATGCCACACTTTTGTTTTTCCGTTTACCTGTTGACAGACGTGTGGGTTGTTTCCAGTTTTGGGCTGCTGAATCTAAAGTTGTGAATATTCCCATGCAAGCTTTATAAGGGCATATACTTTCATTTCTCTTGGGTAAATACCTGGAAGTGGATTGACAAGATCAAAAGGTATATATAGGCTTAATTTTTTTTAAAGATTTTATTTATTTATTTGACAGAGAGATTGAGAACACAAGTAGGCAGAGAGGCAGGCAGAGGGAGGAGAAGTAGGCTTCCCGCTGAGCGGAGAGCCTGATGCAGGGCTCCATCCCAGGACTCTGGGATCATGACCTGAGCCAAAGGCTTAACTGACTGAGCCACCCAGATGCCCCTATATAGGCTTAATTTTTTGGGATCCACCCCAGTATTATAGGTAAATAAGAAACAGTCAAGGACAATTAATCAGAACTAGTCTCTAAAACCTATAAAAGTGCGTTACTGAAACACAATTTTTTTTTCCTCTCTAAAGTCACCCTATTTCCATCAAAGATAGCCAAACAAGACTGTTTGTGAAACAAGTCCAGTTTTAACGAACTTGGCCTAATTATTTACTAAGGACAGTAAGAATAGTGGCTGGCCATATAGGTTCTTTTATATCAGTTTTGCTGGTACTTTCCATAAGGAATTTCAGATTAAGCATTTAACAGCCCTTTGAGGCTAAGGACAAAGCAAAATACTTGCCATCAGACTTGCCTGTGATACTGTACATTTGGGTTACTTCCTTTCTTCTCCAGGTTCCCAAAATACTCTGAGATTCCTGAGCCTGCCAGGAAGTGACCTTCTTTACTCACCTGGTAAGGCCCCTAGGAATCCTGTAAGCTAGGTACCAGGTGGATTTTCCCAAGGAGCTTCATTAGGTCCATAAAGTCAACCTTCGTTTCTTAAAGCTATTTGGTCATATCTATGGATGCCTCTCTCAAATACGACATTCTAGTCAAAGCCTTGATAATATGACCAATGTTTCCAATGGTGTCCTGTTACAGGAGCACAGATTCTTATTGAATGTATGCAAAGAACTATATTTGCCATGAAAATAAGAATACTCCTCTCCTTTCCATCAGCCCTTCCCCCTCCTCAAATAAACAAGCAAATCTTAAAAAAAATAAATAAAAGAAAGTAAGAATACTCACTGAGAGTTTCTAAATTTTGGAGACCAGGTAGGGAGAAAAAGATAACTGTTTCCTTAAATCTGGAAGAGTAAACATTAGATAACCAGCAATGTTTTAAACAAGAATCATAAAAACTATAATCATTTTCATCAGTTCATTCAGTCTCATGTTAATAATTCTTGTTCTGTTTGAATGCAGTTTTTCCATTAGTTACAGAAATTCTTACTTAGCTTGGTTTTATGATCCTAAGGGTATAAGAAATCTGTATTTGTCAAAATTTCTCTCCATGAATCTTCTTTTTTTTTTTTTTAAAGATTTTATTTATTTATTTGAGACAGAGAGAGAGAGAGAGAGAGAAATCACAAGTAGGCAGAGGGGCAGGCAGAGAAGAGGAGGAAGCAGGATCCCCGCTGAGCAGGGAGCCCGATGCCAGGCTCCATCCCAGGACCCTGAGATCATGACCTGAGCCGAAGGCAGAGGCTTTAACCCACTGAGCCACCCAGGCGCCCTCCATGAATCTTCTTGAAGATGAAACACATTTAGTAAAAGCATCAGCATAATAACTGTAAATGATAAAAGACTCAAAAATGGCCACGGTTAAAGATCTGATGAAAATTCGTTATAATGCAATTGACAAGAAAATTTGTTGGTTTTTTTTTTTGTGACATACACTTTAATAATTAGAATTACAAGTGATGACATTATACCAGGACATATCAAAATCTTAGGAACTTTATATGATTTCTAGAATAGTTACAGAATTCTTCCAGATAATATAAGAAAGTTTATCATCACTTATTTGACATTACTTCCTATGTAGCTTGACATACCAAGACTAATTAATCAAGAACTTCATTTAGAATTTGAATTTGGGGAAGTTTGTTAAAAATATCAGAAGATTTTAAAGTACATGCCTAAATAGGAGCACAGATCATTATAAAACTTAATTACCTATTAACCAAGGTGGCATTAAGAGATTCTTAAGGCAAATATAGAAGGTGACACAGTTGTTAGCAAAACTTAATTCTTTTAATATTGATAAGATTCAGTTTTCTTAAGTAATTGAAGACCTGATAGAGATGCTTGGGTGACTCAGTCGGTTAAGCAGCTGCTTTCGGCTCAGGTCATGATCCCAGCGTCCTGGGATTGAGTCTGGCATCAGGCTCCTTGCTCAGCGGGGAGCCTGCTTCTGCTTCTCTCTCTGCCTCTGCCCACCACTATGCCTGCTTCTGTTCTCTCTCTCTCTCTCTCTGACAAATAAATAAATAAAATCTTAAAAAGAAAAACACCTAATAAAGACAAGATATAGAAACTGTTCTGTTTTTTCTGGGCAAAGAGAAAAAAATGTTTGTTTATAATTTCTTTTAATTTCTTTTTGCTTATAATTTGTTTATAATCTACAAAAACTTATCTTAACACGGAAAAAAACAAATTCTAATCTTATACTAGTACTTTTAAATATCTTTCATTTCAGTCTTTGTTCTGACCATGCACAAAATTCTTTTCCAAAGATTCCTATTTCATAAACTTCCTACAACTTTCTTTTTTATTTAGATTTTGTCCTATGTTTTCCCTCCAAACATCCTCCATCTCCCATCTCCATCCTCCATCCATCCCATCCAAGTCTCAATATAGGAAAAAATTACTTTCCTTTCCCTCAACAAAAATGTATTCCCTCTTTTCATACCTTTTTTTTAAACCAAAAACCCATACCTTACTTCTTCTTTTTTTTTTTTAAGTAGTTTCCAGGCCCAGCATGGAGCCCAACATGGAACTTGAACCCATGAAACTGAGATTAAGACTTGAGCTGAGATCAAGAGCTAGAAGCTTAACCAACTGAACCACTCAGGCATCCCACATGCCTTACTTTGCTTGCATACAGTTGTCTCCCTTATTATTTCTAGTAGTCTTGATTACATTTATTAGAATTCTTAATGCTTAGAAACTTTACTTTCCAGTGAAAACTGAGTTGTAAGCAATTGTGAACTGTTACACCAGAATTCTTTGGATTGGCAAGTTTTATGAATATATTTTATAATTTCCAGAAACATTTTAAAAAATAATTTTAATGTTGATAACTCTGAACACATGTCTGTTAAAACAGTAACCTTAAGTTAGCTTTAATACTGAGTATTTTTCCAGATCACATGAACTTGAAAAACATTTGGGTTAGTTTCCTTCTTTCTTTTAGAATGCCCAATTCTTGTAAGCACTTGCCTTTAAACCAATTAAATAGAACTCTTTTACAAAGTAATTTTAGCAATACCATTCGGAGGTCGAAAAATATCTCACGTTTACAACCTCCATATATGGACATAGCTTTGGAAAGTTTTGTAAGATAAGGAAAGCTGCTTTCAAAACTTCAAAGAACTGGGTTGCAAGTTAAGTAACATTATAGGCTGATCTACTCACCTGATTCCATTTTCTTCAATTTGCTTCTTCCTCTCTGGGTACACTTTGTTAGTTTTCTGCAAGGATAGTTTCCTGTCAGTGTTTTTAGAAACTTCGAAATACCAATCAAAATATGCATCGCACTCAGATCATTTAGTTCAATAGCCAGCTTTCTCAAATTGGGTCCGCAAATACAGTAATTAGGTATTTTAAAGGATCCTGATTTAGGCCACTTGAGAGTTAAAACCATCTGTAGCGTAATTCTTTAAAAACCTTTCTTCTGACCTCCTTCACCCAGGGATTTCTAGGCACAACTTGGCCAGGTACTTAATCTCACAGGGCATTTACCAAAGGGGTCTTTCTTTTAAAATATCCTCCCCACCCCCAGCATTCCTTTAGTCTTTGCAATTAACAAAATGGAGAACAGTAATCATTGCGGCAGAGCCAAAGCTCACTTGTCTGCCAGTCCTTCAGCTGCTGAACAAAGGATGTTCAGGTGGCCCCGTCACCCCTAAGGTCATGGGATAGGTGAGTTCAGTCACCAGAGACCACGTGGGATGGTGCTCCCGGAGAATTCAAGGTGACCAGTTGTCCAGAGTAAGTGAGCACCATATGTGCTGCTGCTGCTGCCAACTGCTTTGCTCCTGCTCCCAAACCACCCAGGCACACAAACCACCCACGTGCCCCACCTAGGTGGCCGAAATTTATAACCGAACTTAAAGCGGTCATCATTTGGGGTACATCAAATTCAACATAACACAAAGGAGTGTTGAAAGCAAAGAACTTTTTATCACTTGTTATAAGCAGGGAGACAGGGAGATAGCTCTCAAAGCACCGTCTCTTTACTCATAATTCCTTTTCTGTGGAGTCTTGTCATGCACAGAGCTGGTTGTGGGGGTGTGCTGGTAGCTTGGGATTTCCCCCCGGAATGTGGGCTTTGCCCTCATGGCCCCTTTACCCATGCTTCTTTCCTTTTCCGTTTCCTACCCCGTTCACCAACTGGTAGAAGATGCAAGAGGGGAGGGACTGTAAAGTATCCTCCAGACTGAGAAGGCACTTTAAGACAGAAAAAGCAAAGCAGGCAACTCCATACAGTTTACGTAGAGTTTTATTCAGAGAAACTTACTGACAGGGAGGACCGGGTGGATGTCAATCCAGAGCTGTGCAGCTATGCTCCTCAAAGTCCCGACTGTAGTCTACAGATTTTATAGAGCGAGGGAATGCCAGGAGGGCATTGTAGTGAGATCAGAGGGTTCCCATCCACATCAAAGGGTTTGCATGCTCTTAATTGACAGCTAACATTTGATTAGATCTCGTGGTACCACCTGTGCATTAGGAAGAGGAAAGACTATGTTATCTCTAACGGATTCAGGGGAGGCCAAAGCAAGCCGCTCTACATTCCAGACTTGGTAAGCATCTCTAAGGTATACACGTTAATCTCCAAGAGGCCTGGAACATGTAGCCCCAGGAGAGGCCATCTAGTGGGTACGAACAAGACGGAGAGCCAAGAATGCAGTCAGTGTTGTCAGAACGACACTCCACTTAATTCCCTTTGCCCATCTGTCAAATTCCGTTGTCCATATACGTGCGGATCTATTTCTGGATTTTATAATCAGTTCCTTTCATTTCTTTGTCTACGTGTATGTCATTACCACGCCAACCTGATGACTGTAGCTTTATAATAGGTCTTGAAATCAGATAATGTTAATGCTCCAATTTGGTTTTAGAAGTTATTTCAGCTATTTCTAGGTCCTTTGCATTTTTGTATAAATTCTGGAAACAGTCTGTCGGTAGCTATAAAAACTCATGCTGAGATTTTGGTTTTGATTGTGATAGGCTATACATCAATTTGGGAGAACTGAAATATTAGCAATATTGAATGTTCCACCTCATTACATGGTATAGCTCTCTGTTTACTTAGATCTTTAATTCCTCTCTGCAGTGTTTTATAGTTTTCAGGGTGCTGGTCTTTTCCATTTTGGCAGCTTAGTTTATCCCTCAGCATTTCATGTTTTTTTGATTCCATCTTTAAAAAGAAGAAGAGTTTTTTGTTTTTTGTTTTTATTTTTATGAACAATTTTAGGTTCACAGCAAAATTGAACAGGAAGTTACAGGAGTTCCTGTATACTCCCTATCATCATATACACACAGTCTCTCTCACTATCAACATCCCACACCAGAGCGGTACATTCGTTACCACTGATGAGCCCACACAGACACATCATAATCACTTACAGCTCATGGTTTATACTGGAGTTCATTAATGATTTTGTACATCCTATGGATTTTAGCAAATATATAATGGTATTTATTCACCATTATAGCATTATACAGAAAGTTTCACTACCCTACAAATTCCCTGTGATTCGTGATTCATTTCTCCTTCCTCTGGCAAACATTGAACTTTTTTTTTTTCTTTTTTTATTTGACAGCGAGAGAGACCACAAGTAGGCAGAGAGGCAGGCAGAGAGAGAGGAGGAAGCAGGCTCCCCGCCAAGCAGGGAGCCCAATGCGGGGCTTGATCCCAGGACCCTGAGATCATGACCTGAGCCGAAGGCAGAGGCTTTAACCCACTGAGCCACCCAGGCGCCCCAACATTGAACTTTATATGGTCTCTAAGTTTTGCCTTTTCGAGATTGTCGTATATATTGGAATCATTTAGTCTGTAGCCTTTCCAGATTGGCTTTTTTCCCTTAGTAATACACAGTTAAGTTTCCTCCATATCTTTTCATGCCTTGATAGCTCATTTCTCTTTAGTGCTAACTAATACTTTATTGTCTGGATGTACCACAGTTTGTTTATCCATTCCCTCACCGAAGGATGTCTTGGTTGCTTCTAAGTTTTGACAATTATGAATAAAGCTGCTATAAACATCCTAATGAAGGTTTTGGTGTGGACATAAGTTTTCAGGATCTTTGGATAAATATGATAGAGCATGATAGAGCATAGGATCACATGGTAAGAGTATGTTTTGCTTTGTAAGAAACTACAAACTATCTTCCAAAGTGACCATACTATGTTGAATTTCACCAGCAGTGAATGAGAGTTCCTGTTGCTCCACATATTCTCCAGCATTTGGTATTCTAAGTGTTCTTACAAACCACAAAGTGTTTTGCCATTTTAATAGATGTATGATGTTATCTTGTTAATTTGCTAGTCCCTACAAATGTATCATGTGGGCGCTCTTTTCATATGCTAACTTTTATCTGCATATCTTCTTTGGTGAAGTGTCTGTTCAGATCTTTTGCCCATTTTTTAAATTGGGTTGTTAGTTTTCCATTGTTGAGTTTTAAGAGTTCTTTGTATATATTATAAAACAGTCCTTTATTAGATATGTGTTTTTGCAAACAATTCTTCCAGTCTGTGGCTTGTCTTTTCATTCTCTTGACAGTATCTTTTGCAGAGCATAAGTTTTTAATTATAATAAAGTCCAGCTTATTAATTCTTCCTTTCATGGATGATGCCTTTAGTGATTTATCTAAAGAAGTCATCACCAAACCCAAGGTCCATTAGATTTTCCCCTACCTTATCTTCTAGGGGTTTTAGAGTTCTGTGTTTTGCATTTAAATCTATAAATCATTTTGAGTTAACTGTTGCGAAGTGTGGAAGTTCTATATCTATATTCACTTTGTGCAAATGGATATCCAGTCGTTCTAGCACCGTTGTTGCAAAGACTATCTTTTTTCCACTGAATGGTCTTTGCTCCTTTGTCAAAAATCATTTGACTATATTTTCATGGATCTATTTCTGGACTCTATTTTGTTTCATTGATCTATTTGTGTGTTCTTTTGCCAATACCATATTTTTTGATTACCGCAATTTTATAGTGAGTCTTGAAACAAGGTGGAGTCTGTCCTCTGACTTTGTTCTTCCCTTCAGTGTTGTGTTGGTTATTTTGTATCTTTTGCTTCTCCATAAACTTTGGAATCCAACGATAACTTGCTGGGATTTTGACTGGGGTTGCAGTAAGTCCATGGATCCAGTTAGGAAGAACTGACACCTGACAATATTGAGTCCTCCTACCCATGAACATGGAACATCTCTCTATTTAGTTCTCCTTTGATTTCCTTCATCCAAGTTTTCTGTTTTCATTGTATAGATCTTGTTCATATTTGTTAGATTTATACCTATGCAGTTAACTTTGGGGGGTACCAATATAAATGTAAATCTGGTTTCTCTTACCCCATCTTAGTCAGAAACTAAAACTTGAAGATACTTTTCCATATAAGAATGTATTAATATATTTCAGTTTTTATTAAAGGAAGTAATATATTTTATTTTATTTTATTTTATTTTATTTTATTTTATTTTTTTGAGAGAGAGAGAGATCATGAGTAGTGGGGAGGGGTAGAGGAAGAAGCAGACCCCACCCTGAGTAGGGAGCCCATTGTGGACTTGATCCCAGGACCATGGGATCATGACCCAAGCTGAAGTGAGATGCTTAACTGACTGAGCCACCCAGGAGCCCAAGGAAGCACTATTTTTTGTATTTATGTGCTGTAATTTATACACTGTTTCCTTTTTGAAGGGTATTTAGATTGTTCCACTTTGTTTTCTTTACAAATGAGATGTTATGCTTGTTTTTCTCAATATTATCTGAATTGTACTAAATTTTGCATGAAATGACTACTTACCGAGATACTTAAATTGTATACATATCAGCAAAATTGAACACCTAGTACTTGGCCAGAATTATATTAAGCGATGTGTATAATCATATTGAGAATTCTTATTTAAAGACACAATACTTAAAAGAATTAAGGCATAAAATGAAATAATAAGAATGTCCAGCCACTTTCAGTTTATCCAGAGTCCTAGGGGAATTAGGTATGCTGGATGAATGCCATTTTTGGACATCTGTAAGGTTAAAAAATGAGCTAAAAAATGATTTGAACTCAACTAACTGAAATCCTGAAAACTATATTACATATTTCCTAACTTTAGTGTAAATAACAAAATTAAATAATTGAACCATATCTCAATGATTCACGATAATTCTTATAAACACAAACACATATATACTGATGTAGAAGTTGTGGGACATTGAGATGAATCAGTACTGGTAAATGCCATCAGGATTCGACTACAATGGCCATGCATTTTAGCTGACTTCCTGGTAGAATGTCTCTTTTCTTCCAAGTACTTTCATAGTGCACACTTTATCTTAGACTTAGAATATCAATTTTTAGAGTGGTTTATGTTTATATCTTTTTATTCTGCTATATTTTTAGTTCCTGGAAGGCAGGAACACTCTGTTCATCATGTTTTTAAACCCCACAGTTTCTGGGTAAGTATTGAATATGATTAATTAAATGAGGTACACAAAGGACTTAGGAGAGTAAGAAATTTCAAACTCTTTTTGGATGAATTGGGGTATAAATAAATAAGTTAAAACAACAATATTGAAAAGGCTAAGAGTCCAAAATTATAGCAAGACAAATAATTTATATCTTAATCTGAAATTTATTTCTCTACATGCTGAAAGTTTAGTAATGTGTATGTGAACCAGCAAGAATACACAAAGAGAGTGAGGGATGAATAAATTGGAAAAAGGAATCTCTCCAGTAACTCTAAGGATAAAGAAATTTTACCTTTTGGCTTCTCAGGAGGAAGAGGAAAAAAACTTAAGTTTGAGTGTGTTTAGTCTTCTTTCTCATCCATTGTATTAGCATAAGTCCAATGGTATTAGCCTAAGGCCAATGAGAGAGGGAAATTCTTTTTTTTTTTTAATTTTATTTATTTATTTGACAGAGAGAGAGAGAGATCACAAGTAGGCAGAGAGGCAGGCAGAGAGAGAGGAGGAAGCAGGCTTCCTGCCAAGCAGGGAGCCCGATGTGGGCCTCGATCCCAGGACCCTGAGATCATGACCTGAGCCCAAGGCAGAGGCTTAACCCACTGAGCCACCCAGGCGCCCTGAGAGAGGGAAATTCTTAAGCGTCTAATACGGTAGTTGAGAAAAAAAAAAGTAGTTGAGGAAAAAAATTAGTTAATTAGTTAGTTGAACAAATGTATATATTGAACACTTACTATTCAGTTATCACTTTCCTAGCAAAATTCAGAATCTACTTTTTAGGTGTTTGCTGACTAACCATCGTTTACTTCTTCTGAAATGTAATTTTTCTCTGGGATCAAGACAATAAACTCTAACAAGGATAAATTGGAAATTAAGATATAAGGCACTTCTCAAAGATTTTCCTTTATACTAGGAATAATTCTTGCTTTGGCCATTTGAAACATAAATATGGAGAAAAGATACCAAGTCCCCATTTTGAGAGAGATAACCTTTAGGAAGATTTTGAGATACTTTGACAGAATTACCATCTGTATTTTAAATTTTATTCATAATTTATGATTGCTATCTCTGCCCACTTTCCAAGAAAGGTCTAAACTGAGAGGGAAATTTTTTTCTTTCTCTTTTCTTTTATCTTATGTGCATTGAAGCAGTTGTATTTTAAAATTTAAAAGTACAGAGCATAGCTGGATCTCTTTTTTTCTATGGGGATTACTTCCACATCTCAGAGAGTGGTGTGAAGTAGGCTACAGGAAAGTTGTGCTGCAGAAGAAAAAAGCATAGTGAGAAACATGATGATATTGTTTCTAATTTTTAACCATATACTTTGGAGAAAAAAAATGATCTTAGAAAAATTATGAAGACTCCAGACGGTCCCTGGCTCAGGATGGTTCAACTTAAAATTTTTAGACTTTACAGTGATGCAAAAGCAACACACAATCCATAGAAACCACACTTTTTGAATTTTGATCTCTACTTGGGCTAGTCATATGTGGTAAAATATTCTCTCAAGACACTGGGCAGCTCCCAGTTAGCCATGTGCTCATCAGGGTAAACAACCAATACTATGACCATTCTGTAAACGTACAACATACTGTTTTTGCCTTTCACTGTTTTTCACAGTATTCAAAACATTACACGAGATACCCAGCACTTTACTATAAAATAGATGTTGTGTTAGACAGTTTTTCCAAGTATAGGCTAATGTACGTATTCTGAGTTCATTTACGGTAGGCTGGGCTAAGCTATGATGACGGGTAGGTAAGGTGTATTAAATGCATGTTTGATTTATGATGGATGTATTGGGATGTAATCCCATCATAAGTTGAGGTAGATCTGTACTGAATTCAACACTTTCTTTTCAATCTGCTGACTTCCAAATTCAAAAGATTCTATTTTAGAACAAATCCTTCTCTGACAAATTTTCTTTCCTGATACATTTTGGTATGTGGTTAATTTTATAAATTGCCTAAAATATAACATCTTTCTGTTTTGCTAACTCATTGAGTCAGTTTTGTAACAATTGAATCAAGGCCTGAATGAGAGGATAATAACGATGGAGTATTTGAAGAATAAGTACTTCGAACAATGGAAAAAAGTTATTTCGGCGTGTTCTTTTCTTGCCACAACACACACAAATAGGCACATCTGGATCTTGACTTTCTGAAAAAGTTATGGAGGTGTAAAGCAATACATATTATACAGAATTGTACCATTGTACCTTTAGCCAATGTCTCCCCATTTTCTCTTCCCCTACCCCTACCCCTTGCAAACACCCTTCTGTTCTCTGTTTTTATGAGTTTGACTCCTTTACTTTCCACATACAGGTTAGGTGAGATCATGCTGTATTTGTATTTTTGTGTCTGGCTTATTTTACTTAGTATAATGTCTTCCGGGTTCATCCATATTGTTGCACATGGCAGGATTTCCTTTTTTTTTTTTTTTTTAGAAGGCAGAAAAATAGGCTGAATAATATTCCAATGTGTATGTGTCTGTGTGTGTACACAACAATACACACATATACACACATACATTGAGGAAATATCTGTATCTAGAACTATATCTATAACTGTATCTATATCTATCTATCTATCTATCTATCATCTATCTATCTTAGCTAATGTGAATAACGCTGTAGGGAACATGGGAGTGCAGATATCTCTTCAAGAAGGCCCTTACTGGGGCGCCTGGGTGGCTCAGTCAGTTAAGGCCTCTGCCTTCGGCTCAGGTCATGATCTCAGGGTCCTGGGATTGAGCCCCGCATCAGGCTCTCTGCTCAGTGGGGAGTCTGCTTCCTCCTCTCTCTCTCTCTGCTTGCCTCTCTGCCTACTTGTGATCTCTCTCTCTCTGTCAAATAAATAAATAAAATCTTAAAAAAAAAAAAAAAAAGAAGGCCCTTACTGGGGCCCCGAGGTGGCTCAGCTAGTTAGGCACCCAACTCTTTATCTCAGCTCAGGTCTTGATCTCAGGGTTTTGAATTTAAGCCCTGTGTTGGGCTCCACTCTGGGCATGGAGCCTACTTAAGAAAAAAAAAGAAGGAAAAAACAAAAGGCACTATTATGAAATATATCTTCTTGCTAAGACTATTTAAGGATTTTTAATCCATCACATGAAGAACATCATGGCTAATATCACCAGCATCATCACTTGGTCTTCATTTGGTTTGATCATTTGGACTGTTACTCAAGGTCAACAGCATCATGGTGGTTCGACTATCAAGCCAATGGAGACCACTGGTTTTAAAATGATGGTCAGTGGAATCCTGGGGTTAGTGGATGTGCCTCAAGTGTCAGCCAAGAGGAGCAGCTAAAGGCTAAGTGGGCAACCCTGTCCCCAGCCCAGGGTTTGAATTAGAGCAATTCCACATTTATCTGTTTTATATTTTGGGGTTCTACTAAAGTCTTCCTTTGAAAAAGGTTTTCCTGTACAAAGAAGATACTTGAAAACTTATGCTATAAATGCCTTGTTAGGGTCTCTTTATCTCTCCTTTCTTAATAAAATTTATCCATGGGTAAAACTAAAATGGAAATGGAACCAAATACAAAATCAGCACCAAAAGCACTATAATGATTCATAATTGCTGTAGTTATTAATGGCATATCATTAATGATAGCTCACTAAGGGATATGGCAGAGGAAAAATAAATTACAGGTTATGTCTAATTCTCTTTACCTGCAACTTCAACTCTTTCTTCCAATTTTAGAAAGCAGATAGGAAAGCAAGTGAGTGAGAGAGTGGTACTATTCAGGGGATAACCTTGACTCTATTCTAATTTAGAAGAGAAAGTAAATCCTTGTATGATCGACATCCTAATTATTATTGTTAAAGTATTTCAACACCCCTCATTACTAATGACATCACACTGTTTGAAGATTTTGTAGGGAAAGGAGCTGAGAGCAAGAAGTCACTGCACTGATTTTAAAATGTGAAATTTTTGGATTGCAAGGGATACATTCTGTTGAGGACACCTTAGATTTTTGAGGTATAATAGCTCTTATTCTATATTTATTTATTTATTATTTACTTTAAAGATTTTTATTTATTTATTTGACAGAGAGAGATCGCAAGTAGAGAGAGACGAGGAAGCAGGCTCCCTGCTCGGCTCAATCCCAGGACCCTGAGATCATGACCTGAGCCGAACGCAGAGGCTTTAACCCACTGAGCCACCCAGGCGCCCTTATATTTATTTTTTTATCATAATCTCCATAGAAGATAATCTACACGGCAGGAGAAAACATCCTTGGAGGATGACTGGTGATGACGCCCTGCAGGATTGACGTGAGACTCTCATGAGGTCCTCTGTGGACGGTGCCCATAAGGAAACAGTTCTTAGTCCCCTGGAGTGAAATGGAGGAGGCATACCTCAGAGAAGCAGTGTAGCCAGGAAGAGTGAGGGACTGAAACCTGATTAATAAGTTAATTGAAATGAAACCAAACAGCTTGTTCGTAGTAATACAATCCTCGAAGCACCGTTTTGTAGGAGATTTGGGTCTATAGGAAAAGGGGGATTTATGCTAGAAATAGAATCAAGAGGGTAAAAACCTGTACTATTACTAGAAATTAATAGGCCAAGGCTGTGCTTGTTCTCCTCAGGAATAACTCATGGATTTACAAGGGACTTATTTAAATTAAAACTGTCACCCACTAACTATTCTGGTAAACTGTGGTAGCAGTGAGTGTGGGCTGGGCCCAGGGACATAATATACCGAGCCATGACCACTGGAAGATACTTTCAATAATCTGACCCACCTCCCTTTATTTTATTTTATTTTTTTTAAGTAGGCTCCACACCCAGGGTGGAGCCCAGTGCTAGAATTGAACACAGGACCCTGAGATCAAGAGCTGAGATCGAGTCAGACATTTTAACTGGCGGAGCCACCCAGGTGCCCCACCTTCCTATATTTTAATAGCGGGTTAGGTGTGAATGGGGTGGGCAAGAGGTGGGTGTAGATGCACCCCTAAAGGAACCAGTGAAGAGGTGAAAATGTTCAAGAGAGAAAATGCTTCTAGACCTCCTTTCTTCACAAAGAGCATTTCTGAAAACATTCTCGGTTTTGCGACTTTCAGTGCCACGTGCAGAAATCCAAATAACCAATCCAATAAAATTAGATATAGTGACATTCTTATCTGTATCTTTATAAATCAATACTTGCTCCAGACAAACAATCAAGGGTTGAGAAACTGGGTGCCACTAACATTACTAATAAGAGATCATAAGACTTGGTAGGAATCTTGCTTTAAAGTGTGAGGGAAATTGCCTAAGATGTGTTTTACTAGGTGCAAGGAGTGCCTGGAAGGACAGAAAACAGCTGACAACAATGGAGCTTCAGAGCATTCACAGAATGTGCCGAAGGAGTGAGTGAGACACTATTTGCTAGATTGAGTCAAGAAGGAATCCCTCCAATTAGATACATCGTTATGGTTAAAGATGGACTCTGCAGTCACACATACCTAGGGTTGAATTCCTGATTGCTCATGCACCTGGCAACCTTGGATAAATTCTTTCACCCTACCAAGACTCACTTTCCCTATTTTTGAAATGGTATAACAATGAGAATTTTCTCCTAAAATGGGATTAAATGACCACTTGCAGAGTTGCTGATAACTCTTCTTAGTCCCATTATTATGAATAATAACCAAAATGCTATGCAGAATCATTTAAACCTTCTAAAATGCGAGAAGCCACAAAATACACATGTGACCCCCGTCACTATTCTCAGTGGGTTGTCTGGAGGGAGGAAATGGGAGAGGCATGAGGAGGGCTTTCCCTAAAAATAAGCTGTTGTCCTGCTCATCAAAAACACATGTCAAATTTGGGAGAAGTGGTAACATCAACTTGAATTGAATACAATTTTAGATTATCTGAAAAACTAGTAGAGCTGATTGTTGGAGGTCTGTTTGCAGGAAGCATGCAGGGCTTCAAAAGAGGAAGAAAGGAACAAAGGATGGTTTATCTGACCTAATGCAATGTTTGTCTTTTGCTTGTCAGATTTTGCATTTTGCTCTTAAGAGACCGAATATAGAAACAGACAGTTGCCAAAGAATATATGACAATTGAACTCTGACCCATTAAGAAATCTGGATCCCAAACCACAATTTCTTTAGCAACCAGATCTGAAAACCAAACCGCAACCCATGCGACAAACAGCCCAGAAGGGTAAGGACTTGGTCACTTACTGTCAAGTTCCCTCTTTTTGCCCCAACTTCCAACTCAGGACCAGCCAGATAAAGCCAGAGAAGCTCTCCCAACCAATCACAGAAGATGACCCGCTTTTAGGTTGTTTTCATTTATTACAGATTTCTATAGACACGTATGTTTGTTTTCAAGAGACAATAATGTTTAACATTAATGTATGAAATTATCAGTGAGTGAAATGAATGTTTCAGAGTGGTACTGTATTTAATCTTGAACCTCTGGGTGTTCACAAGCCCTGGTTTGAGGATTTTTTTAAAAACAATTTTATTCAATTACAGTTTACATACCGTATAATTCAACCATTGGAAGTATTTTCCCAGTCTGTGTTGATATTTCATTTTCTTAATTATACCTTTCTTTTTCTTTTTCATTTATATCTTTTGAAGTGTAAGAGTTTTTAATTTTGATGAAGTTCAATTTAAATCAATTTTTTCTTTTATGGGTTACACTTTTTGTGTCATTTCTAAGACACCTTTGCCTCATTCAAGGTCAAAAAGATTTCCTGTTACGTTTTCTTCTGGAAATTTTATAGTTTTAGCTTATACTTAGGTCTGTGATCCATTGTGGGTTGATTTTCACGCATGGCGTGAAGTTAAGGAATAGGTTTATGGTTTTGTTGTTTTTTTTAATATGAATATCCAGTTGTCCCAGCACCATTTGTTGAAAATGTTGTCCTTTCTCCCATTGAATTGCCTTGACATCTTTGTCAAAAATTGGCCATAAATATGAGGGTTTATTTCTGGATTTTCTATTCTGTCCCATTGATCTTATATCATATTATCGATTACTATAGCTTTATACTAAGTTCGAAGTCAGGTAATGTTAAGTCCTCCAATGTTCTTTTTCAAAATTGTTTTGGCTATTCTAGATCCTTTGTAATTCCAAATGAATTTTGGAGTCGCTTTGTCTAATTTACCATAGACCTCCAGGCAGTTTTGGTGCTGAGATGAGTCAGGGCTTAATGGTACAGGCTGGGGAAGTCTCTTTCATCTCTTACTTATTTTAGCAGATACTATGTTTAAGTGAAATATTTCTGCAATAAGATTCACCAGAAGGTCTTGGAAAGCTATTTCTTTGCTTAATTCTACATTTTCTACTAACATCTTTGACTTCTCTGAAGAATCCTTTCTCTTCATTCTCTGAAATGTTCTTTTCTGCTTTTGTCCTTTAATGTGGACATTCTTCAATGTCATACAAGCAGTCACATCTGCTAAGGTGTATCTCCAAATATTTCATTGAAAGAGCAGGAAAAAATAGGATTATCTCCTTACTAAATAGGAATTTATTGTTTGTGTCATCTGAAAAGGAGACTGTTGTATATAGTAATATATATGCATATACATTTGTTTTTGCAAAAGACAGTAGTGGTGGAAATTATCTTCTGTATAAACATAGATGGTGTTCAGACTAAAATGGCTCCCTCTATGGAGAAAAAAATATATATGCACAATGTAACTAATTATGAATGTGGGAGGAAAAAGTGATTCTGTGATTGCATAGCTCACTAGCTGGCTAATCTTTAAGGGCAAGTGGTAAGATAAGCCTTTTTGAGCTTGCCTATTAGAAGTCTCAGTGATGTATAAAAGGCTGACTTTTGTTTTTCTCATATTGCTGCTATTTAAAATCAACACATGAATTTATTTGTATTGAAGTTCCTAACAAAGTGCAAAACTTTTAAAAATCGAAAAATTTAAAGCACTTTTTAGCATGAGTAAAGCACCTTAAAAGTAGTAGGAATTCAATCAACATTTAGAGCCAATGATACATTTATTTCACTTTTTTTAAGTTTAAAAAGATACTACATACATCTTAAGATATATTTTATAGAGTATTAATAAAAATTTTGTACCAGAAAAAACAAATGAGAAACCATTCAAACATTCTACCAGACTATGTCTATGTATTTTTAGGAGAGCAAAAACAAATAACCTCAGGGTTAAAAAAAGCAATTCTGGGAATTTAAAAATAGTTTCCTTCAGCAGAAATACAGTAACCAACTCTCCAAGCATACCATTTTATTCACTCGGAAGAAGCAAATTCAAAATGTGTACAAACCAATCTAGTTGAGTACAAAATAAGCAGAATCACTTTATGTTTACCATGTAACTGTCTTGACATCTTTTATTACTTAGTGGGTCTTACTGCTGATTGAAGGGGACTGGAAGAAATTCTAGGCTTTGAAAAAGTTGAGTAATTTTCATCTAATTGCACTATAAATAGAAATATCTGAGTAATTTAAAAAAATATTTTATTTATTTATTTGACAGAGAGAGACAGCGAGAGAGGGAACACAAGCAGGGATAGTGGGAGAAGGAGAAGTAGGCTTCCGTTGAGCAGGGAGGCAGAGGCAGAGCTCCATCCTAGGACCCTGGGATCATGACCTGAGCCGAAGGCAGTTGCTTAATGACTGAGCTGCTTAACAACTGAGCCACCTCAGTAATATTAATAGCCATCAATTAATAGGGATTTCTTCAGTTTACATGTAGATAATAGATGTTGTTGTAAGCCCCTAACATTTTGGGGTAGTCTGTTACATAGTAACAGATAACTAAAACAATGAATAAATTGAAAAGTCAAATATTTACTCGTGAATTTGGGTTATAGAGACAGGCAATTTAGTTAATTTGATGACAATTATCTGATATTTTTACAAAATGTCTCTTAAGAGTTAAAAAAGAATTATACAATATTATGAATGGACAGTATTTTTCTAATAATTTTCCCTCCTCTCACTCCACATCCAGCCTGAGCTTCATGATCTACTTATTTTATACATGATATAACTACATTAGAATATTTCTTTATACATAATTACTCACTAGCCAAATGACAAAAATAAAGTAATTTGACAAAAATTCTTTGTATGTCATAGCTCTAGGCCATATCATGTCAGGAACATAAAATGTAGCATTTATCTGTAATACATTCATTACCCATGAAAAAAGTTACTTCCCATGGGGTGTTCTTGGCAGAATGCTCCTTTGAGATGATCTGCCTGGATTACATCAGTCATGATGCATTACATCATACAAGAGAATGAGGATTGCCACTGTCAAAAGCAATGTGCCAGATGGAAATTGTCAAAGAAAATTTTCTTGGAACTTGCATGATATAAATTTTTTTGTGCTTCCCATCACCCTAAGTAATTTGTAATTCAAACCCCATTTTGTGGGCAAGTAGAATTCTGAAAAAAATGTGATTAACAATATTGTGTCAGTTATATATGCACTATTAGGAGTTAGCTGTATTTGCTTCCGACAACTTTGGGCTAATGCATCCAGATGAGGAGAGATGTAAGGAAAGTAAGGCTGAAGTTTATTGAGTTACCTCACTTGGCCAGACAAACTAAATGAAATTTAGTGGTGTTTCTAGTTTCACTTTATTCCAGGTCTAACAATGGTTTTGTGCAAATTTGACAGCTCTGGTTTGAAGTGTTTCTGTTAACATGTTGTGGTTTTCATCTTCTGATGAGGATAGCTGATTCTAAATAATTTATCTGTTAGCTTAAGGGCAGTTTTTGTGATGATACAGATTCTTCTCTTCTGGGTCTATATTTAGGGCATTCTAATTAAGCATTTCAACCAGAAGCAGAAGGCAAGCTCAGGTTATCCTGCAGTTTGGTTTATTGGCTGTTTTGATAAAGAGAGTCAATGGAGGAAGAAGTTGGATTTAAGAAAAAACACCTACTAATTTCAATGATCCATATTAGTTTGGGTCCTGTTAACAAAGGAATCAATTTGATTGGCTTTAAATTTCAACTCCTGCTGGATCAGTACAACTGGTCAAGATATAATAGAAAAAAAATTATTCACAAGGATGGAAATTTGTTCTAATGATAACTGCTTTGTAGTCCTATAGTTGACCGTTAATAAATACTCTTAACGTTATTGCTATGGACAATTGGATAACCATAGCATATTAAACCATGAGTCAAATTTACTAACTTTCTGGGCATCTGCTGGTCTGTTTAGAGAGAAATTGATCCTGATTATTGGTTATTTGCTCAGATTACTTATAGTCAGTCAGCAAGTTTTTCTGCATCCAGATACATGTAATCCTAACAAAGTCTGCTTTTCTTGTAGAGACTTCTACTGGTTGTTATTTTCAGGTGCCTTGAAGAAATCATTTCTAACATTACATAAAAGACGAAATACATCCTCTAAGTAATTTGACAGTGATGGAAGAGAATGGTCAATTATTTTTATGTATCTCACTTTAGGGTTATTACTCCATTATAAAATCACCTAAATAAAAGCTCTTTATTCTTTCAAGAAGACAAATAAATCTGTGGTATGCTTTCTTGTTTTATAAATTAAGGTGTGGTTTGGAAAATAAAGCTCTAGGAAAAAAGTGCGCACAGGACACAGCATTATCTTTCAACTCTTTAGAGGGAAAGAAAAAAACATGTCAGTCAGTCCAGAAGGATTGTCCTGAGGATATCTGTAGAGTCTGTCATAGAAATGACTGGTCGGATCGGGGGAAAAAAGCTTCTTTCTTAACTCTTGTGTGAAATTGGCTATAATCTCATGGATTAATATCCTTTCATATATAGTAATTTTTATAAAAAATGTATTCATTATTACAAAGCAATACTTATTACAGAGCAAAGTAGAAAATTAGTTTGTCTAAGAAATCTATAATTTCACCTTGAAGATTAACCTTTAATCCTTTAATTATTTAAACACACACACGTAATTTTTTAGCCAAGATGATATCAAGGGTTATGCTACTTTGTCCTGATTTCAACTTGCTTTTTAATTAAACAATATTTTGCTAACACATTTCTTTTCAACAAATGTCATCATTACTATTCTTGATGACTGTATTAATATTTCAGTATATGGATGTACCATCATTTGTTTAACTAGTTGACATTATTGACCTTATACTCTGTTCTTAAGCAATCCTGAAATAAACGTCCCTCTTCATAACATTTTGGAGTCCTTGTCAAATTCTTTCTTTAGGATACATTCCTAAAGGTAGAATTTCAGGGTTAATGATATGCATTTCCAGTGTTTTGATCTACTCTAAATTTATTTTATAAATGAAAATTTCTGTTTTCTTGAAGGACATTTTCAGGATCCTTCTTGTTATTTGATCATTTTGTACTCTGTAATATAAACAGTTCGATTTCACATGCTGATGTGCGTCTTAGGTGACTGTTAGAGGTCACCTAGGAAACTAAATATCCCACCTGCAGCTCAGATTTTTCAGTCAGCAGTTGACCTTTATGTAAATCAAAGGAAAAAAAAAAACAGTCTTGAGTTCATGCTCACTAACTCTAATAACATTACGTATTAAACTCAAATCTCTTTCTTTCCTCCATACTACCACCTGCTTTAAGAAAATGACTTCCTATTTGTGGAAGTCTCAAAAACATTTGATTGTATTTTCTTTGTGTTTGAGAAGTAGGTGATGGCCTTTTGCTTGACACATTTTCTTTATCACAGTCTTATCTCTTTATCATAGTCTTCCTTTCACATATTTTGCTCTTTTATACTTACTTGAAAGAGTTTAAGTCAAACAGTGGATCTGAGAAATCTTGGAGTCAAAATGTCTGGGGTAAATTCTTTTGATCCTGTTTTATTAAAGGGGCAAGTATTTTTACTACTGCATTCTTCCCTTCCTCTATTATGATGTAGATTATGCATAGATGTGCCAGACTTTGTTTAGCAAACTGATATCATTTTTGTTAATATATTTTCCTCACCGTTTTTATTCTTGAAGGCTGTGGTCATTACATATCTTAACTGTTAGCATTGGTCTAAGTATGTGAGAATTATTTCTGTCTATGTCCTACTATTCTCTACATGGGGAAATAAGGCAGAAAAGGTTTTTATAAACCCACAAAAGACACATAATGAAAGTTGAAAAAAAATTTTGGTCTACAAATCTTTTATGGTTACTTTGCTGATAAACTGGAGATGACAAGCACCACCTAAATATACACATGTTGTGTACAAGGATATTAGTGTTGTGAACATTTAGCTAGCTACCCACATATTAAGAAAGTTGTCATACTGATCAAGGGGACCTCCTGATTTCTTCTGTCACTTAGCTAGTTTATTCGGATTATCTGTATTTATAGATATATCTCATAGTATATAACACATACTGTGATATATAATATAGGAATTATATACAATTTCATTATGGTTACATTTTTTATAACTCACACATATACTTCTTTTTTTTTTGAGTGAGAGACTCATCACAGTTTATGGCAAGCTAAGCTCTTCACTGTCTTTCAATATACTGTATTGAAGGAATTCCTGGATAATCTTTTAAAATTTGAAGTCCTATTAAAACACACACAATAAAATCTCATGATAAAGGCATTTAACTTCTCACTTCCTAATTCACATTCCATTTTACTCCCATATAATTTTTAAAAATCATAGTATCACCTGATAATAATCTCATGGAAAGTCTTTCATCATGGAAAAATGCCCTCAGTTTGGGTGGATGCAGTGATAAAAATGACATCCAATTTCAGGGTGCCCAGATAATTGCCTGGCTAAATTAGGTGCTCATTGAAAACGACTCTTTGTATAATCTTGTTTTCTCACCTATGCTCCTGTACTGACGATGTCTTAAAAACTACGAGTGCTCTTAAAGTTCTCAAACTCTTTGTTCTTAGGATCGCTTTAGACTCTTGAAAATTGAGACCCCCAGTGAGCTTTTGTCTATGTGTCTTATATCTAGAGATTTTTAGTATATTCAAACTTAAAACTGAAAACATATGTATTGATTATTTAAAAGTAACAAACTCATTACATGTTGACATAAATAACATTTTAATGAAAAATAATCTTATTTTCCAAAGCTAAAAAAAGCACTTTAGAAGGAAGTCTGCATTGCTCTATATTTTTGTGAGATTCTCTATTGCCTGGCTTAATAGAAGACAGCTTGATTCTTACATCTGCTTCTGCATTCAATCTCTTGTGACATCACAGGTCACATAGCCTCTGGAAAACTTCACTGTCTGCTCACGAGAGAATGAAAATAAAAAAGCAAATAATGTGTTCCTATTATTATGAAAATAGTTTTGACCTCACAGTCTTTCTGCAAAGGCCTTGAGGATCCCCAAGAGTTCCCAGATCACACTTTGTGAAGCACTGTGGTAGATTATAAAAATGGGTGTCCTTATACATCTTTATTGAAGAATAAAAACATTTATGGGAACTATTACTTCAGGGTGGTATTAGAGGGTTATAGGCTAGGTAGGTTTAAAAGAGCAGATCTGCCATTTAGTTGCTTTGTTATCTTGGGAGCATTAAGCTTCTAAACCTCAGTTTCTCGTGACACATGAATATAAGGATGTTTACCTCATGGGGTTATTTTTTAGGATTGGCATTCTTAGTAACTCACCATCTCTTGCAGTTTTAGTTGATATGAAGTCATTACTGAGAACATAGTGGACTCCGAATTTACTGATAAGGACCCCTCCCGGTCTTGCAGAGTAGGGAACCTGGCTCAGTATTGTGGTAAAATCAGAAAACAAATGAACGGCTGAAAGATATTGTGGCATCTATATATAAAATTAGTGCTGCTGCCACCAGCATTATCCCTGTGTTTGAGTAAAGACACTGAGACCCACAGAGGTCAAATCAGCGGGGCAAGGCCAATACCAGCAGAAGTGGGATGGGAATCCGTACTGTTCACCTGCAGCATCCACATTCCTAACCAGTATCCTACACAGCTGACCCAGGTAGTAATTTGATTGTCATACTCCAAATGATTCAAATCTAGAGTTTGATTCTTATGATTATCTGAGTGCATTTTACATTATGGAAAAATTATTACAGTTTACATCCATTGTTGAGTTATCCATTGCTATAAAAATAACACTTGCTTAATGTGGATTTCTTCAGTCAATCCCTTGTAGTCAGTCACTGCTTCGAGTACTTAGGGATATTGCCTGTATTTACTTCAGTTATAATTGCTTTTCTCTGCATCTGGTGTGACTTTGTCAGAAATGCATGTTACTTTTTGTGTAGCCGTCTTATGATGTTCTTTTTATGAGTTTCTTACCCTCGATCATGTAAGGAGTAATTTTTCAATAGAAATGTGTTTTCAAAACTTTTAAACGAAGAGAACTTTATTACTTTAAATAAAGGGAACTCGCATTTGTTGGATTTCATGAATGAAACATTTCAAAAGTACATTCTCTTCATTCATTTTAATTTTTAACTGTTCTGGGCCATCTGATTGCATCAGTGATCTCATTCCTCAAAACAATTCAAATTAGAGTAATAGGTTTAATTTGGTTTTCCCCAACATGTTTTTGATAGAAAAATTATGTTTTTATATTTAGGTATAATGACATGGCTAGTTCTGATCTCAATGTAAGAGGGTAAGATTGATCTTTTCTGATGAGTGCCCTTTCTTTTATCAGAGAAGAAATTTCTGTGTAAAGCTGGGCTGCTAATAGTCATTGTTTTTCTTGGATAAAACTGTGTGGCACAATTTAGGTGATATGTGCAATTTAATTTGTGTTAATAAGGGTCAGCCTTGCCATCTGGACTATAAAATAAGGCTGCCTCTTGAGAAAAGAAATGATCTAATTTCTAAACTCATTATAAGAGTTTCCTTTTAACAACATTTATTTAATTATGATACTGAAGGGAAATTTCATTCTTTGTGAGTCAGTTTAAAAAAAAATTGGTAAAACTGGCCCAAATGCTATGAAATAACATGGTTTCAACAATGTGAAGAAAGCTCTGAATGAAGTACGAGAATTTAGAGACTGATCATAGTTTCTGTGTTTGCTGGCTCCGGTGACTCTGGAAAGTTCTGACTCCCTTTGCTGCCCCATCTCTAAGCATTTTGTTTTTAATCTCTTTTTAGCCCTGAACTGTGTTAGTCTTGCCTCTCCAGGGTTTCTCAGAGATCAAAGGTATCAACATCTTTCTTCCTCTATGCTAATTCTCTCTAAAGCAGACACACCCCTACCAGGCTGTGTCTGTAAGGTTTCCAGATCATTTGTTGTGTTTCCATTTTTCTCTTCTGCACCCTTTCCTGCCCCCACTCCCAGCACATCGCTATCTACACTGGCTATAAGGAAGCAGACTCCTCTCGCGTTAGACTGAGTTAAAACCCCATTTAATAAGGTAGCTTTTAAATAAAATCACAGCTGGGGATACAATTCATTGTTGTTTTAAACTATAATCCTTCTGATGGCTCCCAAATTAATTAGGTGACATAAAATTTTTATATCAGCTTTTGTAACTTGGTAGAATGATTATATATCATTTTCATACCTTTGGGGATTATTATATCAAATGTATTTTTAAATAATTTCAAACAAGATTTTGAATAGAGCAGATCTAAATATTCAGCTTAGAGAAACTTTGGAAAAACTCCCTCTGATAATTTGGTTTACATATTGGTGATTGGTTTTAATTTTAATAAATTATTTTAGCCCCAGACTAGATAATAAGGAAGGGAACACAAATTGCAGTAGACAAGAGACTGTGGGGATGAACAATACTTTCGGTGTCCTGAAAGGATTGCTCAATTTACACCTGGAAAAAAATGACTAAGATTTTAAAGATCTATTTTCACAGGGATAGCAAGAAGAGCTGCTTTTAAAAGAGTCATGTCGAAGGCAGGGATTTTAGGATTTCTCCACTGAAATCCCAGGGGAGCAAAAAGGCCCTAAGCATGGTTCTCTAAAAGGTATAATGCAGTTACAAAAATTACATGTAATACAGCATCCCATGTATGAGGGTCAGTGTCTTTAGTGGTTCCAATTTCAAACTGTGTATTCTGTCAAATGCATGAATTTTACCATTTTGAGGTGGTAGAACACATTTTTCTTTTAGGTGATTCTTGAACTTGTCCTGATAGTTCAGATCTATAATAGGAAGGAAATGAGAATTGTCACATAAAGACTAAGTGATTCAAGAAGCAAATGTAGTAAGTATACTTTCTGATTCATAAACTCTTTTGAGATATAAGGATGTTCCAAGGGGCCTCTCTTCCTCTCCAATCCAGATTGTATTAGAGCATCCTTGAAGGAAACACTGACTCTTTTTATGGGGGTGGGGTGGGGGAATACCTATGGTTTATTCATCACTTAATCCATTCTTACGATCAGCAGCTAGCTAGTGAGCATCTACTATCTGTTAGGCATTCTTCTAGTACTGGAATATGAAGTAGTGAATAACAGGTAACACTGTCACCTCCTTCTTTTGGTTTAGTTGAGGTAAATGACTGCATGATGGGAAGACAATATATTGAGGTAATTTCAACAACCAGTAAAGGTAGTGTTGAAAATAAAAAAGGGCAATGGGATTGAGAGTGATAGGGATTCTAAGCAGAGACAGCAGCTTGAGCAAAGGCCCTGTGGCAACAGCCAGGTGTGTTCAAAGAACTGGAGTGCAGGGAGTGAGATTGAATATAGTAAGAACTGAAGCACAGAGGAGGGCAGGGACCATGTAGAGCCTTGCAGACCATGGTAAGGATTTTATTTTATTCCAAGTAATTGGGAGGTTTTAAGCAAGAGACTAAAGATGTACATTTTCTTTTTTCCCTCTGACTTCTCTGAGGATTATGGACTATAGAAAAGATGTGCCAAGTCACATAGTCTGTAAGTAGCAGAGCGGGGACTTGAAACAGTTTCTCTCTAACGTTTGTAAAAGATGCACAGTTAAGATAATACAAAGAAGAACCACTGAGGAAAATGAACTCACATAATTGCTATGTCTGAAAAGTTTTCTTTTTTTAAGTAAACTTACTTATTATTGTGTAACATTCATTCAAGGGAAAAAAAGTGCACGATCATCAATCACTTCCCAGCTCGAGGCAGTTTTACAGGATGAACACACCTGTGTTTCAGTCGACTGCTCATGAAGCCTCCTTTGTCCCCCTTTACAGGTGCTGGCCCTCCACAAAGGTAACCATTACTCTCATGTCTAGCGCCACCGAGGAGGCTCATCTGGTTTTAGACTTATGTATATGAAATCATTATTCTTTGCCACCTGGCTCTTTTGATCAGCGCTGTGTTTTGAGAGACTCACCTGTGACGCTGTGTACGGTTAGTAGTTTGTTTATTGTTGACTGTTATTCCGTTGTGGGCAGATACATGACTTATTCTTTCCCTTACCGTGGACATTTGCGTTCTTGCCAGTTGCTGGCTTTTAAAAATTGTGTTGCTCTGAACACTCTTGTAGGTTGCTTTTTGCAAACATATATGTGCATTTGGAGGGATTATAATTAGGAGAAAAATTTTAGCGTTATGGGGAAGATTCAGCTCGAGTCAAAGCCAAGATGGAGTGGCCTGTACCAGGTCACATGAGTCAATTTTTGCACATCTCTTCCCAGGCTCCTGTTCAGTGATGTCACATTAGTACTTGAACGTGGCCATGGAAGCAGGCAAATGCGGCACATCAGAACCCTGGCCCCTTTCTGAGAATCCATTGTTAAACGTTTAAGTGTTTAAGCACACCACTGGCTTTAATAGTTACTACATGACAGTTTTTCAACTTTGTTTTTTTGTTTTTTTGTTTTTTTTAAAGATTTTATTTATTTATTTGACAGAGAGAGAGAGAGAGATCACAAGTAGGCAGAGAGGCAGGCAGAGAGAGAGGAGGAAGCAGGCTCCCTGCCGAGCAGAGAGCCCGATGTGGGCCTCGATCCCAGGACCCTGAGATCATGACCTGAGCCGAAGGCAGAGGCTTTAAACCGCTGAGCCACCCAGGCGCCCTCAACTTTGTTTTTTACCAGTTTATGAATTTGTGTGAGCATCAACATATGAGAGTTCATTTGCTCTATATTTTCACCAATATTTGTTTTGTTACTTTTGTTTCAATTTTAGTCATTCTAGGGGATATGCAGTGGAATCTCATTTTGAATTTAATTGGTATTTGGAGAAAGTTTAGAGTTACTCACATTGGCCCACTACCTGCATTTGTGAACCCGGACATAATTTGTGTGGGCAGATGTTTCTTAATGAAGACAGGAGCGGTTGAGCAAATAAAATAACTTAGCTAAAACTCATACTATAGGTGAAATGCTTTCATTCTGTAAAAGGTTAGAAATGTTTCTAAAGTTTAGATGGTTTTTAGTCAAGGTAGAGGTATTTGAAACTTCATTTGAAACTTTCTCACCATGGCTTTCACTTATGAGTATATGGATCAATTTTTGATGGCAAGTAAAATTTATCCATGCCAGTAAATTAAAAAAATAACATTGCGAGACATCAGCATAAAAGATGCATTTCTCCTCATCTCCTACTTGTGTGGTCCAGGGAGATGACAGATGGCAGAACCCCCTGTAAACTATAAGCTTTAACACCATATCAACTTCTTCATGGGGTGTTTAGGGGGAACAGGGCACTTCCCAGCCTGTCTCACTGCTGCAAGCAGCCTTCTCCCCGTGACTTGTGGTGATTGCTCCAGCCGCTTCAGCTTTATCTAAGTTACACGCTCTTCCACACCACGCAACTGACGGATGGTAGCAGGGCTTAAAATAACTCAGTGCATGTGGATTTGAAAAATTAAGAACTCTTTTATACTAAACCAGCATTCGTGATTAGATTTGAAAATGATCTACCTATCCAGTTGGGCAAGGCAGAGTAATGTGATTTATTTTAAGTCTCCTATTATGTCTTTCCTAATTTAGTAAGGGGAAGTAAATGAAGAGGATATAGAAATATACAAATACACCCATTTTCAGAGAAGAGACACATTCTATAAAGCATTGGGGATATTATATTCAAGAAATGATTTGAATGCCACACTGATACGAAAAGTGGAGGTGTCATGGATGGAAAAACGAGTATCAAGACCTAGACAGTGTAATAAAAAGAACTAAGGAGAAATGTGTGGAACCCTGTATGCATGAAATGTGTGATTCTGGATTTTACCTCTTTTGGGGGGAGGGACCACCTTTCATTTATCTTTTGTTCTAAAATGTTTCCTTTTTCACCTTATATCATAGAAACAAAATCATAGGGCTACCTGTTAAAAATAACCTCTGCCTTGGATTGGCAGTGCTAGCTCTACAAACATTTGTGTATTCGGGAAAATGAACAATTACTGAAATGGAGTTCGTAAGGATTTTCAGGAAGATAGGATGCATCAGTATTTTACATCGAGAGTTTCAGGAGGGAAAGAGTAAGTACATTTGAAGGTTCTGAAGTGAGGGGGTTAGAGGAGAGTGGCGCCAAAGCTTCTTCAGGGAATTTCACACCTTGACCTGAATCCGCACAATCTTGTTTCCTATCTTGTTTCTGCTCATATCCAATCTTGTGCTTATGCTCTAGAACCCATCTATGCTTCTCGTCAACTCCTTCCTTTCCCCTGGACCATTCCCAATCCTATGAGCACACATACATGCTCTGGCTTTTCCTGAATTTGGAAAAAACTCAAAACCTTCTGAGTCCCCATATTCCCTCCAGCAATCCTCCTGTCCTCAGATCCGCATTCACAGGTGAATCTGAGAGAGAGAGAGAGAGAGAGAGAGAGAGAGAGAGAGAGAGAGAGATGTGAGTCTCTTTTTCTTACTGGCTTTCTCTCCTGCTCATTCTCAAGGCTCTGGATTGTTGAATCTTCTTTACTACTTTGCTGCATCTGCTCTAATGAATGTCACCCATAATGCCACAGTTGTCAAATCTACTTGACATATTTCTGCCCCCTTTTTTCGCTTTCTCTCAGCAGTAGAGCTTAGAAGGTCCTCATAATCTGAGCCTCTTTCTCCAGCCCCATGCCTTGCCTCTCTCTTTGTCCACCACGCTCTGCTCGCATGCGTCTTCCCTTAGATTTTGGAACACATCTAGTTCTTTCCTTCCGTGGGGCCTACATGCTGTTGTTGTCTTTGCAGGAGAGAACTTCTCTCCACCCTTTGCAGGCAGAGTTTCTCGTTCTTAGCTCTCAACTTCAATATCATCTTCTTAGAGATGCCTCCTCTAGCCATTTTGTTTAAGCTTAGCTTCTAATTCATCTCTATCTTAGACACTTTTCTATTTGGTACTTACGATGTACTTTATATGTTGTATATTTATAGTCATATGTCCACGTCTTTTTTCTCCATCTCCCTTAGTAGAATATAAACTCTATAAAGACAGGAACCCTGTCTCTGCATTGTTGATAGTGGTGTCTTTGTTACCTAGAACTATACTGGTATTACCTATGAATAAGTGGAAAAGGGGCCAAGGTAATTATGGTTCATATTAATCTTACCATACTTCTATTCCAATAAATGGGTGTTGTTTTCAATTCAAATGGTTAAATGAGAAATGGCTTCTCAAGCATTATTTTTCTTTTTCTGTTTTTAAAAGATTTTATTTATTTATTTGACACAGAGAGAATGAGTACAAGCTGGGAGAGCAGCAGAGGAAGAAGCAGGCTCCCCACTGAGCAGGACCCTGGGATCATGACCTGAGCTGAAGGCAGACACTTAACCCACTGAGCCACCCAGGTGCCCCTCAAGCATTCTTTTTAAGTTCCATTTTTCATATGTACCATACTGCTATAAATAAATTGCCTTCTCATTGAACTTTCATCTAAAAATCTTCAGTAACGTTGAAAAGGCTTTGTATTTCATCCCACCTTAACTGAATCTGAGTGCTTGGATTCCATTTAAATTAAGTAAAAGATGCACCTTGATGCAGTATCAAAGATGCTAAACTCCACCCCCACCCCATTCTCAGATCTACTCCATCCTCTGTGATTCTAAAATTTTGCCTTCCTTCAGAGCTTTAAAGTCATGGGATTTGGGTTACTCTCCTAAGTCTTTTTAGCTTCCACTTCCTGGTGTAATCGCAGCCAAAAGTGCAGAGCAATTTGAATGCTTTTGACAAGGTACGCTTTGGAGAATCTTTTATTAATGTAATTAGTTTGGCTTAATTAAGGGTCAAAACTGAGGGTTCTCCAACTATTGCTATCCTATACCCTGCATTAAATGCTTTTAGTTTTACTCAGGGTAATTCCATTCCAGGACAGATAAATCCCAGCAGGACATTCTGACCTGTTTCTGTCCCCAGTACACACAAACAGATAAACTCAACATCAGCTCCAAGGTCCCTGTGTTTTTGACTTGTTATTCTTTTCCAAGCCTGCCCTGTACAGACATTGCTTCTCTCCCGTTTTCATTTTATTCTCTCTTCTTTTTTTAAAATATGAAAATCAAAGCATTATCTTAAGCTGTTGCTAACTATTTCTATGTCTGAGAAGAGAGGCAGACTCTGACCGTGACATAAGGTTTTTCCATTTCTCCTCCTCTGAAGCATAGAAATTCTTGCAAAAATCATTTCTCATCATTTAGAAATTTTGGTAGGCAGAGAGAGTTAAAGGATAGGAAATAAAGAAAAGATATTCTGCAGTGAAAGGGGAAGAACTTGGGCCACAGAGAAAAGGAGAGCATGTTGGCAGGCTGAGGGTAGTGAATTAATGGGAGGGCTTGGAACTGAAATGGAAAGTGAAAGTGCTGTGTTGGGGTAAATAATGAATATATAACATACTCATTCTTGCAGTTTTCTTTATCTTGGGATTTACTCCTACCAGACAAATGCCTGTGAGTGTGTGGATCTTGTCCACGTTCAGTGGAGGGTTTTTAATTCTCTGGGGAGGAATAAAATGTAGGGTCCTGATGAAACCCACCTTGCTTTTATGTCCTTTCTAATTCATTCTATACCGTGGCTCCCAAACCCTGGGAAGTAATATACAGCCTGATGGTTGTAGTTGACAATACCGTATTGTATGTTTGGAAGTTGCTAAGAAGAGTAGATCTTAAAAGATCTTGTCTCTCTCTCTCTCTCTCTCTCTCTCTCTTTCACACACACACACACACACACACAATTTGTAATTGTGTGAGGAGATGGGTATGTTAACTAATTTATTATGATAATCATTTTGCAATATATACATGTATCAGATCACTATGTTGTACACTTTAAACTTACACGATGTCATATATTAATATCTCAATAAAGCTGGGAAGAAATAAAGTGCTGTGGTTACATACTGAAGGATGGTGGTTGTCTTGGAGAAAAACATGTGTCTGAGTTATATGCTGAACTAGCTGCTTTTTTTCGTGCAATATCATTTTCACTTAGAGGAACAACTGTCAGGCAAACTAGGGCTATTCTGATTTATTTGGCAGACATTTTCTTGAAACTCAATGAAGTGAGCTGATCATTTTAAAGAAGCAACTGACATTATTTGTTGCCACTGAAAAAATTGGAGCTTTCGCACAAAAATTCAAAATTTAAAAAACTTGTATCCACAACCATGAACTCGAGAGTTTCCTAATACCTGAAGTCTTTTCTAATGAGAATAATGATGGTATTAACAAATATGATTTTTGACATGAAATGGGTTAGCATTTGGAAGATCTGAAAAGCTCAGTGGACCTGTGCTTTTCAAGTCACTAATCATGCACAGTTAACAAAAAGGTCCATTCAAAGTGCAAGATAGACCAAGGACTTTTAGTGTAACGGAATACAAAAAGTTCATAGATACGGTTTCTGATTGCACATTTTGGTGTAGAATCAATGAAGAATAACTGCAATTATCTGAAAAAACTATTAAGATATTCCTTTCTTTCCCAATAACATATCTATGTGAGGCCACTTTTTCTTTTTTCATATATTTTAACCAAGCATTTTATCACAACAAACTGAATACAGAAGAAAGTTTAAGAAATGAACTTCTATTCTTCTATTAAGCTAGAAGTTCAAGAGAATAGAAAATGTTCAACAATGCTGCTCTTCTCACTGAAGTATTTTGATTTAGAAAATGTGGTTATTTCAAAATAAAAATATGTTATTTATGACAATATATAATTTAGATTTATTATATTTTTAGGTGAATCAATACACAAAAATCTTTAAAATCTCAATTTTATTCTCAAGCATCATCAATATCATTAACTCAAATATATGGAAATTTTAAGAGTATAAAGAGGTCCTTAGGCCAAAGAGTTTGAGAATTGCTGACCAAGTCTATGAATTTTGGTAATTGATTACATTCAGTATGTTAGTAACATGGAAGTAGGCATTTTTTTAAAAAAAATTACTTTGATTTAGCCTTTCTTTGCTAAAATTAGAAGGAATTCTTAGTTGCAGTAAGTGTCTAGAATAAAGTATTTTACTATGTAAAATACTTTTAGTCACTTTTAATCCCTCCATAATGGACTGTCTCAAGTCACAGTCATTTAGATAGCCTCTCACAGGATGGTCATGTGAGAATAAGCCACCAATCATGCTTGACATCAAGAGTAGCTGGTGTGGTTTACAGCTTGACAATCACCTTTGATCAGTGCTTCCCCTTTATTCACTTCACTCCCCTCATTTTTTCTCCATTATTGCAACCTGTAATAAAGAAGCAGCATTTCAGCCTTTGCCTCAAGCTCCACTTTCTGGGGAACCCAGGTTAAGACTCTTCATATGTCCCAATAGCACATTTAGACTGTTGTCTCTTGATTTTTTTAATTTAAGACATTATCAGATGATCTTTTTTGGATGGCAAATATGAGGATTTTGTGTTTTTATGTTTCCATCCCTTACCACCCCATACATTTTTCGCTCTCTATCTCTCTACATATTCTGTAATAATCTTTGGTTAAATGACTATTCAGTGCTTATGATATTAAAACTGCCTTAAAATAATTCACAGATGAGTCACATAGTATACTTAAATATGTCTCTTGTTTTCAGTTACTTAATTTTTATGTAACCCTCACTAGTTAAACCCCATCCCCTCTGACAGGACATTAAAACTCCTTTCAAGAGTCGAACACACCAAGGAATTTATTAGTTCAACATGTATGTGGGTGGGGGTGTGTGCAGTGTGGCAATTAGCGTGGAGGAAGCTCACCCTTTCTGGAATCCATCTTATTGCCGCATTCCAAATTTGATGTCTAGGTTTGCTGTCCAGCTGTTAGACTGCAGTATCTTTTCACCACCATCATTGGAATTCAGTTCATTTCACTCTTATTTTTTGGACCCTCTGTTTTCTGCATTTTATGTTTTCCCCTTTCTTGGATTCTACCCTTGTTTTTGTAGAGCACATTTCCAGTAACTTCCTGAGGAAGTATTTGGGAGGTAAATCTTTTGGGATTGTGCAAGTCTGTAAAATCTGTCTACCTTTCATGTTAATGGTTTGGCTAGGTATAGAATCCTAGGTTGATCATCATTTTTTTCTCACAATTATATAGACTTTTCTCCACGGTCTTTCTATGTTCTTTTTGAGAAATTTAGTGGCATTCTGATAACTGGGTTTTGGTAAGTGCCTTGTTTTTCTTTCTCTGGATCTTTTAGAATCTGCTGTTTATCTCAGGTGGTTTGAAATAGAGTGACATGGCTTAGTGTGTGACAATTGTGACTGATTGTCCATCAAAATCCACTCTTTTCTTCTGTGGGATACAGTTGAAGCTAGAAAGAGGCTAATAGATGAGAAATCTCATTTTCCAAGTCTTTGTGCAACTGGATATGGCCATACAACTAATGCTCACCAATATAATTAGTAGAAATGATGTGTACTGTTTGGGGCCAAGGCTTTTGTGAAACAGGTGTGCTTCCTCTGTATTTCTTTCCTTTTCCATAGGTTGGATGCAGATGACAGTGATGAACTAGGGGATTCTACCAAATGGAATGATCATGGATACCTGAATTATTGCATGGAAGAGACCTCCCTTACCCTCCTTGAGCTCCTATATAGTGAGATATAAACTTCTCTTGTATTTGAGCCATTATGTGTATGGCTCAGAAACATAAATGTATATTCAGTTAAAAGCTCTTCTTGGGCTAGTCATTCAGTCTGAAACACAGAACTCTCTTTTAATCTCCCTGGAAAGTAACATTAAACTTTAAGGCATTAAATTCTTCACTTAATCTATAGAATATGTTGCTCAGGAGTTGGGAAAAAAACTGTTAATCCGATCCATCACTAAGTATATTGTTTAAACTGTACTGTCAGTTGGGAAAACCTTACCCTCTTGGGCCTAGTTTTTCTCCTACTTGAAAATTAAAATTAAAGAAGAAAAATGTTAGGTCTGGTGGATTAGAACTCAAAACCAACTTGAAGTCTAAATGGTGGCCTCATATTTCTTCACACAAATATCTTTTCTATGAACTTGCATTAAATTATTTGAGGCAGAATCTATGTTACATACTTCTTCTGTGTAACCTATTTGATTTCCAGGAATAGTTTTTAATTTTGTCCTGACCCACCAGTATTAGACTCTTCTGTCAAAAATACTTATCTCCTGAATCAGAGTCTCTGTGGAAAGGCCTTGGAATCTGACTTTTAACAAGCATTAAGATTTGAAATCCACTGCCTCACAGTGTGCTAAGTAATTTAGACACTTTTAAATCTTTTAAAAATTAAATGTAAATTTCGATAACATATGTCATTGAAAGTTATAGACTTAAAAAGATAAGTATGACAATTAATAATGATGAGGCTTTGATAAACAGAATCTCCAATGAAGTCTATGTAATGATTTATATAACTGCAAAGAAAATTCTTCCAAAATTTGGGTAGGACCATTTTATAAGATGTGAATAGTTGAATCTTGATGTTTTAGTGTTATCCATTCTTAAGTTCAAAATACCCAACATGAATAAGCCCAGTCCCCTATTTCCTTTTGGACTATTTCCATTATTTTGCTGGTGTTACTGCTCTGGTTATATATTGCTGGGTCATAAATCACCCCAGACTTAGTAGTAGAGACACCAGCCTTCTTATTATATGCATAGATTCTAAAAGCAGGAGTTTGGATAAGGCAGAGTGAGGTGGATTTAAAGAAAATCTATGACTGAGACTTCACCTAGAAAGACTCAGAAATGGTTGGGGGTTGAATCTTGTGGGGGCTCCTTCACTTACATGTGTGAGCTGACAAGCCTCAGAGCCTGGGCTCAGCTGAGACTACTGGCCAGGGCATTGTGTCTTCATGTGGCTCTGGCTTCTACAGAGTGGAACTAAGTGCTGACAAGCAGCATCTCCAACAAGATGTTATGAGCTATAAAAGTGCTTCATGAAAACCAGGCAGAAGCCACGTGGCCTTTTATGACCCATCCTCTGAATCCCCAAGCATCACTTCTGCCCTAGTGTAGAGTTCTAAGCAGTTACAAGTCCACCCCTCATCAAGGTGGTGGTGGGTGGGGGGTGATATCTTAATGAGAGGAGCATCAAAGAATTTGGGGGCCATGTTTTAAAAGGGCCACAATTACTAAATTAAGAAGCACATCTAATCATTTAATTTCTAAAATGAAATCTTTCTTAACCCTTTGATCTTTATAATTTATCAATGATAATATTTCTTTCCTTTTCTGGTGAAGGCAAATATAGCCAAACACTAAATCTATACATTCTTATTTCCATATGTAATTTTCACAACCACTCTATAATATTGGTATTACCATCACCATTTAACAAATGAAGCACTGACATGGTGTGAGGTTGAGTAGCTTGGCCGAGGTCACATAGTTGAGGAGGTTCTGACTTCAGAGCACAGGCCTTTGACAACATCTAATCGGCAGCATTTTCATATTCATGTGAGATCTTCTCAGAGCAAATCCAGGGAAGTTTACATAGTCTAAATGTCATTGGTGAGAGCTGAAATAAATTTATAATCACACTCTATCAAATATCCTAAGCCTTTTAAAAAGTTGCTTTTGGCTAAATGATGGCTGGATCATAAACCTTATCATCTTATGCAAGCACTCAGGGGTTACATATTTTTAAGGTTTTCATTTCCTGTGGAAAAAAGAAAATGTCTTCCTTGCACTCTGCTGCTGAATTTTGACCAGGGAGTAAAAGATGCCTTTCTCTGTGGAAAAGGGCAGGACACTTCCATTTGTTTTTCCCTGAGGGGTTGGCTATTTGGTCTAATTTTTGTGATAAGCTGACTAAGGGTCAGGGAATGTCAGGAACGCAAAAGGCAGCAAAACCTTGGACAGAAAAAAGAAAGGCTGGTATCAGGTGAAGACCATAAATAATAGAATGCCTGCCCAGGAAGGGTCTGACCTGGAGACACGGAGTTAACTATCTTAAATCAGTTAAAGCTAGACTCGGAATCTATGTACCAGGTCAGGTCAAAATTTGGTTAATGAAGTTGAAGTCCAAATTGGAGATAGAAATTTGAGCCAAAGAAGCTGTAAAAGTCACCTTTTCGTGAATAAAAAATGAGGGTATGCCAGCTTGCACCTCCTCTTCATCAAGGACTGCTTAGTAGTCGATGGATGAAGGGGTAAGACTGGTGGGGAGTGTTCACTCTGCTAAAGGTTTGCTTACAATTTATAAAAAGAAGAACAGCAAAGTCCTAATAGGTCTGGAAGCAAGAAAGAACAAGGAAAAACTCAAAATCATTTTAAATTTCCTTTTAGATATCTGTTTCTATGGAGAGAAAATGTGGTACTAATTCCATCCTTAAGGATATGGGAGTGGCTCTTCTTGACTTTAGGATTTTTCCAAATCCATGAGTTATATGTTTACTTACTTCCTACTTTCTGTATATTGCTTGAATTTGTAGAATCAAATCATAGATCGCTCTTACCTAAATTTCTTCTCATTCAGAACAGTGTTAAAAATATTATAAAGCTTCAAGTCAAATTAATAATATTAATTTAACACCATCCCCTCCTTAATATTGTACTAAATTATAGGAAAACAGATGTGTGTCTAATGTATATCCCTCCTTTGTCCATAGAAGACATCCTTAATTGGTCAAGACATTCCAAATTTGACCTTGGACCTTTTTCAACGTGTATTTCAGGTGTTATTCACATTTAATCTAGTTGATAGTTGAGTGAAAACTAAGGTATGATTAGGTACTAATAGCGAGTGGAGAGAAAAGTTATCAACTTGAACTAACTGTGGATAGATCAGACCGACTAAAAGAAAAGAAATATCTGGTAATAAGATATTTAATTACAAATAGAGGCCAACTTTAAACTAGACATAGCAGTTGCTGTTGACAGTCTACCAATGTTCCCTTGGCTAACCCGAGTTTTCTTCAGGTTAACTTGCACCCCCTGACAGGTTCCCACCTTAGCCACACCTGCATTCTCTGCTTTCTCTGCCGGAGGATTTCCTTTAGTGTAACTAGAGCTTGCCCAGCTGTAAAAGCTAAACCAGAAAGTTCAAGGGAGCTAACCCTCTGGGAGGCAAACCTTTAATCAGTGGGGATGGGATGGGAGTGGTAGACAAATCCCCTAGACTCCTTGTTCTTTGGTGGGAGGGTCCTGATGTTTGTCTCACAAGGTCTCTCAGAAGGTCCCCAGTGAGACTGAGGCCCTCTTGCTTTTTACTGGTTTTTCTCTCTTCCCTCTCTCGTGTTCCTAACTTCCAAACATGTCTTCTTGGGGTTAACTTCCAACTACTCTATCTGCCTATAGGTCTTGATTTTGGGGTCTGCTTTTAAAGGAGCCCAAATTAAGATTCTAGGCTAACTGACTATTATAGAAACCATTATATAAATGGATAATTTTTATAATTGACATCACTTTCAATGTTTATATGGGAGTCATTGATTTTATTATATAGTTTTTTAGAGCTGGGAGAGTCAGTGATAAATAAAAGATATATAATTCTTATATTTATTATTATAATTATAGTTATTATATATTATAATTTGTTATAATTCCTTATCATTCATTTCCTCTCCCTATGGGAAGAGTGAACAGTCCTGTTGAACTCAGAAGTGGCCATATGGCATGCTTTGGCTAATGAAATGTGTGTGGAAGAGACACATATCACTTCCTAACAAAGGCTGTATGAGCTAGCTGATGGTTTCCCATATCTCTTTTCCCCTCTGCCATAAGGCAGTCAAAGTTCCAGATGAAGCTACTCTATCAGCACTGAGTGCAGATATGAAGATGACAAACATTGAGCAGAGCTTCAACTAAACTACAATGAACATATCCAATGAATAAGATATAGACATTTTTCTTGTAAATCACTGAGATTTTGGGGTAATTTGTTGCCATAGCATGGCTTAGGTTAAACTGACTAATAAAGAATCTTTAAAAATAATCCAGTCCAGTGGTTCCTAATCTTGGTTAATCATAAGATTTCTAGTTCACATTTTAAGCTTATAGATTTAAACTTATTCTAATTCAGTAGGTTTGGGGCAGAAAGCTAAAGGTGTTTTGTATTTTAAGATCTCCCCAGATGGTTCTAATGATCTCACTGTTTGAAACACAACCACTTTGCTTATTTTAATTTCCATTTTTCTTATTTTAAAGGATAAGAGAGACTGACAGCTTGAAAAGTTGTCTATTCTTTTATCTAATTTGTGAAATATACTACTGCAATATAGGTCAGAGTTTGAGTTATTTATAAAATTTTTCCCCTAAAGAGCAAAAGAGAAACTTAATTGTATACCTGAATAAGGACAAAATCTGAATTAGTATTATCCAAATTAATAAAGTTTAATTGTATGTCATATTTAGGCCATCTGGGTTCAAACCTAATCAAAAATTATAAATGCAGAATGTTACTAAGGCCATTAGTAGGCCAGAAAGGCTACGAGTAGTAGGGTTTTAATAACAGAACGAAAATTTGTTACATAGATATACCCAGAAAAATAAAAGCTTTGTCCTTGCTGTTAAGAGATTATGGGTTTACAAGGAGAGCTTCTCATGGAGACCAGGAGATCAAGTTAAAGGTGATTGAGAGGCATCTGATGAAATTTTCTAGCATCATACCTGCAACTATATGCCACTCAACTTGTCTGGGTCACTGTATAAGCTGTAGAAATTACTTATTTAATTCAATTTTACTTTTTATCTTATGTATATTCTGGAGAAGGCATTTTAATAGATGCTTCTGGTGTCATAAATTCCCTCAAGGGGGAGATGGTGGAGGTAAAATATTGGCCCACATATTATGATAAAATATGGCAGAATATAATAATTATAATGAGAAAGGAATACCCTGTAAGCCAACTTGGGTTGCTAACTGATCTGCTGCTGCAAGGGAAATTTGGGCTTCAGGGAACCTCACATCATCATTCAACTTTGGTTTCATAGTCAAGGATATTGTTAAATGGGTGCACAGGGCTCACAGCTGCTGGGGCAGCTCTGAAAGGGGGTTATATTCCCATCCTTACTTCCTCACTGCCACTTATCTTAGCTTCTTGCAGTCTAGCATTTGACTCTACCTTGCCTCTCAAACTGACCTCTTCAAAATTCAGCAAGGAATCACACAATTCTTCATCCCTCTAGATTTAGACACTATTAATAAATCTCATCTTGAAACTTCTTTTTCTTTTAGATTTTACAATACTGTGCTATTCATTACATGTCTATCATGTACTCACCGTGTGCTTTAGGGATGAAATAATAAGGAGTTTTATTTACTGAGCACTTGTTACATGCCAGGGGCTTTCTTTCTTTCTATCTATCCTCTATCTATCTATCTATCTATCTATCTATCTATCTATCTATCTATCATCTATCATCTACCTACCTATTATCTATCTATCTACCTATCTATCTATCATCTATCATCTACCTACCTATTATCTATCTATCTACCTGTCTATCTAGATATACAGATAGACATAAATATATATAAAATTTTATTTTTTTATTTATTTACTTAAAACCTACCAAGAATCTACTGAAGTAGTTGATATTATCTCCACATTCTACATGAGGAAATTGATGTTTAGAGGGGTTCAGTTCTTAACCATGGTCATGCAAGTAATTATCAGAGGTAAGGAAGACTCAAACCTGTGTTTTGGTTGAAGTGTATGAAGACAGTCCAGCCTCACACAGACATGTAGTTGGGAAAGGGAGGACTATTGTAATAGCATTTTCAGATAATTTTGGATTTCCTCCCTTAATCGTATACAAACATTCAACAAGTGGAGGTTTCGTAAAGGTTAGTTACTATATGGAGTCTGAAACCATATGAGTGAACTTCTTGTGCTATATTACATTAAATTCATTTGTCTATTTTGTATTTTGAATGGATCTTTTACTTGTGTGTGAAGCTGGTCCAAGACTTCACTTATACCACTGTCCCTTCTAACATTCCAAAAAAACAAAACAAATTATGCATCATAAAACTAAACACCAATTTGCTTGAAAACAGCTAGCAAATTTTTATTTTTAAAGATTTTATTTGTTTCACAGAGGGAGAGAGATCACAGGGAGGCAGAGAAGCAGGCAGAGAGAGGGGGAAGCAGGCTCCCCGCTGAGTGGGGAGCCCGATGTGGGCCTCGATCCTAGGACCCTGAGATCATGACCTGAGCCGAAAGCAGAGGCTTTATTCCACTGAGCCACCCAGGCACCTGCAAATTTCTAAAGTAAACTGATGAGAGCTGATGAAAAAAGTACAGACAATTTATGGAAATTTCTGATTTTTATGCCTATTAAATCAGACTGTGGACTTGGAACTGTCTTGATGGTTTTACAAAGCTGATACATACTATTTCCTAGATGTCAATGTATTCACTTTATTTGCGTTATGTATAAATAAATAGCTATTCATCTTTTGCCATTAATTTCTCATCAACTTCATTGCCATTGATAGTTTTCAAATGCTTCAGGTGAAGGCTATTGAGTTCTAATTTTATTCTGGCAGCATCTTAAAAATGTAACTTTGCCCATCTATGGCTGCTTTCCACCAAACCATTCAGCATAGGTAGTATTTCTCTTCTACAGATTCTCTCTTTCACAGAATGGGGACTCCTGCATACTCATTAACATTGTTAAAGGCTATTGAAGATGAATTTTCCTACAGTGGACTAGATCATTTTGATTTTTTAAAATTTAAATGATATGTATGTCACGACTAAATGTAAAGTAGATAAGGGCTAAAGCCCACACATTAGTGGATTCCCACTGTAGGGAGAAACATATGACCAGTTTTCATATAAGAATCTTTTCCATTCTTCAGTTACCAAAGAAATTAAGGATATAACTAGTTTTCAATAAGATATTACATGCGTTGACTAAAATATAATTATTGATCATAATGAGATAAAAACATGCTACCATTTCTATGATTTAGTTGGTTCTTATATGTCTTATTTTTACTCAAGGGGCAAGAGTCTGGCATTTTTATGTATTCTTGGGGCTTGACAATGACAAAAGGAGACTGGTTTTATAACTAACTTGCAAAAGTGCATAAAACACAAGACATACATAGAGTGTTGTTTACCTTTAAGAGCATTACAAGTGTTCAACGTCCTCTCAAATGTGTATCTATGTGAATCAAGTTCCTCCGTTAAGTGTGGGGTTGAGCAAATACATTATTCCCACCCCCCCCACCCCGCCCCATCACATCACAGTTTTGCTTTCTGCAGTTCTAGTTACCCAGGTCAGCCACAGTCCTGAAGGAGATCATCTGCTTTCTGATGAATGTAGTGTGTAAGACCAACAGTAACCAAGTGCTACATCACAGCGCCTATGTCATTTCCTCACTTCATCTCGTCATTCAGACATTTTGTCATCTCTCATCATGTAGACATTTTGTCATCTCACATCAAGAAGAAAGATGAGTACAATAAGATATTTTGAGAGACTACATTCTCATAACTTCTATTACAGTATATTGTTTTATTTGCTCTATTTTATTATTATTTATTGTTGTTTATCTCTTATTATGCCTAATTTATAAATTAAACTTTATCATAGGTATGTATGTGTAGGAAAAAACATAGGAGATATAGGGTTCAGTATTACCCATGGTTTCAGACCTCCACTGGGGATCTCAGAAAGCATCCTTCATGGATAAGGGGGACTACCGAGGATGTAAAACTCTCCATTTTTCTGTTTTTAGTAACGTGTAATTCTGAATATGTTGATAAAGCCTCTCTTGCTGGTCTCCATGGAATGAATAAATTATGTTGATAGCTGCAAATTTACAATTTCCAGACAGTTAGTTCATAAACCTCTCAAGACCCTTGTTTTTTCTGTAGGTGGTAAACCCAGATGGAACCAAGCAGGGAGATTTATTTGAACTGGGAATGTCGATCTCAGCTGGTCCAGGACTTCTCTTACACCTCTGTCCTTTATGATGTTTCCATGAGCTCTTTGGTGAATGGGATAGCCTGTGAGTTCTTGCTTTCATGACTTTCGTTGCTTTCCATTGTCATCTTTCCTTCAAGGTTCTTGAGAAGCCTTTAAAGGTGAGAAAAATGCAGCCCATTGAAGGGGCAATTCCTTCACCCCTTTTATGCACAGCTAATTTCAGCTCCCTTTTAAAGGCTCTGTTCGTATCTTTGATCATCATCTGTCTGCTCTTCTGCTGGGCTCTGTCCCTCCTGTGGCATCTTTCACCTGTCTCCATCATAGCACAGCCCTTGTGCTGCGGGGAGACATGTCTTAATTGACTCTCTCTCTAGACTTTGACAGAGAATTTTCCTGCATTTCTTTATCACTAGCGCCTGGTGACAGGTCTGGCATGGTCAGTGATGCGATTTAATGGTGTGAAGGTGGTCCCATAGTATCAGTTGAGGAGTCTGTTAAAGTCATGGCTTAGATTTTGTGCTTTCAGAGAGTTCAGTGAGGCAAAGCCAGAGCTGGACTGGAAGTAAATAAGGAAGCTAAACAGTTTTGCAGTGAAATAAGGGTAAAAGAGCAGTAGAAGCTAATACTGCCTAAATAGTTGTGTAGCAAAGTCTGTGGGGGGGGAAATGTTAGTTGTTAGGATAGATGAATGAAATTTCATACTTCAAGTAAGACTATCCACTGTGGCAATGGGGTTATATTATCTGATACTGTTTTCTTACATCAAATGTTCTATTTCCACTCCATTATATACATTTTAATGATCAATTATGTTCATAGAGAATTAAAAAGAAATATCCCTTTACATTGCTATTAGTCTTGGAGAGACTGGGGGTAAGGGAGTGGATTTGTCCATTAAGTCATCGTAGGGAAGAAGTATATCCCATATATTTAAATCTTCAGGATCCTTGAGAGGCTGCTTCCTGAGCTAGTTTAGCACCCAAGTGAAGAGCTTGTTGGCCACATTTATGACACTATAATGAAATCTGAGATTTACTTTTTTTGCTCTTACAATACACTGTTTGCTTTTTTTTAAAAAGATTTTATTTATTTGTTTGTTTGTTTGAAAGAGAGAGCATGTGAGCAGGAGGAAGAGGGAGAGAGAATCTGAAGCAGACTCTGTGCTGAGCACAGAGCCCAGCATAGGGCTTGATCTCAGGACTGCTAGATCATGACCTCAGCCAAAACCAAGAGTCAGACACTCAACTGACTGGGCCACCCAGGTACCCCACACTGTTTGCTTTCAAAGATTATTAAATAAATTTAAATTTTTAAATATTGATTTCTTGGGAACTAGTACAGTAATTGGCACATAGAAAGTGTCCCCTAAATATTTGTAATTATTTTTCTTTGAGATTTACCCACAGCAGCCATATGGTAGTTCTTTTTCTCCAATGAATAATGGTAATTTTTTCTTTTTACTCACCAATCTCATCATTGAAGGCCATCTTAAAACACTGCATTTGGATAAGATCATTTTGGAAGATCTACACTTTTGACATCTTTTGTTCTGGTTGCCTCATGTAGGTTCTTTATTCTTAGAGTAGGATTTGAGGAAATCTGCAGATATAGCTAGGACCAAAAAACTTCCAAAGAATAATCTTGTCCACACACTGGCAATGAGGAGGAACTCATCAAAACCAAATTTAATGTGACAAATTCGAAGAGGTCACTTTATATTTTTCACTTGGGTAAGCACAAACCTAGTCTAGGCATTTCCATCTCTATCTCATTGCCTCAGGCAAATTCCTTGATTCGATTCATAAATATGGTATGTATGTGGAGAAAGGTGAGGGTTGAGGTCTGAAGCAACATACTCTGATGTTGGGATATTAAAACTACACCTCAGACAAAGGTTTGACATTTGAAGAGACTATGATGAAAAGATTTAAAAAGTGGTTGAAATCAATTTAACTATTCTTTGTTTTGCAGTGAAGAAAATGCAGTTCACAGTACTGTGGTAAAAATATTTTGAAGTAAGCAGTTTGTTAGGAATGTGAATAACACTTAGCACTAAGTCATAAAAAAAAACCTAAACAACAACAACAAACAACCCAAGAAAAATCACCCCAATTTAGCTCTAAGCCATGTAGGCACTGAGATGCAAATATTTTAAGAATAGATATGCGCACTGAATTTCTTCTCACAGAACCTCTTGTGAATTAAACTCTGATATCTCATTTTTAGATTTCATTTAAGCTGGTTTAACACTAGAGAGTAAAATTGCTGACCTAGCTTTTTACGAGTATTCTCATTGTGTATTACTTAAGGTAATGCTATATACCAGATTTTTACACCAACAAAACTGTTTTCATTTGGGTGCCCACAGAAACAGAATCTGAGACAGTTTCTTATTGCAAAATAATTTATTTGAGAAGTGTATGAAGCACCAGTAAGGAAGTGGAGAAGTAAGACAGGGAAGGGAAGACAGACAATATAAGGTACATTATCAAGTCAGTTAACTATTAATGTCCTCTGACACTTAAATCTGGGAAATGGTATAGAATACACACCCCAGAGATCTCTCACCTCAGGGATGAGGAATATTTATATCTGTATTGGTCAACTTGGACTGACATAACAAAATACCATAGATTGGGCGGCTTAAACAATGAGAATTTACTTCTTGCAGTTCTGAAGGTCAGCAAGTCCAAGATTAAGTGTAGGATAATTCAGTTCCCCAGTAAAGGCGTGCTTCCTGTCTTGCAGATAGCCACCTTCTCCCTGTGTGAGGACACAGTGAGAAGACAGAGTGTGAGGGCAGAAAGAGAGAGAGAGAGAGAGAGAGAAGGAGAGAGAGAGATAGTAAGCAAGCTTTCTAGTGTCTCTTGTAAAGTTCTTAATGCATCATGAGGACCCCATCATCATGAGATTATCTAAACATAATTACTTTACAAAGGCCCCATCTCCAAATATCACATTGGTGTTTAAGGATTCAACATATGAATTGGGGAGGGGGGTACAGTTCAGCCATAATAATATCCCCAACTTTCTTATTCCTATCTCTGTCTTTATCTCTATCTACCTATCTATATTCTCTCTCCTTCCATCTCTCCCCACCTCCCCATTCTCTAGAGAGCTGTGTATTAATTCTCCATTCCCATCAGTCATTGGAGGAGGGCTGCTCCAGAGGTTAAGTCCAGAAACATCTGTCTTACTATTCACTCAGGGAGAATGGGCTCTCATTAGATTCAGAAAAAAGCCCTCAGACAATGAGATTCAGACAGATAGGTGAAAGGTGGCCCATAGGCACTGAAGGCACCAGCATAAGTTGTTACCCTTGGGGGATTTACTCTGCATTTACTATAGTAACTTTGGTTTCTGGGATGGTATTCCTATGTTACCCACTCAAGGTGTGAAACTTAACTAAAGTTATGTATTTTAAGATATAAATAAATGTAGAATGTGCATTTTGTTTCATAATATATTTAGAATTAATTATAAAAATAAAATTACATTAAAAATCACTTAACCTTTTCCTCCAACATAAAAATCATTTAAAAGAAATAGAGTATCTTAGCCTGGTTTTCCTTGAACATAGAGACTAAGACAAGTCTTGCATGTAAGTAGTTTATTTAATTGCAGGAGCCAGAGGGATGTGAAATCAGGAAGGAAAGCCAAAATAAAGATAAGTTATCAAGTTGGCTATTGGTGTGGATTGACTAGTGATTAATCTTGTTGGGATTTTCTGGGTAACCTATGAAATACCTTTCAAAACTGTCCAGGTGGGACTGAGAGATGGAAGCCTTAATCCATCATCTTCTGTTCCTTGGTGGTCAGTGGTAGCCCCATAGACATTAACTGTGTTCTCCCCAAGGTGGTGCATGCCTGAAACTTGACCAAGTACAGAAGAAAAGCTTGGGGGCAGGACAAAGGGGCAAGAAGTACAGACTGGGTGGGGAGCTGTCAGGTTACATTTGAGGAAGTTGGTAGAAGCCTGGAGAGAACTAGTTGTAGTAGTTGTGGCTGAAGTGAGGTTGAGAGTGTGTATGGGGGGGGGTGGTGGCCAAGAAGATGTGTAATGGTGCACACGATGTACCCAGACAGTGATGCTTCAGGAACATGGGACTAGGAGGTGGGGATGTGTGAGGGGGCATGACCTACAGTGTTGTGTGGGGTTATGGATACATTGTCCCTTTGCCAAGATCCAGCACTCCTTTGCTGAATTCAGATGCTTTCACACTGTGCTCTTTCCGTCAAAGAAAAAAAAAGTGATTCAAAATGCATTCTTTATTTCACCTTACAAATGCCTATTAATTTTATATTGTTGTATAAATTTAATTTGTTAGTCCCTCAAAGTTATTTGAGTTGTAATAATTATGACCATTGAGGTCTGTTAATAAAGACTCAATATAAAAATTCTTTCAAACTATAAAATCTCATTAATATTATGAAAACATATATGTCTATGCGACATAGAACAGAAAAATGTAATTATATATAAGGATTCTTCAGTCTGATTCTGTTCTCATCATGACCCACATTTTTCACTGTTTGTTAGTAGTGGAGTTCTCTTTTCCAGGATCCACAGGAGAGGTGATGGAGAGAGAGTCTAACTCTAGCTCTGCTGGCAGCTATGGCTCCCTCCAGTCAGAAACACAGAAGGAACTGGGAGAACATTGATTAGAGTAAGTATTTATTAGAGCAATACCACATCAGCTGCTGCTCTCCAACTCAGTAGTCTGTGAAATGGGCAAGCACAATATTGGACCCAGAGGAAATGGAAGGAGGGCCACTGATTGAAGAATGCTTTTTTTTTTAATTACAGAAAGACAGGGGCGCCTGGGTGGCTTAGTGGGTTAAAGCCTCTGCCTTTGGCTCAGGTCATGATCTCAGGGTCCTGGGATTGGGCCCCATATCGGGCTCCCTGCTTGGCGGGGAGCCTGCTTCCTCCTCTCTCTCTCTCTCTCTGCCTGCCTCTGCCTACTTGTAATCTCTCTCTCTCTGTCCAATAAATAAATAAAATATTTTTTAAAATTACAGAAAGACATAAAATGCACATAAATAAACATTTAAGTATTTGATTTAAACATTTGGTTTTGTTGGTTTAAATACATCATGAGTTTCATTATGTCAAGCACAGACATCTTTTTAAATCAGGATTCTAGAAAGCCTTTCAACTTCTGTGATTTGAAGAAGATACTGGTACTGTTTTTTAGTCATGATAATTATTACTATTGAGTTCTAATGAAGAGAATTAGAAAGTATTCNGGAGAGAGGAGGAAGCAGGCTCCCTGCTGAGCAGAGAGCCCGATATGGGCCTCGATCCCAGGACCCTGGGATCATGACCTGAGCTGAAGGCAGCGGCTTTAACCCACTGAGCCACCCAGGCGCCCCACAGACATCTTTTTAAATCAGGATTCTGGAAAGCCTTTCAACTTCTGTGATTTGAAGAAGATACTGGTACTGTTTTTTAGTCATGATAATTATTACTATTGAGTTCTAATGAAGAGAATTAGAAAGTATTCCCCTACTTGAGACTGCTTCAAATCAGCAGGAATATAGGACTTCCTCATCCGTAAAATAGGTATTATAATTGTATCTTTGGTTTAATATACATAATGAGATTAGAGCAGTACCTGGAACTTAGAAAGCTCTCAGCGGATGTTAGTTATTAATCTTACTATGTTTGTGTACTGCAACCTGGGCTATTGGATACTTACCTAAATCTGGGTAGTAAAAACATCCAAACAGTCCAAGCAGATAACAAGCTAAATAAAGATGTCATTAACAACACAATAACTATCTTTAAATCCCAAACTTTAAAATCAGAGATAATGTATAATTAAAAAAACAGGTGGACCCCTGGGTGGCTCAGTCAGTTAAGCACCTGCCTTCAGCTCAGGTCATGATCCCAGGGTCCTGGAATTGAGCCCCACATCGGGCTCTGTGCTCAGCAGGGAGTCTGCTTCTCCCTCTCTCTCTCTCTGCCCCTCCTTCTGCTCATTCTGTCTCTCTCTCTCAAATAAATAAGTAAATGACCTTAAAAAAACTAGTAATATGGAAATCCTAGGAAATATCCTCAATAATCCCTCAGATAATCTCAAGGTATATTTTTCAAAATGAAATGGATCAGGTGCAAATTTCTTCATTTATTCAGCAGTTCTTTAGTGAGTTCCTAAAATTTGCCAATGTATCCAGTGTAAAAGATTCATCAGTGATTAAGACAGAGTCTCTGACCTCAGTGACCTTAAATGAGAAAAACAAGACAATGAAAAAGTAAGTAAGCATATAAACAAGGTAACTATGGACTGTAAGAAGGATTTAAGAAAAACAGAGTGATGGGAGACAATAGCTGTGGGAAGCCATTCTAAATGGGGGTCAGTGAAAACTTCTCTGAGGAAGAAATTTGTGCCAAATTGACATTTGTGCCCAATTTTACGGATAAGAGGGGTTGGGGGTATAGGAAGCATTTCGAATAGAAAGACCCACAGAGATAAAGGTGTAGAGTTAAGAAAACGTTTGGTGCACTCAAGCAATAGGAAGACCATATACTTGGGCTATCACGACTCAAGGTGAAAATTGTACAGAGGGAGGCTGAAGAGGAGGACAAACTCATGGTTAAGAATTTGACTTTATTCTGAGAGAAATGGAATGTCGTCGAAGGGTTTTAAGCAAGGGGTGATATAATCTAACTCGCGTTTTAAAACATCTGGCTATTTTATGGAACATGGGTAGTTGGTGTTGTTGGAAGTGAGATGAAAAGAAAAGCAACTCAGTGACTCTGGAGGTAGTTCCAGGAAGAGATAGTGGTGTCCTGGAATATGTCAGGTGTCCTGGTGGTCATACCAATGGAGAGCAGTGAACTGACTTGAGATGTATATTGGAGCTGGAACCAACAAGACTTGCTGACAGATTAGAGTGGATGGGGAAAGAAAAAATTCATTGATTTTGGCTTGAATGACTCAGGGGACTGTGGTTCTGTCTCCTGAAATGGGAAAGAGGTGGGGGCAAGAGCTATGTTTTCATCTTGTGAGATGCCTATTACACGTTGTAGGCATTTTCAAGTAGGCAATGGTGAGGTCTGGATTTAGACTGAGGTATACAGTTGGAAGTTGTTACCCTAGATAGTGTTTAAAAGTGTGAGACTCAATGTGACCATCAGAGGATGCTGCTGAAGAAATAATCATAGTAACAAAAAAAGTGAGCAAGGATTTGGCAATAAAAGTTTTTGGTGACTTAATAGATTGGAAAGTTTGAATAGTGAATTAAAAATAAGGAAGCAGATACAGATGACTCATTCAAGTTTTGCTGTGGAAAGAAGGATAAAATGAAAGTGCTGGATTCAGGGGGGTATGTGGTTAAGGGAGTTTTTGTTTTTTTAAGATGGGGGATAGAAAAAATATTTGCATACTGATGGGAAGGATCTAGCAGAAGTAGTGGATGGATAGCAGTGCATGAACTGAGCTGCAAAAATCCTTGAGAAGGTGAGAGGGTTGGAATAAAAGCACATGTGGAAACAATTGTTTTCGACAGACATAAAAACACTTTAAAACTGAAAACAGAGAAGCCATGTATAGAGTTGATGGTGGCACCATGATGGAATTCTGATCAAGTAGTTTCTATTTTTTTCCAATGAATTTGAGTAAAGACCCTTATCTGCGAGGTTTAGGGAAGAGGTTTTCTGAGAAAGTTAGGTCATTTTAGAAAGTGGGAAAATGAAGTTACTTGGAAAGGGTTGTAAAGTTGCTGGGAACTGGTGACTAGTCATTTTAGGTTTGTTATCATGAAGTCGAGGTGAAACCAATAAGCCAATATATGCTATTTGCTAGCAGTATACAGCCACTGTGTGGCAGGCAGACAAAAGGAAGACAAAAAGAAAGAGTTGTTGTTTCAGTTAAATACAATGAAGCTATGATGAGGAAGTTGAGGGAGTCTCCAAGAGCATGAATATAGTCATGGACCCCAGAATCTAGCCTGAATGAGAAGGAAAGTGAAGACAGAAAGGCGGTGAAAAAATAATGAAACCATGGATGGAGATCATAGTGATGTAAAAGAATTAATGAAGTGAATGCTCTAGGGGAGTGAGCTGGAAGAGAAGGATCTGAGCGGGATGTTTCCAGGGGAGATTTCGGTGGTGATGCATTTACAGACAAATGCAAGGTCTTGGTTGTAACAGTAGGAGTGGATGACTAAGATGGAAGAGAAGCGTATGAACGTGAAATCAAAGACCTTGTAAATAAACCGGAATTTTTGGTGAGTCATCCGCATGGCTGCTGAAATTCCAGGGAATGATGAATGGTGTAGGGTGGAAAGAATGTAGGTAGTCAAGTAAAAATATCATCAGTAAATGAGAGGTCCTTTATAAGTAGAACTATAAAGGAGAGCAACAAGAAGGTGGGTGGCATAGCAAGATGGCATAGCTTCAAAGGAATTGTGGGTTTTGAAAGCTTTTGGAGAAATAAATGGTTTAGAAGCAGCGATGTGGATCAAAAAGGACACCTTTCAGGTGTTTAGGCTTCTTTCCTGTGTCTGAGACAGCTGCGGAAAACAATTTCAGATTAGCACAGGGAAAGGGGGCAGGATGAAGAAAGCACATTTCTAGTACCTGGTTATAGACTTTTTTTGTTGTTTTTTTTTTAGATTCCATTGCAGAGGGCAAAATACCTCCTTCGAAAGCAGTGGGAGATAACTGTTATTTTGTCTGAATTCTGAAGGACTGTAGACACAGAGCCTGTATTGGCACTCTCGTGCAAGAAATTGGCCACAACACATACTTGTATGGGAAAAGAACAGCGCGGGGTCAGGGGAAAAAAAATGGACAATAAGAGAAAGAAGTAAAGAGAGGTAAGAGGCGAGGGGCTTCATTAATTCTTAGTGAGGGAATTTAATATTAGAATCTCATTGTTTATTTATAGCTTTTTATGTCATTATGCTAACACATGTACAATAACCTTTTAAATTTAGATTTCCTAATGTTGGGTTCAGTTATTCTCAATCACTTTTTGCTTTTCTTCTCCCTAGGGTCCCAAGACAAAGAATACCTTCCAATACTGTTAAATATAGATATCTGGACTGAATTGAACTTACATGACAATTGCAGTCAAGATTCTGGAACTCAGAATGGGCAAACCAGGTAAGCCGTGCCAATTTTAGAATGTTGTTTTAATAAGGCTTATTCCTGTCTGGGTCGGCTGCATTTTACATATGCAATCACTAGGCTGTGAGTATGAAGAATTATTGCCATGACAACCTGGACTGACTGACTTGTCTTTCAGAAATGGTAACAATTCAGCATGGTTGTAGATGATACCTGTGGTTCTCAAGGACTTTCTAGAAGGTCATATGGTTTTTGCAATGGTTCTCAGTCATGTGGAAAGACCACTCATAAGGAAAAACGAGTTAACTTCTAGTCCTGCCTCTCCATGAGCCAAATGTGGAACCTCAGGCAAGTCTACTGGGGCCTCAGTTTCTTCATCTGTTTAATAGGAAGCTGTAGGCTAGATTATATAATCTTTAAAGTTGTTTACAATTCTAAATTTCTCTCATTTCATTGATTTATATATTATGAGCATGTGGAGCAAGATAATGTATCTCCTCATTCTGTCACCATGTCATCACTTCTAAACATTTGGTGAACTCTTTTTTGTCTTACCTTCAGAACTGACAACCTTCTCTCCTGATTTTGATTAAAAAAAGAATAATTCAAAACTCCTGGGGGTTAAAAATAATTCATGAATAAAGACGATTCTAAACATTTTTTGAGCAATTGCAGTTTTATTGGGCTGCAAGGATAATTTTTTTCAAGGTAAGGGACTTGAATGGTTCAAGTCATTTGATACACATGGTTTACACTGGAATTTTTGTAAACATCAAAGCGTGTACTTCAACCATCAGTTGATTTTGATTATTGTTCACAATAGAAATACGAATTGCTTTGCAAATTTATTCCTTGTTCTCTCTGGTTGGGTGTAGTGGCTGGCAATCCATTTTAGCTATCATTTGTATAATAATACAATATTATATAATAGCTATCTAACTCCTGATTTTTATGTAACATAAAGCAATATTTTATAATGAACAGTTTAATCTGTTTGTGTTCAAGTGCTCTGTCTCTTCATTATTTGCAAAGGTAGCTATGATAGTATGGTTTAATAGTCAGATGTCCTCTTTATTCCAAAATACAGATTGACTCAAGTTTAGAAGTTTTCTTGCTCAAAGTACTTTGAAAGAATTTTTCCATCACACTTAGTCATTGCCCTTTTCCTAATCCCTCCTCCCCTAGCTTCTAATTAGGCTCTCTGGGTAACTGGAATTTTCCTTTCCTTGGAGTGAAGGCACATAGTACCAACTTGTTGGTTGCTTGCTATGGAGACCTAAATATGAACTTGTTTCTTTTGGTCCATATTTCTATTGTGCCTTTGGCAGATGATGTTGACTCAGGTTTGTCTTCTTACATTGGTCCTTTTTTTTTTTTTTTTAGATTTTATTTATTTATTTGACAGAGAGAGAGAGATCACAAGTAGGCAGAGAGAGAGACAGGCAGAAAGAGAGGAGAGAGGAGGAAGCAGGCTCCCGGCTGAGCAGAGAGCCCGATGTGGGTCTCGATCCCAGGACCCTGAGATCATGGACCTGAGCTGAAGGCAGAGGCTTTAACCCACTGAGTCACCCAGGCGCCCCAACGTTGGTCCTTCTTATCTGCTCACTCTTTCATCTTTATTTCCTATTCTTCCCTCTCTATTCCCTACTATTTCCTTAATCTAATACCTTTTATCGGGTCTTCCAATATTTCCTTCCTCATTCCCTTAAATATTCCTAGACTATGATTTGAATTTATGTGCTTGTCTTTATTCTCATTTTACTTACGAGCTCACACCTTCATAACCACGGCAGGCTTCACGGGCATGAGACCTGTGCAGTTCCATGGACCCCACACTGAGAAGGCCTCATGTTTGGTTGAATGCTCTGCTGTTGCCATCTTGAAATTTTTAATAAGCTTTGAACAAGGATCTCTGCCTGTTCTTTTTGCAGTGGGCCCCACAAATTAGATAGCTGTTGCTGATTGTAGCTATTTTTTCCCCTTTCTAGTTGGGTAAGTGGTTTTGTTTTAGTTCATCTGTTTTTCATTCCTCATCATATTTTTTTATTTATGGCCTTCCTGTGGTACATCATTTTGACTGCTATTTTAATATAGCCATATTTAGCTCTGTTTATTTCTCACATCCGTCAGGAACATTTAGCAGTATATAAAAATAGTATATGGTCAACTTTTGATTGGCCACTCTGACTAAAGGAGAAGGGAATGAGGGAATCAATGAAGATTACAATTCATATAGGGAGTAATCATTTTGGAGAACATTGTGTGGTTTTTCACCTTCAGGAGAATTACCTTTTAATTCATGTTTGCTTAGGTTAATTGGTTTGCACTCCCTGAATATATAGTAATTGGTGGTTGGGGAGCCTGCCGAGTGGCATAGGCTAGCTAATCTGAGGTTAAATATCTCCGCTAATGAAGAAGATTGATTGTTCTCGTCTTTTCTGTTTTTAGACATATGAAAAATAAATTATTTTTTGGTTTTCACAAGTTTACTTGAGGGGGTTAGTAGGATATAAATGCTTTTCTAATAATATCTGAACATTTTTTTTGGTTTTGTCAAACCAAATGGCCTATTCTTGTCTTTTTACCTGGTGGCAGAATGAGTCACCTTACTCTGTGATACTGTTCTGCCCAGAAGCTTTGAACCAGTAATGAAGTCTGATGTGCCCCCAGGTTGACCTAGCTGCCCAGGTGTTAATTATCTTGGTTTGCTTGTTTGTGTTTGTTTTTTTTTTTTAAACACACCTTTTCATATCCTTTATTAGGTGCCACTGTTCTAACCACTTTAAAAATCCAAACTCAACTAATCCTAGGAATTAGGTACTATTAGTAACCCCCATCCTTTTTTTTTTTTTTTTGAGAAATAGAGGCACAAATAGGTTATATGCCTTTCCCAAAGACACAGTCATTAAGTGCTAGCACGAAGATTTGAACCCAGGTAGTCTGTCCTAGGTCTTAGTGGCGTGCGGCTGTTCTAATGCATGATCTGTTTAATTTCATCCATTCAGACCCTTAGAGAGTTGGAAACCTAGGTGACTGATGAAATAAAATCTTATCATAGTAAAGGACTTCCTAAAAGTCTCTATTTCTTTAACTTATCTTCAGTTGGCAATTTATAACAAGTAAGGGAATGTGTAAAGAAACCCAGGCAGACCTAGATATTAAAAGTGCATATGACTCTAAAGCAGATATATATGAGAAGTGATGCTAGATCCTACCGAGATGAATACTTGACAGTATATTCCTGGGAACTAACATTAAAGAGATGCTTCACTAACTGTCACAATCCCTTTTGGAAACTTGTGATCACAGCTGGTGACATTGCTGACATCTTTTATCTGTTGCCATACTTTTTCTTTTGGCTAGACATTACAGAGTGCGGAGTTAGATGGCCAATCAATGTGCTGCATCAGAATCAATAGATCTCAGTAAGCATTCCATTAGGCCCAGGAGCCTTTCCATTTCTCAGTCCTGTCTAGGTTTTGCACACTCTTTCATGAAAAAAGAGAGTTTGGGGATTATTTTCTCTACCTGTAGCTTCTCATGGACAAATGCATTCCCTATTATTGTAGAAATCTAGTCAATAAAGCTGTCAGAATTTAAAAAAATATCAACAGTAGAGCCAAGTTCAGTGTACTTAACCTCTGTAGTAAGTTCTGGGTGTGAAATATAAGAGAGGGAAATGATATTTATAGGAAAGAGCCTTGAAGTTTAAAAATAAGTTTAAAATGTTAGATGGGAGAAAAGAATCCTGACTTAAAGTTGGAGAGTTTGGATTTTGGCTTGGTTCAGCAGCTGAAAATCCTGGGCAGTTAATGAAACCCCTGCAAAATGAGAGGATTTAATCTGATAATTTTTAATGTCCATAACAGCTTCCAATACTAAGTTTTTTTGACTTCAAAGAGTTTTATTCCCACAAGTCCATTTCAGTCCTTGGTGGATAGGTACCTACAGAATTTATGTGATCCAAATGAGAAATGGCATATGGCTATTGTTATTATGATCTCAATCCTTTCTTTTCATAGCACCTAAGTATCTTTTCTTGTTACTTGCCCTCTCTCACAGTCCACCCCCTCCCTGCTGATAGCAAGTCAGAACCCATATGACAGCTTTGCCTCTATTTTAGAACTTAAGAAAATTTTCTCTGATCTCTTTCTTCAGGCAGATAGGGCTAGTGTGGTTAGCTTTACTTCTACACATCTACACATTTTAATTTATTCTTAGAACCCTAGAAATTATGCCCACCTCAAATAACACTTTCATATATGAGTTAGGCTGATGCTAGCGGCTGTAACAGGTGAATGTCAAGCCTCAGGTGACTTTACACAAATTGGGTATTCTTGACCAATTGGTGGCTTTCTTTCAAGCAGTTTCCTTTTAGCCTGTGGCTCTACCATCTTCTGTACAAACCTTTCGGGGTCAACACATTGCCCTGCAACAAGACAATGGAAGGGGAAAAACATGGACTATCATTAATGGAAATTCTTTATGGACCTAACCAGGTAATAATGTGTATTGCTTTTATCCATATTCCATTGGCTACATCCAAAGCATCTGGGAAATGTGGTCTATGTAGTTCTCTGCCTAGGAACAAGAGGAAACTAGTTTGAGGAATAGCTGGTCCAGTTCGCAAATTTTTGAAGGCATCAGAATCACCTGGAAGAAGTGTTAAAGCCAAGACTGCTGCCCCGAGTTTCAGAGTTTCTGGTTCAGTTGGTCTGGAATGGGCCCAAGAAAGTGCATTTCTATATATTTTTTTAATTTTATTTTTATTCTTTGCCCAAGGGGTACAGGTCTGTGAATCATCAGGCTTACATCTTTCACAGCACTCACCAAAGCACAAACCCTCCCCAATGTCCATAACCCATCCACCCTATCCCTACCCTCCCACCCCCCAGTAACCCTCAGTTTGTTTTGTGAGATCAGGAGTCTCTTATGGTTTGTGTCCTTCCCCATCCCATCTTGTTTCATTATTTTTCCCTCCCTACCCCCCACGACCCCCCACCCTGCCCCTCAAGTTCCTCATATCAGAGAGATCATATGATAATTGTCTTTCTCTGATTGACTTATTTCGCTCAGCATAATACCCTCCAGTTCCATCCATGTCGTTGCGAATGGCAAGATTTCGTTTCTTTTGATAGCTGCATAATATTCCATTGTATATATATACCACATCTTCTTTATCCATTCATCTGTTGATGGACATCTAGGTTCTTTCCATAGTTTGGCTATTGTGGACATTGCTGCTATAAACATTCGGGTGCACGTGCCCCTGAGGATCACTACCTTTGTGTCTTTAGGATAAATACCCAGTAGTGCGATTGCTGGGTCGTAGGGTAGCTCCATTTTCAACTTTTTGAGGAATCTCCATACTGTTTTCCAGAGTGGCTGCACCAGCTTGCATTCCCACCAACAGTGTAGGAGGGTTCCCCTTTCTCCGCAACCTCGCCAACATCTGTCGTTTCCTGACTTGTTGATTTTAGCCATTCTGACTGGTGTAAGGTGGTATCTCGCTGTGGTTTTGATTTGTATTTCTCTGATGCCGAGTGATGTTAGAAAGTGCATTTCTAATAAGTTCCCAGGAGGTGCTGATACTGCTGATTCAGGGGCAGTGCTTTGGAGACCACTCAGCTGATGTGTGTTTGCTATACTTCTTAACTCATAACATAGGGACTATATTTCTTGAGGACTTCTCATCTTTACTGGAGAAAGAGGAGAGAAGGGTCATCAATGGAGGAGCAGGAAACCTGGCTTGTAAGGAAGCGGGGGCTCCAGAGTACCGATGACCTGAGTTCTGGTTTTGACTCTGCTTAGCTGTGTGACCCTTGCAAGTAACTTCATCTTCCTGAACCTTACTTTCCTGTAGGTAAAATGGGATAGGGTAGTGCCAGTCCTGCTTCAAACAAGGCACTGTTGAAATCAATTGAGATAAATATGGGGTGACACAATTATCTTAAAAGCGGACATCTGCATTCCCCTTTGGATAAGAGCCATCTTTTGAAGATTTTTTTTATTTATTCATTTGACACAGAGAGAGAGATTACAAGTAGGCAGAGGCAGGCAGAGAGAGAGAGGAGAGAGGAGGAAGCAGGCTCCCTGCTGAGCAGAGAGCCCGATGTGGGCCTCCATCCCGCGACCCTGGGATCATGACCTGAGCGGAAGGCAGCGGCTTTAACCCACTGAGCCACCCAGGCGCCCAAGAGCCATCTTTTGAAAGGAAAATATCTTGACGATTTACTTGGGGGTGGCAGTGCAAGGTCTGAAGGAAGAAAAAAAAAGAAGTAAAACTACTCTGAAAGAGAACTGCCTGGGAGTTTGGAGGAAGCGATCACCCACAGAGGAGGGAGGGAAGGAAGGAGATAGGGCAGTAGTTTGCCAAAGCCCCTTTTCGAACAGGGATAGCTCCCGTTCAGTTTTCAGTTGTTTGTGTTTCTGGACGCAGAGCTTCTCTGTCTCCCTCAACTTTCAGTAAAATTGTCATTGTTTTGTTGGTGAAAATCAGTGAAGGGAAAATGATTCTGTGTCAGAGCAGAGACGAAAGGATGTGTAGGGTATATGAGCAAGGTGTGAAAGCAAAGAACACACAGGAGCAGGAGCTCCAACCCAGAATTTATCAGAGTCCTAAGCTGCTGAAAATGTGATAAAGGCTCAACCTATGAAATTTCATGAGATTAACGGTCTCAGACATTTGTGTGGGAAGGGCCAGACACAAATGCTGCAAATATATGATATTTATTCTTAGACATACCAAAGGACATCTAAAATGATGACATTTATAGTAGCATTGCTTAAATTTTCCAATATCTTTTTATTTATTCATTCCTATATTATTGGCATTATTATGTTCTTATTATTCTTTCATTGGGCTTTTAAATTTCATTTTATTTTAAATTTAGGTGTGGATGCATCTTCTAAAAACTACAGAATTACGCAACAGAACAGATTAGATTTCAAGGGTAGGAAGTTTTTCTAATAATAATTTATGGCCCAAGTATAACGTGATGAAGTAAAGTATTGGGTATCTAGATGCCAACCTGAGACTATGTTGGACAAATGTTGGATCAAAAATGTGGAAAAACATTTCTAGCTTCAGTTAGAAATCCACTCAGAATGCATTAATTATTCCTTCTAAAGAAAGGTGCATCGTATATATGTAGACATTTTTCAGCAAAATGGTTTAATTTGGAGAGATTCTGTCTCATGTAAGATTTTGCCTTTCCTTCTGAAATTAGAAGAGTAGCCCCTCCCTTAATTTCTAAGAAAATTACAATACCTATCATGCAATAATTTACAAAAGAGTGTAAATTTTGCATTTTCACCTTTGAGAGTTATTTCTCCCCAGGCCTCCTCTCCTTTTTGGAGTATTTGCAAAGCTCTACAAATGACAAGCGCATCCACAATGCAAAGAATAATCTTTCTGTTGGGCTGTTCCTGGGGTAGTGATTAGCAGTATCTTCACTGAATATTTAACTTCCTCAAAATTGCTTATCTGTGCTGTGGATCAGTGAAAGATCTGGGTGAGCTGTCTCTACTTTACATAATTAAGCTTCTCTTGCCAAAAAAAGGAAGTAACAATAAGGAGTGAAAGAAGCCTAAGGTTGGGCTTTTAAAACATTTTCCCTTTATGTTATTTTCCCATTTAAAATCACCTGAAACAAAAGCAAAATAGTTGAGACTGAGGAGGAATTTTATGCAGATCAGTGAGGCTGACAGCTTACATTTTCTTGCAAAACCTTTAAGAATTTTCCTCCGCAGACCCCTCCGCAGTCAGTGATAAATAGTAAATGCCATAAAGAAAACAATTTCCCATTGTTCAAAATTGACTGGTTTGGTGTGTGGGTGAGGGGAAGGACATGGTAAAGGGAAGTTCATTGTAGGGAAGCTAAAGTCAGACAGAGATAGCAACTCAAATGTACAGAAATGATAATTCAAGCTTCTCATATCACTTTAAATTAGTACAAAATCATAGCACAGGATTAGTACTTAATCTCATTTTTACTATGCAGATAATAGGTCCCAGAATTAGAATGACATATACTCTGAATGCTTAGATAGGATGTCCAGTCACGAAGAATGTGTAGATGAACACCAACTTTGCTTGTTTAGCAGCATATAATCCCGATTTCCCTCTCATTTGAGTGGGCTAGTGTACCCAATGGGATCCCCTCCCCTGTATTTACTGAGCTTGCTAATGTCTGGGGGTGTCTTTCCCTGGCTCCTGTAATAGGGAAAATCGCATCTGCTTATCTATCACAAATGAAAATCACCTGGGGAATAGAAAGAGTATTTTCAATTCTGCTACCATTATTTCAGAAGCAATCAAATGCAGAGGAATGAAAGTCAAACATAGAGAAAAATGCTGATAGATCGGGCAATCTGCATGGCTCTCTGGGACCATCATTATTTCAGTGTTCAAGAGGAAAATGCACATTTGAAAGATGGTAAATTCCATCGTATGCAATCAATCATTCACCTCCCATAGCAAAAATAATTGTGGAGGAGGTAGTAGTTCAGAATTTAACTATGAAGCCATCCCTGCTTCTTTGTTTGTTTCAAGAGATACTAAATCTTCTTTAATATTATGTGGATATTCCTGCCCCATTAGAACATTGCTTTGAGATGATTTTCAAATATCGGTAGTCAGTACCAATCACCTGCAAATTATGAGGTCAAAGTAAATACTGCAGCCACCAAGAGCGAGATACTTGACATTGCCTTTCTTCTAGGACATTTTGCCTTTTTATTCCAGACTTTAAAAATAGGTTATCTGTCTGCATTTTGTGCATTTTGTTCTACCTTTATAATCTGAAGGTGATTTTATTAATATAGTAAATCTTGGTTGACTGATACTTTAGGAAGATGCTTTTTCTGGGTAAACTAAAAGCCTGACATGGCTCTTCCTGATGTTCTTAAATATTTTATTAGCAATGTCTCTTCTCCACCCCCTTCCTATTCATAGTCTCCTTCAGTTTAATGATATAAAGCAGGTGGTAGGGTTGTCAAAACTAGGTTTCCATTAGAAACAATGTCTGAGAATGTGGTGTGATTTCTTCCTTATTTTTCTCATTATTAGGTGTCTTAGGCACAAAAGGCTTATATAGAAGTTTGGAGAAATATACATCCTGCTTTAAACCAATGTTCTGAAAGTTTTCAAGCCATAAAAATCAGATATCAGAGTTTTTACTTTTTTTTTTAAACTTTCAGAATGTGGATTCTGGATTTCTCTTTTTCTTCCTAATTCTGACAAAAGCCCAATCTCCAAAACTGCCTTCCTCTCTTCCCCTTCTGGTATTGGATGGAGCAGCATTAGTGAGGACAGAGTCTTGTCATGATGTTGAGGCAAATTTACCCATCAGTCTTAATGTTTGGAGAAAAGCTATTTAGTCACTGAGAACATTTTAAATTATTGATGGGTCAGAAATTTTGTCATTCTTAACTTTCTTTGTAACCCCCCCTTTTTAAAGATTTGTTTATTTATTTGACACAGAGAGAGAGAGAGAGAGAGAGAGATCACAAGTAGGCAGAGAGGCAGGCAGAGAGAGAGGAGGAAGCAGGCTCCCTGCTGAGCAGAGAGCCCCATGTGGGGCTCAATCCCAGGACTCTGAGATCATGACCTGAGCCGAAGGCAGAGGCTTAACCCACTGAGCCACCCAGGCACCCCACTTTCAAACCTTTTATTGAGTATAATCACACACATAAAAAGGCATATATCATAAGGAAATAGCTGGATGCATTTTCACAAATTATCGCACCATGTAATCAACACTCAGTAAAAAAAAACAGACTTAACAGTACCAGAAGCCCTCCTCATATATCCTTCCTGTTCCTACCCCTCACTCTCAAGGGTGACTACCATCCTAAATTCTAACAGCACAGATTTACTTTGCTTGCTTTTTGTTGTTTAATATAAATGGAATAATACCTATGTACTCTTTAGTTTGACTTCTTTTACTCAGTATTATGTCTGCGAGATCCATCTACATTGTTCCATGTAGCTTTAGATCACTCATTTATCTGCTACCTTTTAACTCTCTTAATTTGATACTACACTTGTGAATAGCCATTTTCTTAGAGAGTTGAGTGTGGTTAATTAAGAGCACAGAATCTGAAACTAGGATATCTGTTTTGAAAACTCAGCTCTTCTATTCATTAGAAGTATATATCACCTTGGGTAAGTTACTCAAGTGTTCATTGCCTTAATGTCCTTATCTGTAAAATGGGGGTAATGATACTATCTTCCTTATGAGATGAGTCTTTAATGAGGTAGAAATTAACTTGCATTCATACATATAAAGTGTTTATCAGAGTGCCTGGCAAATGGACAGCACAATGTAAGATGTAAGCTATTGCTAATTCTCCAATTCACACTTCATTTTCCTCCTTTTGCTATAGCTTCAATCTCTGAGCAAGGAATGAGGGGATAATGTATGCTAACTGACCAAAAGTAGGAAAGAAGTGCCTTTGACAGAAGTAAAAGGAGTTCTTGATATCATTTACCCTTTGCTCCCACTCCATTAATTTTAGGCTTAAGTACTTACATTTAATTTTCAGTGATTTAGTATTTAAATAAAAAACCCTCATTACTCATTGGAAATCTAATAAATAATAACATTGAGTATATAGTGATGAAAATTTAATTTGCTAAAAAATTTATTTTCTTATAAAATGATACAGAGAAGTATTAGCTATAAGAAATTTTATAATTTTATGCTTTAATTCACTTTCCTGGCCCATTCTTTAGAGTTAGTATTGATAACATAGTATTGCCTTTGCAGTATTTATGATTTGAAGTACTTTATGGGAGGGTTGAGGTGAGGAAGAGGTGGTACCACAGTCTGAATAATTGGAAGTGATGGAAAATTTTTCCATCTTCCCTTCACTTTTTACCCTACTTACCTTCCCCTCACCTTCTATTCCCACTTCCTTATGGTCAGGTCCAGGATGAGCTGGGAACAATGGTGCAATATCATTTAGTGTAAAAAAATGCATTAATAAATACTAAATTATTTATTTCTCCTTTTTTTTCTCTCTCTCTTGGTATTTCCCTAACCAGCATCAGACTTAAGTAAGAGACTTGAAAAGTATTTATGGAAACTGTAATGCTTTTTATAAGAAAGACTTTGGAATGTGTATAGATATTTTATTATTTAAATTGGACATTTAATTTCCTCAGCATATTGCTTATGTTTTGCTATTCCTAGCAACTTGGGTCTATAAAAAACTATGTTCTAAATGCCATCAGGTATTGTGTTTTCCTGAGAAAGTAGTTCAAGAAAGTTCAGACAGAAATTACAATGTTATTGCCTATTTCCTTAATCTAAAAAATTCTTTGTATTTCCTATTTCATTGTTATATAATACATGAAACCAGAATTTCTAGAAGACATAGGACACAGATACCATAAAGTCTTAAGGGTAACTATCTTATGGAGAAAATCTTGACCAGTTTTTAACATCTGAAATTATAAACAATGTTTCAGTATTACAGTGTATCTTGAAATACAAATCACTGAAAATTTTGGTCAAAGTAAATAAATGACCACCTTCATCTCATAGGCTCCTCCTCATGTCATGAGATAGTAAGTATGCCTGTGGAAACATGCGATGGTAGTAAACTCAGTTTTGAGTAGGTTTATCTATATCAAACAAATTTTAAATATCCAAATGAGTCAAGTTTCATAAAAATCAACCCAAGGGGACAAAAAAAAAAAAAAAGAAAATGCAAACTCACCATGTAATGTAATTGTACAGAATTCCTATGATCCTAGGTCTAGTATTTCAAGATGAAATTTGATTAATATTATTAAAAGCATGTTTTAGGATCATATATTTTTGTTTTTGCTTCACATACTTACATCATCATTCTTTTCAAAGAATCTCCTCAGCTAATGTTTATGTACATGTGTTTGGGTGGAAAAAGCAATATGTGGCTTTTCCACACCAGTGAATTAATCCTAAAGGAATATCACTGGAATTATTTCAAAGGAGTTAGGGTAGGCTGCCCCTGCTTTGCCTGGAATGGTTCAATTTTAGCACTGAAAGTCCCATGTCCTGGGAAACTCCTCAGTCTGGGCAAACTGGGATGGTTGGTCACTCTAAGGAGATCTTACCTTCAAACATCTCTACCACTAGCCTGTCACGGAGTCTGAAATGGATCCTGAGTACTGTGTTTTCAGGAGTCCTGTGTTAAAATGTAAACATACCAAGACACACACATGATTATTGGTTTTCATCATTTTTTACTGGGTGTTATGTTTATCAGCATGTGGTTTCCACTTTAAACAACAGAGAGCTGAGCCAGACAGAGAGTAATTATTCAGACTAAGGAGAAAAGGCAAAGAACAACCATTTGTTAAGAACCTACTATGCGCTAAGGAGTTTGATGGGCTCTTAATAGAAATAGTTCAGAAACAAGACACTGAGCCTCTGGAGAGGCTGTGATATTGGGTTGGAGATTGGGAATGATGAAGAGTGAATCCTCTCGAGGAGGAAAGTCATTACTTGCCTGAGTGAGGATACATGTGGGGTCAAACATGGATCTGTTCATGGGCTCTGCATCTTTCTGACACCATAACTGTGGCCCAGAGTTTTAACTTCCAACACCGAGTTTTCTCATCACTAAAACGGGATATGATACTTTCCTCATCCAATTTTGTGTTTCGTGAAAATTAAATGAAATAATGTGTGTAGGTTTTAACTTCCAACACCGAGTTTTCTCATCACTAAAACGGGATATGATACTTTCCTCATCCGATTTTGTGTTTCGTGAAAATTAAATGAAATAATGTGTGTAGGGCGCCTGGGTGGCTCAGTGGGTTAAATAAAGCCTCTGCTTTCGGCTCAGGTCATGATCTCAGGGTCCTGGGATCGAGGCCCGCATCGGGCTCTCTGCTCGGCAGGGAGCCTGCTTCCTCCTCTCTCTCTGCCTCTCTGCCTACTTGTGATCTCTCTCTCTCTGTGTCAAATAAAGAAATAAAATCTGAAAAAAAAAAAAAGAAATAATGTGTGTAAAATACTTAGGATAGTGCCTCTAGCTAAAAAGCAGTATGGAAAAAGAAGCTGCTACTTCTATTGCTGTTATTCTGTTTGCTCCTGGGACACCCTGCTCAAAACGCTGTGGCCTCTGAGTTGGTGATATTCTCTGTCACTTTCAAGAGCCTATCATTCCTTTGTCTCTTTGACACGTAGGCTATTTAATGCCTTTGCTGGAAGCTGTGGGGCTTACTGTTGCATCTGTGCATATGGGTATACAAGTAGGGAAAAAAAACACTGCAAAAAGCTATCGGATTTGTTTATAAAGTCATATTCACAGGAGCATTGTTTTTCTTCTATGCTCCATTCTGGGTCTTGTTCCATTAAGGTTCTCTCAGGCATCAATTTGTTGCCTCCAATTTTTACGGGTTTTAAGTTACATTGGAGGTGCTATATAAATGCAAAATAATAAAAAAGGAGAACAATTTTGGGCATTTCCATATCTATGTTATCAAAAGGACTGCAAAAAATGCTTCATTTTCCTTCACGTAGCTCTGCCTGAACATTATTTATGGTAGGAGCAAAATAGTCAACATGGAATGAGAATTCATCCAGCTAAGACATCTCACTTATTCATAGGTGAAACGATGGCCTAAACCATCATTACATTTCACTAGCAACATTCCAGTGATAGAGTCACATAAAATTGAAATTGTAATGAAATGTAACTTTCCATGTATTCATGAATTTAAAAGGAAAAAAAGAATACCGTTTCTTCCAATGGGTGTCAGTTCGAAGTATGGTTTCCTATTCTTTTATTTAGGTACCTACTAAAGATAGCACAATATCTGTGGCAATAGGAGAACTTCCTTAATCCGCTTTTATTCCCCAAATAAGTATAGATGTGAACACTTGAAATTGATCTTTAAAGTGTTGACATAAATGTAAAAAGCAGAAAATCACACATTGTCAAATATGTGAGGTATAGCAAAAAGTAGTTAGTATTATCTCATGTTACTAGTGAGAAATTTGCTTTGAGATTGCATACACAGATGAGTCACATCTAGGTTTTTAAATTTCAATTATCTTTCCATTACATGGTTTTTTGTTTTGTTTTATTTTAAAAAAAATTTCAGCAAATTATATTGGAATAGGTTTCTAAGGAGAATCAGGGGAAAGAGAGGCGTGTCTTCCAAAATGCCAAAAAGCTCCAATGGTTTTGCTTATTTTATTACTATTATTTTTAGTTTTGATGATTTAAAAATCTTGGTAAAATACAGATATAATCAATATTATCAGGAAGACCATAGAAGAGGTTGAGCAAAGTAACTTTGGAATAGAATCCAAAGTGCCTAACCATTACTTTCTATTGAACACTGGTAAAACTTCTAAGGAAATGATATATTATTAATCATTTACCTGGTAACCTGTGGGGATACTAAATATTTTTTTTCATAGAAAATAAAGTAGTAAAGGCAATGGTTAAGTAAGCCTCATTTATTTCTGGGTCCTCACCTTATTTAGTTGAGAGTTTCTCAAAATGAGGTGTTTAGACCACCAGCATCAAATCAGTGTAGCACTTGCTAAAAATACAGGTTCTTGGGCTGTCCTTCAAATTTAATGGACTCCAGTCTCAGAGGGATGGGGCTTGAGAATCAGCCCATTAGTAACTTCCCCCATATGATTCTAAAGTACGGTAATGCTTAAGAACATCTAAGTGTTATTCTTTTATGTTTGATTAATGGTTTAATAAAGTAAAAGGTGGTCTTATGCATTACTTAGGTTTAGCAGTATTTAAAGAGGTGACTGTACTAAGTGTTCTTTGCAGAGGATTTTTGGTTCTATTGTTATCTGGAATAAATATTTCATTTATATGGCAACGTCTGAAAAGCCTACCCAAGAAATTTCTTGGAACACAAAGGTTGGCACTGTTGAGGTAGTTCTTTTGCACAAACCACTGGGATTTGAATAACGGACACGATGTCTGCTAGAATTCTGTAGAATCAATAGGCTTACTTCAGAGATGGAAAAATGATGCCATCAAGCAGGAATTGGCAAATTTGTTCTGTAAAAGGCCAGATAAATATTTTAGGCTGTATGGGCCATACTACCTCTGTTGAAACTCTTCACCTCCTCTGTTGTCCTGTGAACACAGCCAAAGATTTACGTAAATGAATGAACATGGCTGTGTTCCAATAAAACTTCATTTACAAAAGTTTTATTCGCAGTCTGTATTTGGCCTGGTCCCTGTCAGAGAACATTTAATGTGTAATTCAATCAATATTTAAAGTAAAAAAAGGAACAATAGCACTTTTTATTTTTTTTTTTTAGATTTTATTTATTTATTTGAGGGAGAGAGAGCCCGAGAGAGTGAGCGGGAGGTCAGGTAGGGGGGAGCGGCAGGCAGAGGGAGAAGCAGACTCTCTGCTGAGCGGGCAGCCCCAGGAGGGACTCCATCCCAGGACCCTGGGATCATGACCTGAGCTGAGGGCAGATACTTACCTGATTGAGCCACCCAGGTGTCCGATAATAGCACAAATATTAAAAAAAATTGATAATCTATTTATATGAGAATATTGATAAAATAGGTAAGGTAAAAAATATGGATATGGTGTTTCTTTTGCTTTCTGTCCTTATTTTTGATCCATCGGTCTTTTCATGAGTAATAAAACAGTGTGGTGGTCTCTAAATATATGCACAAATTGCCCTGTCATCAGAAGGTCAAGTTTGTTTCCACAGCTCTTTAAATTGGACCTGTAATTTGCTCTGTCCCACAGAATGCAGCAGAAGTGGGGCTGTTCCGGTTTTAACCATAGACATTGAGAAATCTCGAAGCTTCCATCCTCATTCTAGGAATTATGAGGGAGAGTGAAAATCCACATGGAAAGGGGGCCCCAGCTGTGTCTGCCTTCCCAGCCACAACAGCTGAGGGTCACACCTGTGAGTGAACCCAGCTGAGACTAGGTAAGTCCAGCCTAAATTACTAAGTCACAGAATGCTGAGTTAAATCATGGTTTTTGTTTTAAACCACTACCTTTTAGTATGTTTTATTATGCAGCAGCAGATAAGAGATACAAATAGGAGCAAGTTCATGAGTGGAGTGTGAAACAGGGAGGATGTGTTTAAAGTTTAAGGAGAAGTATGAAATGCAGAAGGTATGAGATGGTATAGGTATATATCCATGTGTCCTAGGGAAATACAGTAAAGCTTCTGGAGAGTACTAGGAATTCATTTGAGGGGAATGAACTCAATGTAGTTTAAAGTAATGTCTATCAGAATGGTTACGTGTTTTTTTGCAGTAATAGTCCCGCTGCGCAAGTGCAGGCAATGAGTAAGTGGAGAATTGGACTTACCCGTGTGGGGGGTGGGGGGTGTTTTGGCAGGTGAGCATGATGACAAGAGAGAGAGGAAAGTGAGATACAGGGGTTCATGTAAGGGAGTGATTCTAATAATAAACTGGGTTCAGAGGAAACTGAGGATATAGTGACTGTGAGGCACCTTGGACTGTTGGACTCTTTGGAGTGGGAGCAAAGAACTGTTGGGAGACTCCTAGAGGGGGTGAGCTGGAAAGTTAGCAGCTGGTTGCCAGGGTGTGCTAGAGTTGAGATGAAAACTGTGGAGGGTGGGGGATGGTAGTTTTGCAAGGAGCCAGTTTAGTCCAACTGAACCACCTTACCCAGATTGCCTTCGGCGTGTTTATATATAGGGAAGGTGGACGCAGAGCAGCAGCCATTTTATCTTTATGTTCGAGAACAGGGTGGGTGCTTTTGTAGCTCATGTACATTGTTTGCTGGTTTGTGTCACTGCTGTGAGGTGGTATCCAGAAACTGCCAACACGGCACCCCGGGATCCTCCTTCAGCTTCTCCAACCAGTGGGTCAGGTATGTGTTTCACTCCCTCACGAAGTCTATCAGTGTGTCTAGCAAAATGCTCAATATAAGGTTGGAGGTGGCAAGAGCCTAACACAGCTTCTGGTCTGTCCTTGTGGGTTCTAATTTGTTTTTTCTCCATTTTATATTCAGCTTCCTTTTTACCTGCCTGCCCTGTGGACTTCAAGTTCCAGCCCTGGACATAAAGATAACAACAGCCTCACCGAAGGTCAGTACCCAGCTCCCAGTCCTGTCTGACTTAGCAAATTTTATGTGGTTCTGCTCCTCTGGTTGAGGCAGAGAGGGTTGAGTTTGTTTTTGCTATTAATAAGCTCTAGGCTATGAGCATGTGAGTGGATTTTCTTGGAAAAGAGAGATCCAGGAACTGAAATAATCTTTGTGGATTTTGAACTCTCCAAGAATTAGGACCAAAATACTGAAAAGAATGATATTGAGCCCAGAAGCCAAAATCCCTGAGGACTGAGCAGGCCTCCATGAGAGATCCTGTCTCTAACCACTACAAGGAGGTAGGATAGAGAGTGCCATCTGATGGCATAAAGTCTCGCGGCAAGGGCTGAGTGAGCACTTTTCCGTGGTGTAGACTGCACCCCAATGTAGAGTGATAACGGTGTACATGGCAGCATGTCGCTAAGAGAGTCCCTTTCCTCTCTCAGCGAACCCAGCACTCTTCCGGACAGGTTGTACTGAGACTTTAATTATTAGTCTGGTGACGGGAGGGGAATTTGGGATTAACACCCGGGGAAAGGTGAATCTAGACAACAGGGTGAAGGAGGACTGTCGGGTACAGCCTCGAGACCAGCTGAATCCAATGACTGGTGGACGCTGGCATGTTGCTTCAAGGGGGTGGGGGAGTATTTACAGACCATCCCAGCCTCTGAGCTCCCTGTAAGGTTAGTCAAGCCCTCTGTGCTACCCTGTTTACCGGTGTCTTACAGGTGCTGATCCTGAGAATACTCCCCAGTAAACCTTCCACATGCACATCTCTTTCTTAGAGAAAACCAGCTAATTATCCCCTTGTTGAAATACTTCGTTGTCTTTGCTTCAGGGACACCATTGTTCTCTTAAGTCTTGGCCTGCCTCACTAGCTTCTCTCTAAGTTTTCAGTTTTTTCCCTGAGCTTTCGGACTCCTAAACATTAGGTCTTTTCTTTCCCCATCCTTATTTGAAGAGGTCTCATCCCGAGTCATGGTTTTCAGTAAAATATATACAGGTGTATAAGAGCAACTGAAAGAACATGGATTGTTATGTCAAGGCTAGGAGCCCACTTAGGTTAACCATCATGAATTTAAATTGAGATCAGTTGGCAAGGTTATGTATCTTTCCCCCCAGCCATATCCAGTTGTTTGATCATACATAGGCATTCATTTACTTATTTATTCATTCAGTAAATACTTGTCTAGTTTCTTCTTTGTGTCAGGCATTTATCTAGGAGGAAACAGCAGAGACCAAAATAGGCCAAAACCCTTGGCCTTGTGGAATTTATTTTCTGGTAGACAAGATCCATTACTCAAAGGCCCTCAATGGCTAGTGGGTGATACACTAAAATTCTTTGAACCTTAGTCTCTTCAACTGTTGATTGGAGAGAATAATTGTCCTCAGGTGTGCTGGGAAGATTAAATGAGATATAAAGTGCTTAGACTCCTACATATAGTAGTTCAAGTCAAAGTCCTTTTTAAGCAACACCTTAGCTCACACCTTGTTACAGTTTTAGACAGATTCAGTTGCCTCTTACAACTCTGAATTGGGATTTCAAATGTCCTTTAACCCATGATATTTATTTTGCAGCAATAATAAAGATGAGTTCATTCTATCAATAAATATTTAATGAGCCCTTACTTTGTGCTGGGCACACAGGAACATAGTGCAATTTTTCATCCTCCCTCTCACTGCAGGTGGACTGACTAGTAAATATGCTTTCTACCCTAGAGCATGTTAAAAGAACACTATTCTTGACATTTGATGATTCTTTTTCCTGTAACTGTCCTTGAATAGACAGGTCGAAAGAGGTTTCTTTTCCTGACTGTCTGGAATTTGCACAATTTGTACTTCCACTCTTTGTCTTACCCTAATCCTCTCCTATCCGGAGCCTAAAATCTTAGTGTCTCTTCCCTCTTGAATGAAATACAATTTAAATAGGTTTCACTGTGGTTTTAAATTTCTATGGGTGTCTAAAAAAAAAAAAACTAGTATCTTATGATTTTAGTTTGTCAACAAACCTAACCTGCTTTGGGGTTAATCTTTTATTTTTGTGTCTACTTCCTCCTCTTGGCTTCCTTTTGGGGATTAATTCTCCATGGTGGTTCTCACTTCTTTTTCATGTGCTATGACCCCTTCCTTTGTTCCCTGGTTCTTATCCTTCCTTCTGCCTCCCCGGTGCTGTTTCTCCCTTTCTCTAGACTTTGTTGTCTACTAGATTTTTTTCTTAAACCTGTTTTCCAGCCAGCTTTCTGTCGTCTATGCTTTGAGTGTCCAGCTCATTCTCGCTCATGTTCTTCCTGCCCCTGGCTGCCCCCTCTTTTCTTTCCTCTGTTCACTCTCCCTCTCTGTCCCTTTTAATTACTGTTTCTAATTAGGTCCACTGTACTGCAGGGAGATAGGAAAGTATGAAACGTGGACACGAAGGAGCCTCAGGTTTTTATGCCTCAAAGCTTTATTCTTTTATTTATCTTTGTCCTTTGGATCCGAAGAGTCTCTTTCTACTTATATTTCCCAGGGGTCGTGGATACCCACCTTCTACTCCTTTTGCTCTGTGGAAAGGATCTTCGCTAAAGTCCCCAAAGACTTCTTTATTGCCAGAGGTAAAGGTCATTCCTCCTGAAGATCATGCCACATTTTCAATAGTTCTTCCAGTATCCTCTTAATGTATGTGCTGTCCTCCTTTTTACGTGTTTCTTCTTGCCTTGACCCAAACTGTAATTTGAATACTGACAACACCCTTGAGCTATAGGTCAGGATTTCCCTATTTATTAACATTCCTGTTTTGAAAACCGTATGATTTCCTTTTGGGTTGGACCTAATTGCTTCTATATGTTAGTCTTTAGGCTTTGTATTAATTAGCGAGACTACATAATGCATGTGGCTTGAAGTCTGGACGACATTTTGCTGCTTTTTGTGATATTTTATGTTGGGTTTGTAATTTATTTCCCAGCAAAATACATGGCAGTATTAGCTTTTAGGAAGGGGGTGGGGTGGGAGGTGGGTAGGGTGTAAGTGCAGAAGGAATTGAACTAATTTTCGATTGCTTTTTCTTCTGATAATCTGGTTCTACTTTTCTCCCCCTTCCCCCCCCCCAGGAGTCAAGAGAAAAACAAGGAAAAGGGAAAAATATGTGGATAGGCAAGCAGCTGTAGGAGTTTTTCAACTGCTCAGATGAAGGGGATAAATAGATTATAAACAGCTACTACATATTTTCCTTCCCAATGTGCTACCTCCAGTCCCTTAAAAGATTTGTTTTAGTGCTGGTCACTTCTAAGGGCTTGTTGGCCCAGAAACCACCACCTTCTTTGGGACAAATGTGGTTTGTACTCTTTAAATGAGATTGGGACACAAATTTAGAGTTTTACTTACTAGCTACATAGATGAAAAACAGACTGTAAAAATGTCTGACTGCCTAATCATTTGCTGTTAGGTAATTGGAAACAGCTGGGATAGCTCCAAGGCGGTTGTATACCTTAAAGTCAGATGAGGCGGGCATTGTAAGAATACCTAGAAAGTAGGTTATACAGAAGGGAAGGGACTGTGCATAAATACATTTTTCTTAGCAATGGGTAGATTTATGACAGTTGACAAGAGATTGTTGATTCTTAATAAGTAGATCTGAGCTGCAGAATTTAAATATTAAGATTTTTGACTATTCAACAATAGGATAAGCCAACATTTAACGAAAGCAATGAAGCAGAGAAGAGTTTAAAACAATTGTTAGCTTTAGCTTGGGTCAGGGGTTAGCCAACTTTTTTCCAGCAGGGTTAGACAGATAGTAAATGTTTAAGGCTTTGCAGCTCACACAGCTTCTGTTGCCACTACTTAACCAGCATGTACATCAGTAGAGTTCTTGGAGCACAGTAAATTTCAGATTTTATCATTAGTATTCTGGTGGCAGCTAATAAAGGGAAACTACTTGGTTTAAAAACTAAAAGCCTTCTTAGGGAATTTCTTGATATTTCAACTTTTAAATGTGTTGAAAGCCCCTTAAATGAATGGGCTGCTCTCTTCAAATTTAGGATTTCCTTGGAAGAGCCATATGGAATAGAATGTGCTTCAAATGACTTTTTGAATAAATGACTTGATTCCTTTTTCTCCTACCTATCCGAGTGCTCCTCTGTAAACTGCTGTGTTACTTTCACATTGAAGGCCAAATCAGGAGGTTGTACCGTGGTCACATTTTTATACAAAATAATATGGTTTTTCATGGTGTCCAGTTCACTGGGGCATTTTCTGGTGATGTTTAAAAAGTACACTTCAGTGTTTAACTTTCACTTGCACTTAGAAAGCTTGAGAAGTAACTTAAGAAGATGGCTCACAGTGGCTCAGTCCTTTAAGTCCCTGCCTTTGGCCCAGGTCATGATTCCAGGTTCTTGGGGCTGAATCCTGTGTCTGGCTCCTTGCTCGGCGGGGAGCCTGCAGCTCCCTCTGCTTGTGCTGTCGCTCTTTCTCTCTCAAAATCTTAAAACATGTGACCTACAGATTGATCCGTAGAGTTCTAATCAATTTTTTTTAAATACCCTATGTAGAGTCATTGGGTAGAAACTATAATGAAGAGAAAATAAGATTTTTAATTGAACGTGTTAACTGCTCAATTTTCTGGTGAAGAATGTACAGAACTATAACTGGTACTATTTGGTAAGGGGAAGGAAACAGCTTAGTTTCTTAGGATATACTTGAAAACGTATGGTTTTTAAAGATTATATCTACCTATCTAAAGTCTTATTACTCCATGTAGTATTTTAATGGAAAAAAGTTAAAATGTGCAGTAAAGTTTAACATTGTAATTCATTTTTCACATGCTGCTTTCCCCATGCTCTGGGGAAGTCTGCAACTTTTATTCTGAGTCTCCAAAACCATCCAAACATAGGTACAGTAAAGCCACTTCTTAGCCCTGAAGCCTCAAGCTAGCCACTACTCTCTTCCACCCTGGGCTGAGGTCTGGGAATTGGGGCTGGTTGGTGCTACAGTGATACTTGTTTTACTACCTTTGATTCTTGAGCATTGGCTATTTGTGCTTGCGTTTCATGGATATAAATGAAGGTGCAGTGAGGGTTGACCCAAGGGAGGTATGAAGTATTTGATGTGGCCTCAATTGCCCCCGCCTTTTTTTCTCCCCCCTCAACTGTTCCTGGAAGGTTCTTCCACCGCCCCCTGCTCCCATCCTGCCCCTGTCATCCAAGGTCTTGAATCAACAGGTCAGGTAGGAATGTGGTCTTATATTTAGACCAGTATGAAAAGTCCAACGTATGTTAAGAATATAGATTCACAAACTTTTTGACTTGTAATAAGGCTTTTTTGATAATTTGTGGTACATTATCATTCAACATAACCTCAATGATCACAAGTGAATTAGAATAATTAGACATAGCCTCATGGATCTAAACTTAGTCTCCTAATAGAGAAATACCTCAATTGATTCCAATGAGAAAATGGTAATAATGAGTTTTAGAAAAGCATAATGAAGCATCTGTGAAATACTTAAGAGTACAAATAATGCACTAAATAATAACGCTGTATCTTAACGGTGCTAGGTATATGTTATAAAAAATATTTGACCAATAAATAGGATGTTTTATAGTTTTGTTATCTTAATGGAAACCACTTAGAGCAAATGACTACAATTTGCATTTTGGTCCCAATGCTATAAAGCGACTTACCAACAAGTAAGAATGCATTATTTCTTTTAAAAATTCAGTTTTTGTATTTGTGTTGTAAGCAGCCCACAAGCTTTCAAGCAACAAATGTGCAAATTAAAGAGAAAGAAATCCTATTTTTCTGGAGAAAATCTAAATTCTCAAAAATGCAGATATGCCTACACTTAGAAACCTTGATCCTTTCCCCATGAAGTTTCTTCTCTTTCTGGGGCCTAATGAAAAAGAGAATCCGATCCTTTTCTTAGAATACTAAATGCCAAGGTAGATCAATAAATGTTAAGTAATAAATGCCTAAATGATATCGTACTAGACNTACACTTAGAAACCTTGATCCTTTCCCCATGAAGTTTCTTCTCTTTCTGGGGCCTAATGAAAGAGAATCCGATCCTTTTCTTAGAATACTAAATGCCAAGGTAGATCAATAAATATTAAGTAATAAATGCCTAAATGATATCGTACTAGACAACATACCATGAGGGAAAAATGATAGGTCTAGCATAGTGCTTGTCTTAAAATAGGTACAAAAGTAAATAACAATACAAATTAAAATAACTTAATAGCTAAAGACAACAGAAGAAATGTCTTTGGGCAGTTGTAATTTATAATTATAGTCAACTGAAATCTATAGATAATTTCTTACTGGAATCCTTATGGCTGGGCCTTTCATATGTGAATTCCTGTATATGAGAACCTTTTTTAAAACCTTGCATTATGTGGGATACTAGAAGGTAAGGTTTGTATTTTTCTGTGAAAACAGCCTTCTCCATGTTCTGCTGCTGTTTGACTGGAGCTTCTGTTTTGTCTTGCTAGATGCAGGAGATTGATTTTAATCCTTTAGGGCTTTTCATGTTACTTGAGATCCAGGTAGTATAGGAATTCCTAGCCTGCCCTCGCTAACCCCCAGCATTTTATTGACACCTTTAGACCCTTGAGCAGGATCAGCAAGGTCTCCCAGGGTGCTAGTGCCTCCTGTCATCACTGAGGGTTTGGCAGAGAGCCCCATAGAGGCAGAGAGGCCTCCGCAGGGACTGGGAGATGGGCGGTGGGCAGCGAGGCCCCTCCCCAGAGCACAGGCAGTGGGGTAGGACGGGGCAGCTGAAGGGAGGGAAGAGCTTCCTCGTTGAGCACGCGGAGGGGGGCGTGGGAAGCGTGCGGCCACGCGGGGGGACGGGGGCGTGGGAAGCGTGCGGCCACGCGGGCGGCGTGCTGTCCTTGCGCCAGAGGAAGCCCCTCAGCCTCCTGGCCCGAGGTGCGACCTGAGCCGTGACCTGAGCCACTGTGGATGCAGGGGCCGAGAGGTGGAACGTGGAGAGCGGGGATTGCTAGAGGGGTGGAAGACAGCCAGGGCTGGAGCACCCCAGTCCTGCCACCCTGTCACGGCTGACTTGGAGCCTGGGCGCGGGCCGTATCTGACGGGCTCGCAGTGCACAAGGACAGTCCAGTTCTGCCAGAAGCGGGTGATAGGCTCGGAGTTCCACCGTTCCTGGGGGTAGAACTCCCTGTTGCCAGACCGAACTGGGCCTCGGCTTTCTGGAAGGAGTGAGTACAAGAGTCAGCGTGAGCCAGGGGAGGCTGTCGGGGGTTTCCAGCTTCCGAAGGTGCGCAGGGAAGTGTGAGTAGTCCATATTCTTGCAAGTCTTAATGGAGGGGCAATTAGCTGCTTTTGCCTGTTTCTTGGTAGCAGGGCCTGATTTGGAGGATCCTTTGAAGGATTATACTTTGCTCTTGGTCCATGTGGCCTGGATGGGACAGATCTACCTACAACCCCTGCTCTGTCTAAATCTGAGTTCTCCCTGGATTTTTGGCAGGAAAAGGTGCCCTCTTTCTGCTTGGTTTGCTGAACTGGTTATCTGTGAGCTTGAAGTTGTCATCAATCTCATTCTTCCCTTGTTGGGAAAGTCCCCTTAATTATAGTGAACACAGCGGAGAGGCGAGTGACCGCGTTTCCTGGTGAATGGACCCATGCACTGACCCACTCCTGCACTAAGTAAATAGTAAACACGTTTTTAAAAAGATAATCTGGTGCTTAGGGCTATAGGGTTTCTGTCACTTGGAATTTCTCCATCTTGTAGATCTTTAAAGGTTTAAGGGGGAAACTAAGCTCTTATTCCATGAATTTTTATTTTCATGTCCTGAAGGAGGCAGACATAAATCCTAGAACTCATGTGAGTTGTGTGAAATTTTAGATAAACTGAGCACTGTATTATAAACATTTGAAAAGGATTCTATGTGACATTGTGAATTGATGTGTTTTGTACTTCTCTGAAGTGCCAGTTTTGTTCAAAATTCATTACACTTATTCAGTTCTAACTAATTTTGATACTTACAATTTCTAATTATACATGTTAAATCCTTTTTTCACCCACCTCACTACATATAAACTGTTGTGAGACAATATTTTTTCAAGCTTAGCATTGGTACCTTAGTATTAATATATATAGTATAATACTATATTATAGTATTACTAGTATTGCTGTACATTATACTACATATACTATGATATTACTACATACTAAATATTACTGTATATAAATATACATTATATAATACTGATATGAACATAAACATATTAACCCTTTGAAAGGTTATTTAAATCTAAAAAACTTGCTTGAAAGGGAACATTTTTCAGGGGATGTTTTAATGTCAAAAATAAGGGGCAAGTAGTTTATTTAGCCATAGGTATCAACAATTTAACAATTTTTCAGTAATACAAAGGAAGATAGAATGACTTGGAAATATCCTCATTTTTTGAGCATTTAATGTATGTTTGAGGACTAAATGTTTTATGTCTGATTGTACTGTCAATTTATCTTTGAATTTCCTCAAATGAAAATTCAAACTTAAGAAATGTGACTCAAGCCATCCTGGTTAAGTAGCGAAAGATTCTAGTAAGTCATCCTAGTAAGGGAGGTAGGGGACAGAGGTTTTTAGGGTCAGGTATTGATTTATCTCTAATTACCTTGATGCATCCTGTGGTAGTAAGTTGGAGAAGTTGGAGGTGGGAGGAGACAAGGTGAACGAGGAGGAAGGGGCAAAGCTAACCATGCATTTGACTGCACCGCCCCATGCTTCTGAGCCCATTCTGGCTTTGAAACTCTTCAAGCATGCAAGCTTACTCGGAAACCCCTGTGTTTTTATAAAGAGATGAAGAATCAGGAGCCTCTAGATTCCTGTTTTCACAGGTGGTTTCCAAGAGCTGCTTGGAACTGGAACAGTTTTGTTTCAGTCTTCCGATGGGATACCTTCTAGAGAGAGATGTTGTCTAAGCATTTTTGCTATGGAAGCAGACAAGCTTAGTGCTGTCTAAAGGCCTGTTACCTATTTAGATCATTAAATTACAAACTAGTTAAGAATGACTTAAGGTACATAATTGAAACCTGGAAGAGACCCCTAGAATGTATTTAATAGGGTTTTGTTTTGTTGTTTTTTTTTTGCATAACTATACTCATTTTTTCTAAACTGACAACTTTTAATGGTTAATCACTCCATTGCTTACTTTTTAATGTTAATGGAACTGTAGTGACTATCAAATAAGTTAATCTTTCTTTATATATAGTGCATATTTACTACACAACAGTAAAATAACTTTCCAAATATCATAAACAGGATTTTTAGCCCACACATTTTTTTAATGTCTGCTAATGAAATAATTCTCAACTCCTAAATTGTCATTTTCAGAAAATAGCAATCTTCAGGGATGTTATAGGATGTGAATCAAAATTTGTGAAAATGACTTAAAATCCAAAAGTATTGATAAAAGCTCCTTTTGTATGGACATTTGGATTATTTGCATGCCTTTCATGTCATTTGCTGAGTTGTGTCATAATGGCAAGAATAATACCAGATCAGAGCTGTGGCTTGGAGAGCTTATAGAGAGAACAATGCATTGCATGACTTAAAAAATCACAGGGAGATGTTCAGTGTATTCAAGATTTTTTTTTTCTTAGTTTCAGCAGCTCAGGCCTGCTGTGCAGACTTCTATTCTGACAGGCATAGTGGGGCCTACATTCCCCCCCCCCTACTTAAAGCCTAAAGCTGTGGTTACATAGCAAAATTGGAAAGCTAAAGTTTTCTGCTAAATTGGCAACACTATCTGTTACATGTGGGATGCCATGCACAATATTTACAGTGTGGTACAATTAGGATATTGCCGATTTGTTTTAATGTCTGCCTTATTTATGATGAAGCCTGTAGAGCTTAATATTCAGAAAGCAAACTACCATGTGCCTGATGCATAACAAATTTTAAGTTCTTGGCTTTAGTTGATAGCTCTATAATGATAGAATGTGCTTTTTGTAGGTATTGTTAAAAGGTCTAGGCATAGCTATCAGGTTCTGGCCTTCTCCTTGGAAAACAGATTTCTGGACCATTTTAGTCCATGCTGAATGCTGAGTCATTTCTGCCTTCTCCCTGACTGATTGTGGAGGAGCTCAGTAGGGCAGCCAAGTGACCTGCTTTCTAATGGACAAAGCTGAATTGGCACTGCAGGAAAACATTTTTAGTGGTGCTTTAATGAAAATATGCCATGAGGTCAGTACATGTCCTTACAGGAAAGATCTCCTGATGTGATCATGCAAATTCAAACTCCCCAAGCATGTCCTGAGTTAGGAACCATATACATATTTCAGTCCTGAGGTGTAACAAGGTTATTGGAGGGAAATATGGGTAGTGAGCAGTTCAGAAGAATGGTTTTGAAACAAAAGCAATCTCTATAGTACCTCGGGTGTGTGTGTGTCTTTAAGAAGACTTGACAACCTTTTCTGTTTCAAATAGTGGTAAATGAGCTGTAATTTTTATAAAGTTTTCCCAGAATGTGTACATATTTTAACTAAAAATAAACTCTGTGTACACGTGTGCACATCTGAGTTTGGGGAGATTAATGTTTTTATATTGAGTCTGAGAAGCTGGGTCTTTTATGTATTAGAGTTGTGTTCTAAGGTACACCCACTATTCAGGGGAAATTTGCTTCTAATATAACCATAAAAGTTAAGGAAATTGCAGTGTCTGGCTGAGATCTTGGATCTTGAGAGGGGTCTTTGTGGGGGGTGGGGGTGGGTTCTTATTTATTGCACATGAATCCTGCTCAGTTCCAGAGTTGGATCTAGGTTGAGTCATTTCTTCTGACCTTCAAATTTGTCTTAATTTCTAGTTTTTTATTGTTCTGTAGTATAGAGTGTTAGATAGTAAACTTGGAGTTCTTAAGGTTGGGGAAAAAAAATTGGAGAATTAAAGTAGTAAGGTTAAAAGCTTTAGGCTATAGTGTAGAGCAGGTGGACTGGAGGAGAGGTCTTGATTAGACAGTGGAAAGGATGGGGCTCCAGAGAAAGGTGACTGACAGGTGGCATCTAAGAGGTAGGATTTAGGAGACTTGGCTGGAATAGGTGTGTCAGCAGCATTTGTTGGAATGACAAGAGAAAGGTAGGGACTGGTAAAACCCATTTTGCCAACGTTCTGTCGAGGCTGAGATATGACTTTATTTCAAGAGTCTCTGTTCAGTATGGAATTATTTTTTTCATCCACAGCCCCTGTGTCTGTTCGGTCTTCCTCTTGTCTCAGGATATCTTCCACAGGTCTGCTTCCCAGTTGTTTTTAGTTAATAAGTCTAGTTCTGCCTGTTTAGAGCTTGACTTTTTCTTGAGTAGACAGTAGTGCTTAAGAACATGGATGGACTCCTGAGTCAGAGCTAAAAACTTCTTTTTGCCCGTAGCTGTGTGTAAATGAAATTTTTGCCCTTAATTTCCTGTCCTTTTCATAAGGACATGAGTGTCTATATCCTTGTGAGGATGAAATGAAGACTTGTAAGCCACTTAGAAGAATGTTTAGTGTACAAATGCTATGTGTGTTTGAGATTATTAGTATTACTGTTATCAGGTTCAAATCTACCCTACTCTGTTGTCCCCACTGGCTGGGGGATCTAAGGTGGGGAGGCAGTGTGATCTGTTTCATTTCTCCAGCTTTGGAATCTAGCAGTTGATGGGGCTGGTATTTGATTAGGAACATATGTTACCCCCTCACTTCTAGTTGGGGGTGTGTGTGTGTGTGTGTGTGTAGGGGAATTTGGGAGATAGAAACCATCTTGTGTAACTGGTACCTAGTACAGCTTTTTGGGTAACTTGTTGGCCATTGAGGGCATTAGTGAGGTTTCTGTCCAACTGGGGAGCCTACGCAGGCCTTCTTTTGAAGGTCCTGTGGCTGTGGTCCGCCTACTGCATGCTGCTTTCCAGCTCCCCGGCTTCTTCCCCAGATATCCCACATCATCCTGCTGCTGGTGACCCATGGGCATCCTCCATTTTATTAAGCTTTTAATTGAAATATAGTTGACACACAGTAGTTTCGGATGTACAGCATTGTAATTCGACAATTAGACACATTACATAATGCTCACCATGTTAAGTATAAAGGTTGCCAGAGTTGTTAGAGTATTGACTATGTTCCCTGTGTTGTAGTTTTCATCCTGTTTTATATCTGGAAGTCTGTTCTTCCTTATTTCCTTTACCTTTTTCTGTTATCTCCCTTCTCTCCCTCCCCTGTGGCAACCACCACTTTGCAGTATTTTTTTTTTATTAAGGGTATAAGCGAAATTATGTGGTATTTTCCTTTGTCTTACTGATTATACTTAATGCAATATCCTTTGGGATATCCCATCCATGTTGTGAATGGCAGGATTTCATTTTTTTTATGGCTGAGTATCAATATCCCACTGTGTATACATTACCACATCTTTGTCCATTCCTATATTGATGGTTGCTTAGGTTGCTTCCACATCTTGGCTATGCAGATAATACTGCAGTAAACATAGGGGTGCTTGTATCTTTACAAAGTAGTAATCTTGTATTTGGATAAATATATGGAAGTGGAATTAATGGATTGTATAGTATCACAATTTTGAATTTTTTGAGGAAACTCCATGTTGTTTTTCATAGTGGCTGCACCAGTTTACAATCCCTGAACAATGCATGAGGGTTCAATGGGCATCCTTCTCAAACATCTTTCCTGCCTCATTCTCACCAACTGAAAGTCTTAGTGTTTAGAAACTTCAGAATTTATCAATGTATCTTTAGCGAATGTATCTTAAAATCTGAGTCTTCTGTTTCAGACTATGAAGACCCACTTTAATGGGAATTATTCAGACCCATTCCCATGCAAGATGGTGAAGATGTTGGCCTAGACTCATTTTTAAAAGGATGGTGTCTGAGAAGACTGTCTCTGTGGGGCTTATGGGTGGGGCAAGGGACATCATAAGCTGTGGCCTGAGGAGGCATTACTTATGTTAACAGGAAAGCAGGTGACAGAATTTTTTTTTTTTTAAAGATTGTATTTATTCATTTTGACACAGAGATTACAAGTAGGCAGAGAGGCAGGCAGAGAGGAGAGAAGAGGAAGCAGGCTCCCTGCTGAGCAGAAGGCCCGATGCGGGCCTCGATCCCAGGACCCTGGGAACATGACCTGAGCCGAAGGCAGCGGCTTTAACCCACTGAGCCACCGAGGCGCCCAGGTGACAGAATTCTTGGGAGAAGGTCTCCAAAGAATTCTGTGTGCCCTGAGAGAATGTCAACTTTCACTACCATCTGAGCCCAGAAGCTGTCTGCAGATCATGGTGGTACCAGGCAAGAACTATTACGTGCCCCTGAGTTCCCATCTCCTTCCTCCGTGATAAGCTTAGAGAGTCAGAAACCACCATTGGTTCTGGATTGTGAAGAAGCCCAAGCCTTGGAAAGGGAGGCACTCCCTTGCGCTGGCCTCTGCCATTGTTGGCTTCCTGCTTGAAGTGCACACAGCCAGGCAGGTTTGGGAAGAAGCTGATCTTTAAATGAAGTTTGCCGTTTTGATTTTTCCATGAGACTTGAAAGTGTAAATACTGACCTGAGAATGTCCCTGGGATCAGATATAACTTTTTGTTGCTCAGGAGCAATCCAGATAGTTTTGGGTTTTACTTGAGATTCATTCGGTATTAGGGAGAAGCAAGTGGTTGAGGGACAGGATATAGGAGTTGCCCTGTGATGGCCCCTTCGCTGTTCCACTTGTTCATCAAGCCCCTAGTTTTTAAGAAAAAGATGTCACTGATACTTATTATTGTTGATACTTGCAATGAATCTTAAACATGAATTTGAATTGGATGATTAAAAGGAATATAATTTAAAAGATGTAGCTGTATTATCCATTGATAACTCTACTTTGGTTGATTTTTAAGAGACCATGAGAGGAAGAAAACCTTTTTAGACTTCCAGTGTTTTTCTGAGTAGCTGATGTAATTCTCGATTCTCCTTAAGCATTCCTTTGCCATTTTTGGTCGTTTCCATGCTAGCTCCTGTATTTGGGGGGAACTCGTACCCAGGTTCCCTTGCCAGCAGGGTTCTGTTTTGGTTCAGCCAATGAGAAGTATTCTCAAGAGATTTGTAAGAGGAATCCATCATGCTGGTAGTGGGGGTTGTGCTTCGGCAGACGCTTGTATTTATGATTTCTTCTAGGAGGCTGTCTTGTCGGTGTTAGATCCGGGTTTTGCGAAGCTTATTCAATTTTAGGGATCTTTAAGAACACAAAGGTATTCAAAGTTACTTACAAAATAGAATGCTTATTCAAAATAAGCAAAAGAAATCACAATACATTTATATGGTTACATATGAAGTTCTTGTTTCATCCTTTCATGCTTTAGGAATCTGTATGATTTGTCTGTCTTTTAAAGTTGAATATTTCTGTGGAAAAAACTGAGGCTGGCCTTGATTTGATTAGCCTTATAGGTAATGTAGTCAGTTTTTGCTTGGCTATTCAGATGAGTTTTAGCTTGGAAGTACACACACTTTACTAGACTCTTTCTGGTATATACTATTCTGGGTTAGTTTTCTTTGGAACATGAAGTACCCATTCAGTATAGCATCATTTTCCCCCCCACTTTGACCACCCCCCCCCAAAGTGTTCTCTATTGTTCATTTCTTCTGGTTTGGATAGCAAGTTATACATATGCTATCCCTCAATAACTGGCATTTTATTTGTAAATTATTTTAAAACATTTACTTGCATTTTATTTTACTTTCTCTCACTTGTACTTTATATCCTTTTGTATTTTTAACTATATCCATTCTGATCCTTTTAATTTTGCTTTTCATAGTTTTATTACTCATGCTGTCCCTCACTCCCTCCCCCAACATCTAACTCTATTTTTCATCTCTTCGTATTTTTCCCTCACCTGTACCCTGAGCTCTTTCATTCCTGCACTGTGCTCTTGTTTTATAGGGGCAATTACTTTTCCAAGTTTTAGGAATTCATGGTAGGAGGTTTCGTCACTACTTTTATTTGCTTCATGGCCAAAGGTTTCCAGTGAAGGTTTTATCTTGTTTTTAAATTTTACTTGCCCCTGGTCACCCACCTGGTCCCCCACCTACTACCCTTCGATAGATCCTGTTTTGCTTTCTTTGATCATCTTGGAAAGAGGTTATTTCCTGGACCAGATGTTGTGGGATGATTAATTGGAAGGGTCAAGATGAAATTTCTTATCTAGCATTTATTGCAACTACTCTTTCAGTGATGAGTGAATAAATGATTACAATTTTAGAGTTTTCTCCATCCAATAGGGTATAAATTTTTGCAAACTATGCTACATTTCATAGTATGATTTCTACACTTTTGTCTTGTTCTTATGTTGCTTTCTACTGTATGTAGTAGAAGTTCATATTATTTCCAAGTCCGTAAAAATCTGGGACTCCAGTTCACTAGGGATATCAGTCTATATAATATGTAAACTTTTATTTTGCCCATTTTTTGTAATTAAAGTTTTCCCATTTTTTTGAACCCTGGTGAGCGATGACTTCAAATATAAATATTGGCAGCTATTAGAGCAATATAATAAATACCCAGGTCTCTCAAGCTTCCCTTAAGAACTTATAGGACTTAATTGTTACATGTAGCAGATCTTAATTCTTCTGAGGTGTATCTCTTCTGAGGTGTATCTTCTGGGTGTAAACACCCAGTTTACTGGAGCTATGAAAATGCAGAAGCCTTTGAGAGTGAAGGGGAGTCTGTAAATTGTTTTTCACCTCCTTCTGTCCACTATTCCAAATATGACAGAACTGGGAACTTCAAAAGTAAAAAAAGTGGCATTTTGGGTTTCAGATGCCTTGATTTTTGTAAATTTCCTGTGATTTGATCCTTTTCATGCTGTCTAGAGGTTGACAACAAAACGGCATCTAATTAAGAATTTTCTTAAAAGAGTTTATTCACGAGAGATGGAGAGGCAAAGGGAGAAGCAGGCTCCCGAGGGATCAGGGAGCCCGATGTGGGACTTGAACCCAGGACCCCGGGATCACGACCTGAGGTGAAGGCAGACACTTAACCATCTGAGCTGCGCAGGTGCCCTCTAATTACAAATTTGCTATCTTTGAATATGGGTAATTCTTGAGAGATAGATGCCCTACATGTATTTTAAAATAATTTACTTTTAATTCTTTGGCCAAATCAAGTATCATAGTGGGTTACTAGTAAATCTCAGAAGTTTCTCTATAAAGATATATTTGAATTTTCTTTCTGGATCTGATATGTGGAGTGTCTTTCTCCTCAGGGTGTTTTTTCCTGTGGATGAATATGATCTGAATATTAACTCAGAAACCATCTAGAGGCCTTTGTAAGGGTATGTATTAGGTTAAAATCTTAGATAACAGAACTCCATGCTACCCAGGCTATAGCACAATAAAAACATTTTAATTAAAAGTCTTCCTTCAAAGGATTGTCGGGTTTTTGTTTTTATTTTTTTGCCTGTCAAGGCTCAGTATCTTGACCTTTTATGAACATAGTGAGTGGGCTGCAGAGTTTCTGACTTAGTGTTTAATGGGGAAAGGTACAAGGCAGGATCCAAACACTGCAGGTGGAGCAGTTTCTCCTAGAGCATCTTTATAAGTGACAGTGCGTTGAAGGTAAGTGCTGCTGCCCATTGCCAGCCACTCTTGAGAATAGCAGTGCAACCCTGACTCCTATATCATGTTTAAGTTAAAACCTAGATTTTTATATGGGAAGATTCTGGCCAACCATGCCTTGGGCCAAGAAAAGCAATATAATGGGCAATAGATGGTTCCTTTTGCTAATGGCAGTCAGGGTTAGCCTTCAAAGAATAGTTATTATTGAAATTGTTCTCTTATGCATGAATCATAAAAGGTGAGTAAAAGAATGGTGCTCGTATTTAGAATGCAGCTGTGTCCCCGGCACTAAGTTAGAAACTTTGCATGTTTGATCATTTATCATTGTTGTCGCAACAACCATTTGGTATTACTATTTACATTTCTGTCCTGACAAAACAGAGGAGTTAAGTTGCCAGAGGCCACTTAGGTTGTAAGTTGCAGAGCGGGAGTTGGAATCCAGACAGTACTGGAGACAGAGACGCCTCACATAATACTACACTGTTCCTTTGGACAAATTTGAAAATGTATCAAAAGGCACTGGACTTTTTGCAGTTTTGCGTATTGGTCATCTTTATTTCTTTATGCATATTCTAATATAATTCTTGCCAATCTATACATGTATATTTGTAGGAAATAATTTGGCAGAATTCTGACTCTTGGTAGTGGAAAGATTTTGGTTGTATTCAGAAAGACTTGAACCATGCCCTCCGGCAAGTTACATATGAACCTGTTTTCTCTTTAAAATGGAGATAATAGCAACATTTTAATACTGTAAGATGGATTAGAAATAGTATATGTGAAGTGCCTAGTACAGGTAACTAGAGTTAAAATGCAGTAAGAGTTTCAAAAAAATGGAGAGAGGTATTGATATAAACATATTAATATATAATGTGTTGAGAATACATTTGTTGAATTCTTTGTTGCTGTCCTCATTGTGGATGATGATAGTTGAGTTTAATAGTCTGTATTGGGGCGCCTGGGTGGCTCAGTGGTTTAAAGCCTCTGCTTTCGGCTCGGGTCATGATCTCAGGGTCCTGGGATCGAGGCCCGCATCGGGCTCCCTGCTCTGTGGGGAGCCTGCTTCCTCCTCTCTCTCTCTCTCTGCCTGCCTGTCTGCCTACTTGTAATCTCTGTGTGTGTCAAATAAATAAAATCTTTATAATAGTCTATTGGCCCCTGTGATCACACCGTGACTATTCTCTAGCAAATCAGTTGGGAATGGTAATAATTCAAGTATTTTCACTTGTAGTAAAAAATTTAATAAAACAATTTAGGTGGCTATATACACTCATATTTGGTATGAAGTCAGATAATTTTATAATTGAACTGTTAAGAAATTTCACTAATTTTTTTCAAACATTTCAACTAGGCACAAAAGTCACTTTAGTGTAAAGAACAACACCTTACCATCAGCTAGACTTGTCTGGTCAAGATTTTGCCACATTTTATCTACATTTTTGTTTTGTCTTATTTATTTTATTTGAAGTATAGTAAGGAAGATCCCAGACAATGTTATTCACCCCTGTGTCTTAAAAAATGAACCTAAGGGCATTGCATTACACACCATGATGGCATTTTAGTATACCTTAATAAAGTTAACAATAACTCCTTGGTAATACTGAATACCTAGTCCATAATCAAATTATTTTAGTGGTCCCAGAGATGAGGAAAATACTACCTGCACATAAATTACATTGGTTGCATTTAGTTAATCCCATAAATCATTTTGTTAATCTAGAGTAGACCTTTTATTCCTTTTCGGCCCCTTTCATGCTGTTGATTTGCACAGAAAATTGGTGAGTTGTCTTGGAGAATGTTCCACAGTCTGGATTTGTTTCTTTGCTTCCTTGTTTGATTTCATTTTTTTCTCTATTATGTGTGGAAGTTAGCTCTAGGGAAGAGACTTGATTATATTTACGTTCGTTTTTTTTTTTTTTTTTTGCCCAAGAATATTCCAAGGTGTTAGGGAGTGTTTCACAAAGAGGCCATAATGTCTTGGTTGCCCTACTTTTAGTGATGTTGATAATGGAGTAATTTCAGGTGCTGACAGCCTTTCAGTGATGGTGATTATCTGATATTAAGGATTACAAAGCGGTAGATTTCTATCAGTTTAAAAACAGTTCTATTGAGCTATAATTGACATGTAATTGCACACATCTGAAGTGTACAATTTGGAAAGTTTTATCTGGGTGCATCTGTGAAACCATCACCACAACCAAGAAAATGAACATAATCATCACCTCATGCTCTTCTATAATCCTTTCCTCTGCACCCCTTCCTCCTGTCCTGCCCTCATTTCCAGACACATTAATCTCCTTTCTGTCACTATAGATTAATTTTTACTTTTCCTGTTTTTTTCCTAATGCCCATCCTAACGAAGTGAAAGAATAGTTGACAAAAAAAAAACTTCTAAGGTTATTAAATAATTCTAAAAGTTAATGTCACCCTTGAAAAACCCACTGAGCTTTCTGTTAACTGGGTAATGTGATTGACAAAGCAGCCAGCAGAGGAATTAAGTGGTTGCAGAGCTTCCCAACACTTCTTCAGCATTAACATTTCCTTAAGGTATTTGAGTAACGTTTATTTTTCTCCCATACAACTTTTACAGATCCACAGGATCTGAAAGATGATAACAGGACAGGGATTTATTCATTTCCCTTTATTGCATTAACTACCCAGGCTTGGCTGCTTGCATTACAATAAAAATACAGGATAATTGTTGGCATCCACACAAAGCATTTTTCTTCTTTATTGAAACTAAGCAGAGTAAGTTCTTTCCCTTCTAGTTCTCAGATTTCAATTCATTCTTAACTACCTCATGAAGAGCAGAGTATAATGTGTCGTCGTCTTCTTTTGGCAAGCCCTTGAACTGTGGAGAGTAAAGCTACCTGACTCAGGAGGACCAATGCCTTTCGGGCAGTCTACCTCCATTAGCACAAGGAATACATTCTAATCAAAGGTATATCTCATGTAGATTGCCATGCTATCCTGGAAAGATACACTTGTAGCATTTTATTTGCCTCTCACCAACTATTGGAAAAGATGTGACCGTGAAGTAGAAAACAATTTCAAAATGAGTGCAACATGAATATGACAACTTAGTTCTAAAACTTTCCTCTAAACTCTGCTTTAAACCAAAGCAACTAATAAGTATAAGTGAAAAACCTGTGGGTACATCAGTGAATTCTTCCCAAACCTCAGCATGTGTTGCTCAATTGCCAACATCTGTGAGAACTGCACAAGATAAGTTGCTGCAGTGAAGAACATGAAAAGGCAACAGTGTCAAACAGCTATATTTTGTGATTATATAGTGACTAGCTCTGGTAATTTTTTTTGTCTTAGTCTATTTTGTTAATGTCCTTTACCAACTTTTGATATTTAGTACATTTTTCATTCTTAAATTTTCAACTTTATGTGTCATGTTTTAGAGGTGATTTATGAAAAAAAGCATATGGCTGGACTCAGGGTTGGTATTTGGTCAGCATGATCCCATATGGGCATATTCATTAGGACCAAAGTTCTGATTTGTTGGCACATCTGCTTGGACTGGTCAGTGCCTATACTATACCAATTATTAAATAGTTGCCATATCCTCTGTAGCTGGATTTCATTTTTAATGAAAGGATAATCTTTGTCCCTCAACTTGAGAGCTAAATCCATTTATATTTATTGTGATTATGATTTAATTTTATATCCTCTTATGTAGTTTGTTACTTTTCTTTTTTCTTTTTGCCCAATTCAATTTTTCTCCCTAATCTCGTTCCATGTTCTTGCTGTGATTTTTAAGGAGCTTACATTTTGTGTCTATTTTAAAGGGGTTTTCTTAATTATTTTAGCATGCATATTTAAGTTAGTTTACCCCCTTCTTAAATCAAGGGCTCACAGATCACCCTGTCCAGCATCACACTATTTCCCCGATATTGTACTTCTGTCTTGACCCACTGCCCCCAAATTAGACATTATTTATTACTATATTATGTATAGCACATATATGTGTATATGCATATGTATACATATATACATTATATATTACTATATAGTCAGTAGTTTAACTCCTATATTCCTCACTTTCTTGGTTTACTATTTCTCCTTACACTTTAAATATTATCTGGGATCATATTCCATCTTCGTGAGGTATTTCCTTTAGATGTTCTTTCAGTAAGAGTCTGTTGGTGATAAACTTTTTATTTGAATGTTATGTTTCTCATTAAAGATTATTTTTGATCATGGAATTCCAGGTTGGCACTTTCTAAGCATATTATGATATAATTTACTTTATCATTTATTTTGAAGAAGTTAGCCATTAGTCTAACAGCCACTACTTGGAAGATACATATTTTTTCTATCCACTTTTAAGACCGTTTTTCTCTAGTACTCTTCAGCTTCATTGTGTGTCTAGATAGATTTTTTAATTCTTTTCACATTTATTATTAACATGAGCATTTGTATTGAGTTGTAGAAAACTCTTAAGCAAGATCCTTACATATTAACTCTTTTCTATTTACTCTTTCTTAAATTCCAGTCAAATGAACTTATTCGTTCATTGTTTCTTATCCACTTTTGTGGTTTCTTATCTTGAAGTTACTTTTTATGTAATCTCTTCAGATTTTTTTCTAGTTTACTATTTTTTATAAAGATTTTATTTATTTATTTGACACAGAGATCAGATCACAAGTAGGCAGAGAGAGAGGCAGGCAGAGAGAGAGGAGGAGGCAGGCTCCCCACTGAGCAGGGAGCCCGATGTGGGCCTCTATCCCAGGACCCTGAGATCACGACCTGAGCTGAAGGCAGAGGCTTTAACCCACTGAGCCACCCAGGCGCCCTCTAGTTTACTATTTTTTGTTTTTTTAAGCTTAATTTTATTTTTCCAGTGTTCCAAGATTCATTGTTTATTCACCACTCCCAGTGCTCCATGCAATATGTGCCCTCCTTAATACCCATCACCAGGCTCATCCATCCCCCCATCTCCCTTCCCTCCAAAACCCTCAGTTTGTTTCTGAGTCCACAGTCTCTCACGCTTCANTACCCATCACCAGGCTCATCCATCCCCCCATCTCCCTTCCCTCCAAAACCCTCAGTTTGTTTGAGTCCACAGTCTCTCACGCTTCCTTCATCTCCCCTTCCTGTTTACCCCAATTCACTTTTCCTTTCCTTCTCCTAATGTCCTTCATTTTATTCCTTATGTTCCACAAGTAAGTGAAACCATATGATAATTGACTTTCTCTGTTTGACTTACTTCACTCAGCGTAATCTCCTTCAGTCCTGTCCTAGTTGTGTTTAATTTGCTGTTGAATCTATTGAGTTCTAAATTATACATATATTTAAAGATTCATTTATTTTTAGAGAGAGTGCAAGAGTGAGCAAGTGTGAGTAGAGGGAGGGGGAGAGGGAGAGAAATCCCAAGCAGACTTCCCACTGAGCAGGGAGCTCGATCCCACCACCCTGAGATCATGCCCTGAGCCGAAGTGAAGAGTTGGATGTTTAACTGACTGAACCACCTAGATGCCGCTAAATTATATTTCTAGACTTCAATTTTGGCTCTTTAGTCATATATATAAGATTCCTTTGTATTTAACATATTAAATATAGTTTAACAATCAGATATTTCTTTTCCTGGACTGACTTTGCTGAAAGTTGTTTCTGTAGACTTTGATTTCTGGTGCTTCATTTCTGATTTTGTCTGAGCTGCTTATTTTTCTCAGGTGTTTCCTAGAATAATGGTTTGAGCCATGTACTGAAGCTCAGTACTACAGAGAGGATGTGTATTTGATACTGCTACTCAACTGTAGTCACTATATACCTAGGACCACTTTCAACTGATAATTTGGGCTACATAAATAATAGTGAATTCAAGCTGCAAGACCATTGTGAAAGCCAGTAAACATCAAAACAGGCTTCTGTTCAATGAAATTGCAAATTTTATCTCAACTACTTTGTAGTAGGCTGAACAATAACCCATCCCTCAAAATGTTCGTATCTTCATCCCTGGGACCTATAAACATTACCTTATATGACTGAAGGGACTTTACAGCTATAAATCTATTCAGTTGGTTGAAATAACAAGACTATCCTAGATTATGAAGGTGGTTCCAATGTAAACACAGGCTATCTCTAAGTGGGACACAGGAGGAATCAGGGCTAGAGAGGAGGAGATACGATGATGGAAATGGGAGGTTGGGGTGATGTGAGCCAGGAAATACAGCAGGTCTCTAGAAGTTGGAAAAGGCAAGGAAACCTGTTCTTCTCCCCTGAAACCCTCAGGAGGAATTTAGCCCTTTCAACACCCTGCCTTTATATTTTGAGTCCTTCCACACTTGTAAAATAATGTCTTATAAGTAACTAGGTTTACGGTTTAACTTGTTGCAGCCAGCAATAGAGAACAAGTTACACCCACTTTCACTAACTTTTATGCCCTTATGATGAGGGATGAATGTTTGAGGATTCAGCTTTTCCAGACAGTCTTCTGTGAAGTTACTCACTTTGGGGGAGCCCAAGGCTGGAATTTTTCTCGTGGCACTCTGTGCAGCCGTCAGCAGGAAGCTGTAGGGTCCAGAGCTTAGCAGAGCCTTTGTGGTGGAAAGGAGCTTTGCTACTCCTTTCCCAGTTACATTTTATTTTTGGCACCTGAAGATTTTTCACCCTTTTTTGCCAGCTCAGCAATGCTTTTTGCAAAATGTGTTTTAAATATTTTATCCAGCCTTTTAGCTATTTCAGTTAGGTGGGTTTTTCAGGGTAGTTGTAATGTTGGAAATAGAAATCTAGGGAGGCTTTTGTATTACTTTAAACCCCTTCTCCCCACCCCCCTCCAAGCAGGATACCTAGGATTCTTCATTTCAGATCTTCCTCGCTGGCCTTCTGGAGCCAGGAAGTTTTAAAGTCAGAATTTCTCATTCAGTCTTTTATCTAGGAAGAGAGACCCTAAAAACTAATGACTTCTATCATAGGCTTGTTAAAGACTATTTTTCTAAACAATTCATTATCTGGTACTCAAAGTTTTTCCTGGGAGGGAAGGATTTGGCAGCCACGTTACACTTGAGGAAATGATTACTGAGACCCTGTTTATACATGTGTATCATGGTTATCTGGCAGGTAGTTTTTAAAAAGCTTCTTAGTAGCTTGCTTTTTTATCTTTTAAATGCAAAGGAGTCTGAAGTAGGGACATGAGTTGCACCTGCTGTTGTACCCCTCAGCTCCCCCCCCCCCACCGTTGTGTGGGTTCTCACCTAATTTATTTAGGACTTTGTGTCTAAACCTTGTCAGGGGCAAAAAAGCTTGGAAATCCTTGAAGGAGAAGTGAGGCAAGGATGGGAGGGGGGGAAGTGAGGGGCAGCAAATAAATCAGCTAGTTGTTTTTCCAATCCCACCTTGAATCATCTCCCTTAATAAAGAGAACTTGGTTTCTTTTCACATCTGGCATACCTTAAAACCAGACATAATACTTCTGAGAGATTTCGAACATTTTTTTCTCTTTCCCTATAATAGTATCGGTTTGGTAATGGTTTTAATAAAGTCACTGTGGTTGAGTCACAGATAATACGTTTTTTTAAAGTGCACTTATTGTAAGAATGTCAAGACAGGCCACTAAAATGCTTGAGAAATGGAGGATGAAACCTATTAATACTTGCATAGAGTCAGACTGTTCTCTTTTTTTTAATACAAGTGGTAAAAGCCCAATGTGTGGTATTAGATTGCAGAGAATTTAGTGACATAAATTGGGAACATGGAAACAATGGAAATTACTTTGGTGAATTCTAAGGGAATTTTTTCTGGGAATCACGGTAATAAGAATATGCTGTAGTTAAAATGTATATAAATGAAATTTGGGTGAAACAAATTTGAGCTTATAGTTTCATTATGGGGAAAGTGACTACATTCTCAACTGACTAGGTATTGAAGCATTTTGAAAAAATTGTTGCTGTAGCAACTATATATAGTTCTTTAAAAACACTATGTGATTACTGACTTAATCTTGTTCTACATTGAATATAAACATTTATATAAAAATTCTAGTTTTCAAAGGCATAAGTTAAGCTCACCGAGAGAACCATTATTAACTGGAAAAAATTAGTTTTCTGATTTTTCTCTTTCCTGTGTATCTACTTTGTCTTTTTGGATTTATTTCTTGAGCAGCTCTATTTCTAGTGTTTTATAATGCTGAACACAATACTCATAGTTTTTACTGCTGGTTAGGAAAAATGTTTCCATTTGTCATGTTCTTTATGATTTGAGGTAATCAAAACTGAAAGTAGAAGCCAGGAAAGGCTTTAGATAATAGTAATGTTTTCACTATTTTTTGTATTCCCTTTTTACTGCAGTTTAAATTTTATTTATCCTTGAACTAGTTTTGCATCCTAACCAAGTATCTTTGGAGCTGGTATGGCTAATGCAGAATCATAAGTTGAATTACTGTTAAATTGTTCCTTCTGACCTGTACTACTTGGTGATTTTCAGATAATAAGAACTTTCTGGAGATAGTGCTGCTTCCCCTTTTCATCTCAGTGAATCAGAATAACTGTTAGAATGGGAGTACCTTCAGCAAACCCTCCTTACCTAGTTTTCTGGCTTACCCTTCATCTTCATTCTTCCATAGGGCACCGTTTAATAACCTTAGATGCTAACCCCTTAAGGCTAGTGCAATGTACCAGTATATTTACTTCTCACAACACTGCTTTTATATTTAACATGAGTCAGTTATAAGTGAAATTCTTGAACTCCAAGGATGGATAGAAACAGGTTACAATCTTTTATAGAGAAGAGGCTATTACTTACAGAGGAAATATGATTTCTAGCATTGGGCTTTACCTACAACAGGGAAAAAACATCTACAGACTGTTGAGAGGCCTGGAATTCAAGAATCTTCTATACACCTAAGCTAGCACTCCTCTATAAGGGTAAATGAGGTACCTTTTTTGGGCACATGGGATTCCTGGTCCACCTAAATCCTTATCTAAAGAAAATACATGGGGTTTTAATTTAATCAAATGACAACTCAGAAGAACTTTTGAGGTAGGGGAAATGAGGAAAGCATTGTGAACAAGGACTCTGGCTAAATATATATGATTAAATCTAAATTGGGCATTTGAAATAGAGGTGTTACATGAGAATTCCTGAAATATCCAAGCTTATACTCTCAGGGAAAGCTTAATTACTATATAAGCTTCTAGTTAATAGCATTTCACTAATCTAGGTTTTTAGGGCTAAGTGGGTGGAAAGTATGAGGAAGATAAGCTCAGTCTTCTCTGTAAATGTATTTTTTAAAAATCTATTTATTTTAGAGAGTGTGCATAAGCAAGCAGAGATGGGGAAAGAATTTCAAGCAGACTCCCGGCAGAGTACAGAGCCCAATGCAGGACTTGATCTCGCCATCCTGAGATCATGACTGAACTGAAATCAAGAGTCCGATGCCTAACCAACTGAAACACCCAGATGCCCCTTTGCAGTAAATATTTTTAAAGCGCTATATAGTTTCAGGCATTGAGGCAGACAAATTCACCGATTTATGGTATATAAATCCTAGTAAGAAACACATTCACAAATAAAGGAGATAATTTAAGAGTATTAAGTACTCTGAAAGAGATAAATNGAGATAGGATTGATCATATAGCAGTTAAGTGCCGGTAGCTTCCTAGAGTGAATGGGTAAGGAGTACCTCTTTAAAGTCAAGGACTTCTAATCAAAGACTTGAATGACGGAAAGCAAACACACTAGGAAAAGGATGATCACTTTGTTCTGGTCCCCTTACCTTCCAGCTGTAAACTTCATACCTATGTTGACCCTGACGGCTGCTGTGACCTGTGGACAGCTGGGTTTAGTTTTGACTGAGACTCTCAGAATACTTGTACAGAATCTTCTTTCCAGTGGAATAGGCTTATTCCTGGAGTTGTAAAGCTGTCGCACATGGAGAACTTTGAATTTCATGGTTTACCTGATCTTTAAGAGGTGAGGGAGGATTAAGGCATGGGGATGTCTTTCCTGCCTCTGACACCTGAGTGCAGGAGACCAACGAGCATGAAAGACTGTGAGTGGAGAACTGAGTATATTACAGGTCCAAGGGGGTAGAGAGTTTTTCACCTTCTGGTTATAGGCTTTCTACTTCTTAGGATACTTAAAAAAAATAAGCCAACAAAGAAACAGTTGGGTGCTTGAATGGCTCAGTCAAGTGTTTGACTCTTGATTTCAGCTCAGGTCATGATCTCAGGCTTGTGGGGTCAAGCCCTGTGTGGAGCTCCACGCTCAGCAGGGAGTCTGCTTGAGATTCTCTCCTTCTGCCTCCTGCCTGCACACATGCACACTGTATTTCTCTTAAATTAAAAAAAAATTTAAATCTAAGAGACTCAAAAGCCAAAGAAATAAGCTGAACAATTTCCAGAGTTAATAGGTACTAAGGACATGATTAAAACTTGAATTAAGCACTTAAGATTCAAATACAGTGTGGGCAAGCACTTGTTGAATCTAAAGCCATAATTTTTCCATCTACACTATTAGCGGACTGTTATAGCTTGAATGACCTGGAAAATTTCAAGGCACACATTAAAGCAAAGAGCAAAAATAATGAGGACCATGAGGGGAAAAGATAAAAGACATGGAAAAGAGATTAGTAACCTGGATCGGCAATTCCAGAATATAATTCCAGAAGATAAAAATAAGGCAATAATTAAAACAAGGGAATAAAACTTGCACAGACAACAGATACCTTGCAAAGAACCAGACTGAGATAAAACTTTTCATAATATCAGAAGTCAGAAAAGCATAGAATAACATTTACAAATGATAGGGTAAAGGACTGTATCAACAAGCTTATACTCAGCCAAGGAATCATGCACCTGTTAATGAAAGGGAAGTTATTGGAGCCTATGAAAGACGTCAGAGTATACAGTCAGGACAGTCTTTGTTGTGCTGCCAATCTCCAAGTCTCCCTGGCTTAACACAAAAGCTTATTTCATGTTCTTGGTATACATTTTGCATAGGTAAACATGAGCGCCTGTACAGGGACTTGGGCTGTTGAAGGATCTGTTTTAATGAATGCGTTCATGATCACTGCAGTAGGTTTCTTCTGGGATCATTCCTTTCCTATCACTTCTGGTTACATTTCATTGACCAAAGCAGGTCATAGTCCCCATGACTCACTTCAAAGGGGGCAGAGAAATGTAATTCTATGATGTGTCTGGGAGGAAGAGAATATGAATGTTTATGAAAAAGCATTAATGGCTGCTATAATGGATCACCTATGTATTGTGTCTGAGGAAAATAATTGTGATCAAACAATAAATGTATCCATAGACCTCAAGCTGAAGAAAGATGAAAGAATAGTGAGCAGTGCTTCTTAGGTCTCTGCTTATGTGTGTGTAGTTTGTGAATGTAAATGGATGAGGAAAATTAAGTGCTTAAAATATTGGATTAGACACTCTAAGAGAAATTATAATAAGTATAGACTACTGCAAAACCTAATGTGTGGCAGTGAGGGTGGAAAATCAAAGAATTTCAAAGTACTTGGGAGAAGAGAAAGTGAGGGAAAGAAAGTCACAGGAAAGAAAGAGTGGAAGAGTTACACTGTGGGCACAGTCTGGGTTACATTGCATCATGGAGGAAAGGGTTGGGGTCTTGTTTTAGGTAATTATGGAGTTAGATGTATTTGCATGAGAACAGTCAGTAGTCACCAAAATAAAGTCAGGATTTCCACAGAAAGGGGAAAGGGTAGAATGATGAGCAGTTTAATCTAACTAGAAAAAAGAAGAAAAAACAAACTATTAAACATAAAAGCAGGAGCCTAGAATAAGTATTTATCATGTGACAGTACATGTGAATTGGTCAAATTTTCCTCTGAGTTTCAGTTATAAGACCTAGCTCAGATATGTGCTGTTCACAACTCCCCCACGTCACCTATAAAAGTAGTAGTTGAACAGTAAGTTGGAAAAGAATGCTGGGCATTTTCAAACCAAAAGACATTAGAATTGATAATGCTTTTAACCGGAAATTTCACATTTACCAATTGCATTAAATAGTGACATGATAGAATGATACAAGGCAAAATCAAGAATGAGCTTTCTATTTATAGACACACATGCCCACATGCAACACTGGTAGCAATGAAAGGCAAGGTCTTGAAGGCCGTAAATGGGGGGAAAGCAAAAGCCAGAAAGGGGAGGAAGCTGCAGAAGAGGATTGCTCCAAGGGTATCTGTTGATTCTAGATCATTTACAAATTATAAGACCAGAATTTTATATACAGATACTCTCATAGGAAACCAAAGGACTCTGGATCAGAAAAGATTATTTACAAAACATCTTAGCACTGACTTTTTTTTTTTAAGGTATTTGTTTCAGGGGTACAGGCCTGTGATTCATCAGTCTTACACAATTCACAGGACTCACCATAGCACGTATGGTCCCCAGTGTCCATCACCCACCCACCCCATCCCTCCCATCCCGCTCTACTCCAGCAACCCTTAGTTTGTTTCCTGAGATTAAGAGTCTCTTATGGTTTGTCTCCCTCTCTGGTTTCATCTAGTTTCATTGTTTTCTCTCTTCCTCCATGATCCTCTGCCTTGTTTCTCAAATTCTGCATATCAGTGCACTGATTTTCTAAGCCATGATCCCCACCAGGCGACATGATAGTAGAGTGGTATTGCCCTGAGAGGGCAATGGAGAGGAACCTCAACATCTGGAGACTTGAAGCTTACATAGGATGGCTGGCATGCTGGCTCATTCTCTCATAGGTCGGGGGAGAGGGGTGGGGTAGAAGGATAGGGAGACCTTTGCTCTGAAATGTAAGCAAATAGCTCGGGAGGGGATAAATTTCTAAATCTTTCTGGAGCAATAGTGTCTGAAGCTTCCAAGACCTGTTTGGTATTCTGTTTTCCTTTAGTAAAGTTTACCAGTATTCTTCAGAAAGCCCGAACTCGGCAGAGATGTGGGATTAGTCACGGAAAATTGTCTTGAAACAGGCTGGTCGGGGCACCTGTGTGGTTCAGTTGGTTAAGTGTCTTAACCTTTGGCTCAGGTCATGATCTCGGGGTCCTGGGATCAAGCCCTGCATTGGGTTCCCTGCTTAGCAGGGAGTCTGCTTGTCCCTCAGCCTCTACTCCTCTCTCTCAAGCTCTCTCCCTCAAATAAAATCTTATTTTTTTAATAAAATTTTTATTTGACAGCGTGAGCAAGCACAAGCAGGGGAAGAAGCAGAGGGAGAGGGGGAGAAGCAGGCTCTCCACTGAGCAAGGAGCCAATGCAGGGCTCATCCCAGGACCCTGAGATTATGACCTGATCCAAAGGCAGATGCTTAACCAGCTGAGCCACCCAGGTGCCCCTCAAATAAAATCTTAAAAGAAACCCTCTAAAAACAGGCTGGTTATGCTCTGAAATGCATAGGAAGGACAAAACATTTCTTAAGGAATGCACTTTAAACCCAGATTGCAAGAATATTCAGTGATAATTTTCCAAATAAGATGAGTTTATAATCAATTAAAAAACAAAAGATACAAAGTACCATGAATTACCCAAACAGCAAGCTATGAATGAAAAAGTTTGCAGGTAATAGAATTCATACACACACACACACACACACACACACACACACACACACACACAATATAAACTATGAATGTCTAATGTTTAAAGAAACAAAGTATATTAAGGTCAAATAATAAACTATCAAAAATAACCAAGTAAAATACAGAGTTTATAGAAAAACTTCAATAACTGAAATGAAAAATTTTAAACAGCAGTTTAGACAGTTAAAAAAAATAACCACAAGCAATTAACAACAGAACAACAAAGCAATGGGAAATGTAACTTCTAAGAAAGATTAAGTAGAAGTTAGTTTATTAGTAGAAATCCAGAAGGAACAAAGGAGAATAGAAAATATTAGACGAGATAATGGCTGGGAATTTTTTAAAATAGCTGAGAGATACCATTTCTCAGACTTACATGTCTACTTACTTACCGTTTTCTAAAACCTTGTGTAGAAAAACTACAGAGCAACCAAAGGGAGAAATAAGGGATGATAGGTTGCAGACTTGGTTTGGATTTGCATTGCTGTTTTGGAGCACAAAAATATCTTCAATGGGCTAATAGAAAAAAGGTAAACCAGTAAGTAAATCACTTCAAGAACAAGGGCAAAATAAATAAAATTGGATGTCTGTGTCAGTTTTTCACATATCTAAAACTTGCACTTCAGGAAGAAACTATAGAAGCAAACATCAGGAACACAGAAAGGAATGGCTAGGAAAGAAATCTGTGAATGGTAAATATAAACAAACACAGATTGTATAAGATAAAAACATCTGATTTTGAGTTTTAAAAACAAGTTAGAATTAGAATGTGGGTAGAGATAACATTGGATAAGGTGGTAGACCTAAATGTTAAAACATTTAAAGGTTGGCATGTCACATAGTGGAATGGATACAAATACTGATTTTATATTTGTAAAAGTGCTTACTGAATTACTTTAGGGCAATTCTGAGAGGCTAGAAACAGAATAAAAATGAATAGAAAAATGAAATGAAGGGTAGAACTCAAAAGATGACTGAAAAGGAAGAAAACACAGCAAAAGAGCAGAAAAAAAGCATTGTTAGAAATGAATCCAGGGGCGCCTGGGTGGCTCAATGGGTTAAAGCCTCTGCCTTCAGCTCAGGTCATGATCTCGGGGTCCTGGGATCGAGCCCTGCATCGGGCTCTCTGCTCAGCAAGGAGCCTGCTTCCTCCTCTCTCTCTGCCTGCCTCTCTGCCTACTTGTGATCTCTCTCTGTCAAATAAATCTTAAAAAAAAAAAATCCATGTTAGGAATAACCATATATATAAATCCTAATTTAAAGGACAAAAATTAGACTAGACTTAAAAATAACCCCAGTAGAGCTTTTGTGGACAAAGCTAGAACATTGTGGTACCCAGAGGTTGGAAATGAAAGGAATGGAGGTAGTAGAAGAAACCTTGTATCGTTATTTAAATACAAAAGAATGCAGTCTTTAAAACTAACATTGGTAGAGATAGAGGATCATGCTCCATACTGATGAAAGATTAAAATTCATAGAAGATAAAACAATGTACAGTTACTAATAGCTTCAGAATATGAAAAGCAAAAATCGATAAGCACAAATAAAATTATTTTGATGATAGTGGGAAACTCCAGTTCAACCATTTCTGTAAATGTTAAGCAGAAAATATATCAGGATCTAAAAGATTTGAACAGTGCAATTAGCAGTATTGATCCAGTAGACATACATGGAACACTGCAGAAAACAATTGAGTACGTATATTTCTCAAGCCCATAGGAAACACTTAAGTAAAATGACCATTTAGGAGGTCATGTGCCATCAATACATTTGAAATGACTGAGATCATAGAGACCACACTTCCTTACCACAATGTAATGAATCTAAAATGGCCAACATAAGGATGACTAAAAACTCCCGTAACAGAGAATGCTAATTACTTCCCAGTATCCATTGCCCCTTCTTACTTCAGAAGTAGAACCCAGTATTTAGCTGGGAGCATGGTGGTTCTGCCCACCTTGCAGCTAGGCCTGGAGATTGTTTTCTTTTTTTCTTTTCTTTTTTTTAAATTTATTTGACAGAGAGAGATTAAGTAGGCAGAGAGGCAGGCAGAGAGAGGAGGAAGCAGGCTCCCTGCTGAGCAGAGAGCCCGATGCGGGCCTCGATCCCAGGACCCTGAGATCATGGCCTGAGCCGAAGGCAGAGGCTTTAACCCACTGAGCCACCCAGGTGCCCAGGAGATTGTTTTCAGGTGGAGGTGCTTGCTGCAACTTCCTGGTGACCTGTTTGAGAAAGAAGATAGCTTTTAACTTTTTTTTTTTTCCCTGCCTTGTCCATGGGCTGGAATGTAAATGGCGTGTGAGTGGGGTAACCTTCCTCTGCTAAGGAGGGCAGCAGCCCGGGTTTAGGGAGAGCAATAAAATGGATGGGCTCATTGAGGAGAGCAGTCCCTTCAATACGGTCTGCTCACCTACCTCTGAAAGAGAAGTAAACTTCATCTTCTTTTTTCTTTTTTTTTTTTTGCTTATTTTTAGGTTAACTTAGAGCAGCTTATGTCATAATTCAAGTTCCCACATATATGGCAACTAAAAAAAACCTTCTAAACAATTCATAAATTGAAGAAATTGTAATGGAAACCAGACTATACATAGAACTAAAAAGTCAGGAAGAAAATAGGTATATACCTTCCTGTGTGTGGGAGGCCACTAAAGCAGTATTTATAGTCTTTATAGTATTTATAGTCTTAAGTGCCTTCCCAGTAGAAAAGAAAGGCTGAAATTCCTCCTCAGATCACTTCCTTACTTTGCTCAGTCACACACCTTGTGCTGGAGGCCGTTTTCCCTTTGCTGGGACTCTGGCATCACTCTTTGAGCTGCCTTAGATGTTTTCCTTGCTCTGCTACCTCATGGCTTTAGAACAGGATTGTTCACAATTGGAAGGGAAAGGAAGGAATGGGAAGAAGAGCGGTAAAACTACTCTTCATTGTTCCCTCATTCCCCTACACCACAGGGCTAAATAAGCTCTTAGCAAAATCTGAAAGATGCTAGAAAGTAGAAAAATTGCAGGCCAGTTCCTCATGAACACAGATGCAAAATATCTAAGTGAAATATTCCTTTTACTTGAATCAAAATACTATTTTAGTAGGGCATGAAAATAGATCATGACCAAGTTGGGTTTATTTTAGGAATTCAGTATTCACTTGGTATTAGAAACAGTCAGTGTAATGCATCATGTTCAAAGGATAATTGACAAAAATCCTATAATCCCAATAGGTCCGGGAATGGCATTTGTCATACTTGAGTATCTGTTCAGAGTAAAAAGTTTAGCACACTAGGAAGAGAAAGGAACTTCCTTAATCTGATAAGAGTACCTAAAAATTCTACAGTAGACCAAACACATGAAAAATGCTCAACATCACTAATCATCAGGGAAATGCAAATAAAAATTACCGTGAGATCATCTCCCATCTGTCAGGATGGCTAAAATCAAAACCACAAGAAATACCAGGTGTTGACAAGTATGTGGAGGAAAAGGAATTCTTGTGCATTGTTGATGGGTAGGCAAGCTGGTGCAGCCACTGTGGAAACAATATGGAGGTTCCTCAAATTGGAATTATCATATAATCCAGTAAATTCACTATAGTGTATGTACCCGAAAAAGACAAGAACACTGAAATATATATATGAATTCCAAAGTTTATTGCAGCCTTATTTACAATAGCCAAGATATGGACGCAACCTGAGTGTCCATTGATAAGTAGATAGAGATGTGGTGTATATATACAATGGAATATTACTCAGCCCTAAAGAATGCAATCTTGCTATTTGCAACATGAATAGATCTAGAGGGTATAATGGTAAATGAAATAAATCAGAAAGACAAATCCTATATGATTTCACTCATGTGGAATTTAAGAGACAAAAAGGCCGAAAAGACAATCTTAAATAGAGAACAAACTGGTGGTTGCCAGAGAGGAGGTGGGTGAGTAGATGGGTGAAATATGTGAAGGGGATTAAGAATAAGTACGCTTATTGTGAAGAACACTGAGTAGTGTATAGAATTGTTGAGTCATCTTAGCTTCAGGTATGCAATATAATACTATGTTACATTTGAGAAAATTCTACAGCAGGCAGGATAGCTGGAATTAGTGTCAAATACATTTTCTCTGAAATCAAGAATGAAACTAGAATGCTTACTATCACCGTTTATATGCATCATTATATGGAAGGTCCTAATCTGTGACATGAACAAGAAAAGTCAGAAAGGTATGCAGGGGCCGGGACTATATTTTCTAAGTACCTGATTTTTTTAGGAAGTCTTTAAATATATTTACCACTTAATCTTTTTGTGTAAGTTATCATAAATCCTTTAGGGGAACAAGGTAGATGGAAGAAATTAAAGATAGCTACAAATTCTTTGCATTTACTAATCTCTAGAGTCTAATTCTTCTTCCCTTGAATCTGGGCTGGACTTAGTGACTTGTTTGACCAGAAAATGGCAGGAGTGATAGACTGGGACTTTGGAGGCTAGGTCATAAAAAAAGTCTTGCAACATTTGCTTGGACTTCTTAGGACGCTGCCTTTGGGAGCCCTGAGCCACAACATAAGTCCTTAAGTTGAAGGCCACTGAGACCTTCAGTACTGGAGAGGACACAGAAGTATTCAGGTGAACAGTGCAAACTGAGCCAACTCTAACTATCTGTGTCAAGGTGTCAGACACAGAAGTGAAGCCATCTTAGACCCTCTTGATCAGCCTATCACCTAGATAAATCATGTTGAGTAACCTTTGTCAGTTTTACATGGAACAGTTGCTGATCCGAGCTCTACCTGAATTCTTGACCCGCAGGACGAGATATAATTAAAAGATTAAGTCACTGAGATGACTGGAAGGCTTGGTCAGTTGAGTGTCTGCCTTTGGCTTGGATCATGATCCCAGAGTCCTGGGATTGAGTCCCGCATCGGGCTCCTTGCTCAGCCAGGAGCCTGCTTCTCCCTCTGCCTGCTGCTCCCCCTGCTTGTGTGCTTGCATGCACTCTCTCCCTCTGACAATTAAAAAAACAAAAAGACTAAGTCTCTAACTTCTGTATGACTCCTTTCACAACAAATGTTAACCAGAGTATGTGTAACAAGAGTAAGTGCAAAAAATGTAGCTTCTAAATATACGTGGATACTTTGTTTAAATGTTATGCCTTTCCTCTTAGTTCTTCATGAATTCCTACATATTTTTTTTTTTAAATTCAAGTTTACTCAGCTGGACTAAATTTTATTGTACCAGTGTGCAGACTTAGAATAATTCTTCTTAGAATGACAGTGTGTTTCTACTTAAATATTAATTTCCCCCAAAAAGGTTTCAACCTAGAGTTTAATAAGTGTTCCTTGATTAAACTCACTCACTGTTCATTTCTTGAAATGCAAGGTTAGACTGAACAGAAAAAACACATAAGCCTGATAATGATTTCTCATGTTAGAAATGATTTAAATTAGTTCATCTGTAGGGTCCGCTAAGGCTAGGCTTGTTGAGATAAATGTGTCTCTAATTATGTGTTTAGTATCCTAGACAGGATGTGTTGACCTCTCTGTCAGATGATTTAGCTGAATACATTGTTCAAACATTTCCTTTAAAGTATGGAGCGTCCAAGTCAAGAAGTAATGCATGATAGATTTTGAAGTTTGGTGAGATAAACAATGTTTATTTAATTCTTTAAAATATTCAGAATAGCTGAAACACAAAAAATGACTCTTTGATAATGTGGAGACTTATAATCAGGAGGAAGTACTCAAAGTTCCTGGAATCAAGTCTGGTCTGATTATAATTATAGATGGCCTTGGATGGAAAACTATTTGGAGGTTTTGCGTATACAATCTGGTGTAGCAAAAATGGTCCAAGTCTGAAGGTCTGGCCTGCTTGGGCTTTTTATTGTTGCCCAAGATCCAATATGGGTCTTCATATTATTTTCCATGTTATTTGGCTTTAGGAAAATCCTCCCTGTCTCCCTGCCCCAGGCTTTGATTTTCTCATCTGTCAAGTGAAGAGGGTTGGCTTAGCACTGGGAGACCTGGGAGGAAGCTGAGGAACCATATATTTAACCTCCTCATTTCACAGGCGAGGAAATAGACCCCTACTGTACAGAGGGGACTATGTAATTAATAACCAAACTGAGATATTTTGCGAGATGGGGCCCTAAAGTAATGAAAATCCTGTAAGAGGAACATCTTAATTTTGTGATAAAAATTGTTAAATTGGTGAGCCTATATTATAGCTCTGTCAAAAAATNTTTGCGAGATGGGGCCCTAAAGTAATGAAAATCCTGTAAGAGGAACATCTTAATTTTGTGATGAAAAAAATTGGTGAGCCTATACTATAGCTCTGTCAAAAAACTTAAGAATAAGATTATGCTTAAAATTTTATATCTGTACATCAAAACAAGTTATGTTCACAGTCTAAATGGTAGAACTAACAGGATAATCTTTGTGTGTNGTACATCAAAACAAGTTATGTTCACAGTCTAAATGGTAGAACTAACAGGATAATCTTTGTGTACACACACACATACACACACACACACACACATATTTTAATCAGTTTCTTAGATGAATCTGCCTCTAATAGATCAGTGGTATAACTTCTAAGAAAAAAAAATTTCCCCGCTTAGTTTCCTCATAAAATTAAACTACATATTAGGGATAGTAGGTTTTATAGATTGTTGCAGAAAAATCTTGAAATTAGGATGTTCATTGAAAGATTGCTCCCACAGTGCAGGATAATCTAAAACACAATTTATAAACTTCTAAGTTAAATCTTGCCCACTATTTAGTTTTCATCATTTTTTCAGTCCTTCCTTGATTGGATAGGACCAATTTAAATTCTTACTGTGTGTAAGATTTGTTTTCAATAATTACAACTACCTAAAAGCTTCAAAAGCTGAAATTTCTTGATGTTCCATTTACTAGTATGTTGATTATTTCCAAATGATCTAAAGGAAATGTAACTGACATTCAGATGAATGATCAGAAAAAAAGTCACTATTAGACATATAACTTAGTTCTCTAATTTGTATTTTAAGTGGCACAGTTATTAAAATCTGGTTGATGATGGTTAACAAGAAGCGACCAAGCATGTACTGCCCTGAATATATTTTTGTATTTAACATAGGCGTTATTAAAAACATTCTGTGTCAGTTAGTCTACCTTAGGAGTCTGCCAACTTTTTCTGTAAACAGCCAGATAGTGTTTTAGAACTAGTGGGCCATATGGTCTCTGGTGTAACTACGCAAGTTTGTCACTGTAGCAGGAGAGCAGCCATAGACCAGTAACTGAATGGGTGTGGTTTGCATGTATTAGTTTCTAGGACTGCCGTAACAAAGTACTACCAACTGGGTGGCTTAAAAAAACAAATTTATTCCCTCACATTTTTGGAGGCTGCATATCCTCAATCAAGATGTTGGCAACGTTGGTTCTTTCTGTAAATTCTGAGGGAGAGAATCTGTTGTGTGTGTGTGTCTCCCAGCTTCTGGGGGTGGTTGTTGGCAGTATTTGGCATTCCTTCATTTGTGACCGCTTACGTCTTCCAATCTCTGCCTCTGTCCTATGGTGTCCTCCATGTGTGTCCATCTCAGCATCTCTGGGACTGTGTGCAAATTTCCTTCTTGTAAAGATACCAGCTGTTAGCTAACTAATAACTGGTATTAGGATGATTAGGGATCATCCTTGTCCAGTAGGATGTCATCTTGACTTGATTACATCTGTGAAGCTTCCCTGTCCAAGCAAGGCCACATTCATAGGTACTTGGAATTAAGACTTGAATATATCTTTTTGGGAGACACAATTCTATCAACTACACTGTGTTCCCATAAAACTTTATTTACAAAATTGGATGGAAGTCTAGTTTTGACCTGGGGCCTGTAGTTTGCCTTGCTCTAACTGAACTTGAAAACAGTAAAGTATTTGTAAATTTTCACGTGTACAGATTTTATCTTGATGGGTAGACTATTTCATCTTATGAGATACAGTTGTAAATGATACAGGCATTGCAGCCTATGTCAAGTGCATTTCTGCTCATAAGTTTCTCAATTTACGAAGCATGTTTTTAACTATAATGCTATATTCACTAAAATTTGTATTTACATTATCATGGCAAACAAATACTTCTACATATATTCATTAACTTTTTAACTGAATTTCAGTAGCATCCATTATTTCAAATATTTTATGAAATCTCCAAAAGATTTTCTTAAATTACTTGCAATGGATAAAGAACTTGAAACATGATTAGAGTTACCTGATTTTTAATATTTTGTACTATGTGGTACATCTGTTAAATCTGATGGACCAGTATGGATAATTGTCATTAACTGTAGTGCATAGTTTACATTAAGGTTAAAGTTCTGGGTTGTAGGATTTTGTGGGTTTTGACATTTGCATAATGACATGTATCCACTATTGCTGTTTGATGCAGAAGGGTTTGGCCATCCTAACAATCCCTTGTTCTTAGCGTCTTCCCTCCCTCCCCTTAACTGACTTTTAAAAACCATCTAATAATGATAATGTAAGACTAACATCATCGAATTGTTTATTTTTCTACTGTAACTAAAGTATGAATAACTATTGCTACCCCCCCTTAGAAGAATAGCCTTATATCTGAGGTGATGGGGTAACTGGGGGATGGGCATTAAGGCGGGCACTGGGTGGTGTTTGAAACTGATGAATCCCTAAACTCCACCACCGAAACTAATGTTAATTGAATTTAAGTAAAATAAAAATAAACTAAAAATCATGCTTCTCAGAGTGATCTGTAAACTCCTCTTGTGTAGATGAATGTGTTGTCATCCCCTCTAGACATCGTTTTATTGAAATAGTGAAAACTTCTGAAGTTGATATTGGTTCTTCTGTAAATTCTATCTTCTGATGTTTCCAAGGTTGGTGTTAACACGATAGCCCTCATGGGGGATGGTAAATGGTGATATACTTGATAATTAGCCTCGACAAATGGAATTTATACTAAATTTCCACTAACTGTACTTTTAAATAATTGCTGAAAAGATTAATTGAAGTTATGAAACAAAAAAATAGTCCTATGTTTATATACAGTAAATAAGACCACATAGCAAAAGCATATTCAGATTGCATTTTTTGTTTGTATTTTACTTCAATTCCAGTATACTTAACACACAGCGTTATATTTGTTTCAGGTGTACAATAGAGTGATTCAGCAATTCTATACATCACCCAGTGCTCATCACGAGTGCACTCCTTAATCCCCACCACCTATTTCACCCCTCACCTACCTCCCTCCCCTCTAGTAACCATCAGATTGTTCTCCATAGTTGAGAACCTATTTCTTTGGTTCTTTTTTCCTTTGGTCATCTGTTTCTTAAGTACCATATATGAGTGAAATCATATGGTATTTGTCTTTCTATGACATATTTTGCTTAGATCTAGATCCACCTATGTTATTGCAAGTGGCAAGATTTCATTCTTTATTATGGCTGAATAATCTGCNCTAGATCCACCTATGTTATTGCAAGTGGCAAGATTTCATTCTTTATTATGGCTGAATAATCTCCGTGTGTGTGTGGTGTGTGTGTGTGTGTGTGTGTGTATCTTATCCATTCATCAACTGACGGACACTTGGGCTGCTTCCATAATTTGGCTATTGTAAATAATGCCACTATAAATATAGTGGTGCATGTATCCCTTTGAATTAATGTTTTGTATTTCTTGGGTGAATACCCAGTAGTATGATTGCTGAATTGTTGTAGTTCTTAACTTTCTGTGGTGCCTCCATACGGTTTTCCACTGTGGCCACACCAGTTTGCCTTCCCACCAATAGTACCTGAGGTTTCCTATTTCTCCACATTTCTTGCCAACACTCGTTCCTTGTGGTTTTGATTTTAGCCATCCTGATACTTGAGAGGGGATATCTCATTGTAGTTTTGATCTGTATTTCCCTGATTCTCTTGAGCATCTTTTCATTGTCTCTTGGTCATCTGTATGTGTTCTTTGGAGAAATGTCTGTCTTCTGCCCATTTTTTAATTGGCTTATTTGGTTTTTGGGTGTTAAGTTCTGTATGTATTTTGGACGATAACTTTTTATCAGGTTATTTGCAGATATCTTCCATTCCATAGGTTGCCTTTTAGTTTTGTTGATTGTTTCCTTTGCTCTGCAGAAGCTTTTCATTTTGATGTAGTCCTCATACTTTATTTTTGCTTTTTTCTCCCCTCTGCCTCAGGAGGCATATTGCTATCTATGAACAATGTCAGAAATTACTGCCTGAGCTCTTTGAGGATTTTTATAGCTGTAGTCTCAAATTTGGGTCTTTAATCTTTTTTGAATCTATTTTTGTGTAGTGGGTAACAAAGTGCTCCAGTTTCATTCTTTTGCATGTAGCTGTCCAGTTTTCCCAACACCATTTGTTGGAGACTTTTTCCCATTGCATATTCTTGCTTCCTTTGTCCAAGATTTATTGACCATATAGTTGTAGGGTTATATCTGGGTTTTCTATTCTGTTCCATTGATCTATGTGTCTACTTTTGTGTTGATACCACACTGCTTTGACTACTACAGCTTTGTCATATAACTTGAAGCCTGGAACCTTGATACCTCCCCCCCCCCCCCAGATTGCTTTGGCTGTTGGCATCTTTTTCCATTCCATGTGAATTTTAGGATTATTTTGGTTCTGTGAAAAATACTATTGGTATTTTGATAGGGATTGCATTAAATGTGTAGATTGCTTTAGGTAGTGTAGAAATTTTCACAGTGTTCTTCCAGTCCATGAGCATGGAATGTCTGCATTGGTGTCTTCAATTTTGCTCATCAATGTTTTACAGCTTTCCAAATATGGGTCTTTTACCTCTTTGGTTAGGTTTATTCATAGGCATCTTATTTTTGGTACGGTTTTGAATGGGAGTGTTTTCTTAATTTCTCTTCTGCTTCAGATTGCATTTTTTATACTCTGTAGTAGGATTGCTTAGGCCCTGTTTCTCATATTCTTGTTATGCATTTCAGGCCTGTCATATCTTTCCATTGGCCTCCTCAATTGGTAGCTGCCTGATTTCCTGCAAGACAACATTTGCACTGTGGTATGAGTCACATCTCACCTGAAGTGTACAAGTGGTTGGCAGGAGCAGCAGCATCAAATACTTATCCCTCCTGCCACTATGACTGGAAGAAAGTGGCTGTTCCTAGCCTCTCCTGGATGACCACATTTCATTAGTATTAGCAGGGACCCTGCATGTAGTCCTTGAAGTGGAAAAGTTAGTTATGATGCATCTAAAAAGAACCAAGAAAAGAGTTTGCCTCTGTTTACCTTTCAGATTTTATAAAACTGTTAGTGTGAACATTGTTCACAGTATGTGCATCTCCCTCACAATCAGATGAGACCAAAGGCAGGAGCTGCATGTGTAAAGAATTGACCAAATGCTTTTAGAAAATCTTGTTTTAATGCAACTACTAATAATATTTCACTTAAAAATCCAGAATAAACACTAAGCTTCCAGTATGGAGGACAGCAGGTGTAAATTGTGGCTGTTGTGGCTGACTGGGATGTATGGCCATCCTTAGTATAATGTCATGTAGTAAAGATGGACTTTTAGAATTTGGAGCCTAACAGAGGTCATTTGTTTTTATAAAAATGTACTTTAGGGCTTCATTTCTGTATGTTATGTCCTGGGGTATTTAATCTTCCCTAATTAATTTGCCTAAAATATTTCCCTAAATAATTTATCCCTCCCTTGGAATTATGTTTAGCTTAAAGCAGTTTGAAGAAAACTGCTTTCTTCTGGAGAGTACTGCACACTTAGTCCCTGGAGGAATGTAAAGATCTTTTCCTGAGCTACTGGTTCTCAAACCCGAGTTTGAAAATCACCTACTGTGTTGATTAAAACTATAAATTCCTGGGCTTCATTGGTGGTAGAAATTAAAAGTCCAATTACATTTGGGGCATTTTAAAGTTACTGACTTGTTGGCTACCTACTCCTTTTTCTATTTTGAAAATGCATTTCTTCTGTGTAACAAAAATTTACTGAGTATTTTGTATGAAGCAGCATCTAGGCATTCCTGATAAACAGGTAAGGTCCCTTAAAACATCAGAGGTTTCAGAATAAAAATAAGGACTAAGTGTTGGGTGTGTTACCTAGAAAAAATATAACCTGGGGCAAGTGGTATATATTTTGGGTTTATTTTAAAATTTGTTTGAAGTACCTGAGTGTGATTAAGGAAAGGTTGAATGGACATCATGAAAGAAATAGTAATAGGCAGAGGGAATATATTAAATGTGTATAGTACTAACCTTTCTGATCTTCTAAGTGTATATTGTAGAATATCAATAATTCTTTTTTGAAAGCTCACTAAATACAATGATTTTCATAGTTTCTTAGTTTGTTTCTTAGAGAAGATGTAATCAAATCTTTTATGGCAATCACATTATGCGAGCAAACCTAGCTAGTTAAAATACCAATGATTCAGTAAAACTGAAAAACTCTTTAAGTAACTGAGGATACTCTGTTGATAGAATGATGAAAATAAGTGATTTTTAAAAAAAATTTTATTTATTTGACAGAGACACAGCAAGAGAGGGAACACAAGCAGGGGGAGTGGGAGAGGGAGAAACAGACTTCCCACAGAGCAGGGAGCCCGATGCGGGGCTCCGTCTCAGGACCCTGGGACCATGACCTGAGCCGAGGGCAGATGCTTAACAACTGAGCCACCCAGGCGCCCCCAAGACAAGTGATTTTTTTTAAGTAAATGAGTATTTGACTAAAATAGATACCATTTTACTTCTAGTAAAAGGTAAATTGGAAGTGTATTATAATATGCAGTATAACTATAAAATGATCCACCTTTGAACCACGCCTCATTGCAGTTAATTTTTTGGAGCATGAAAACCAGTTTTTTTGTTCCAGGACTTCCTAGAAGGTAGTCTTGATGGCACAGCTTAAGAAGATGACATGAATTAGTTAACTGTCCCATGCTAATGAAAGCAAAGACTTGCTGGGTCCACCCTGGGCAGAGATGGGACTCATCACAAGAATAACATCAGTTTGAAAGCGTGGAGGGAACAGTTCAAATTCATGTTTACTCCCCAAATAGCTTGAATTTTGTCAGCTGAGTCAGCAGCTTTTATCACTTTTGATAATAGAACAAATTCACATTAAAGATTTAGTGTGTTTTTGGTATTTCTAATCTCTTAAAAAATATTAGTGGTACTTGAGAATTACTTAGATACCTGGTTGAAAACTGCAGGTAATACGGATGAGAGCAGGAAGGGCCAGCAGTTAAAAGATCCCAATTAAGTGGTATCTATTGGGTGCAGCAAGGATTTGGTGATGTATTGACCATATACCTACATTCAATGGCCCAGTCAAGTCCAATTTGGAGGTCACTCTTGGAAGGGTGATATGTCTAAGATTCTCTGTGCCACTTCTTCTAGTCAGTAGAGGCAGTAGAAAACTTTATAACAGTGAAGGTTTTGAGTGTAGAGAACCGAATTGACCCAAAGAGTAAATAGGCATTTTATTTTTCTAGTCAAAGCATTGACTTAAGACCCCTTGGGGTTGTTATATCAGCCAGTGTAGACTGCTACAAGGGAAGTACACTTCCTGTGCACATCTTTTATTTTGCACTAGAGGCGTGGCCAGATTTTAATTACCCCCATGGTTACATTTGGTTATCCCGTGGTACTTCTTCCATTAGCACAACTTACTCATAAGCTCTGCATGGCTTCAGAGGAAGACCTCTACTTTGGAAAAAAGAAAAGTCTCCACAGCCTCAAATCTAGACTCTGGGGGGATTTATAGCCTAGAAAAGCTAAATGTTTGAGACCTAGGGCTTCATGCTGCTGAGATGAAGTAAATAGTTTTCCTATCTGGGATATGGAGATGAGAATAGGGAAGAGACCTTAAACTCTAGTGGGTCTCTGAAAAGTGAGATTAGACTCTATACCTTAGAGGAAGTGATGGAAACCTAGAGGTTCTGAAATCCACAGAGCAATGGGGACTTTCGCTCCTGTGCCCCAGGGGAGCTCAGGGAGGTTCTAAAGAAACAAATTCCATATTACCCAGCATGAATTGGAGGCAGAAGAAGGATCACCACTGACTGAGACCTGTATGAAAGGAGCAGTGAAAATCCCTTGACCCGGAGGGATCTTGGGGACTGAGAACAAAGACGACCAAAACAAGAATGTTCCAGAAGATGGTAGCATGGACAGATGACTCTCAAGGACAAAACTCTGATGCCCCCCAACAAAGACTTGGAATTAAATGTAACTGTGTTTTCCCATAACATTTTCCTCAGTGAATTGAGGTTAAGTGAGGGAAGCTCAGTGTAGAATAAGTGAGTCATTGGTCACTTGAGATTGTGGATTGAGATTTGTTTCTGCTATGGATGTTCGATTTCTTGATGGCAGAAGATGTCTTTCCCATCTTCTCCATCTTCATACCATCTAGTATGTTTGCACCTACTTAATAGATTTTTATTTGATGGTTGCTAAGTGCTAAGGAAACTAGAATTAGTTCTTGCCCTCAGGGAACTCCCTGTTAGACTGAAGGCTATACAGGGCATACACACGGACAAGTAATTACAATACGGTGTGATAGGCACCATAGTATGAGCTCAAGGAGTAAAGGTGGCACTAGAAAGGTGGTGATTTACTCTGTGGGTGGAAGAGGAGTCAGGGAATGCTTCAGGGAGAGTAGCTTTTAAGAACCCTTTAAGGATGAATAGAAACTTGCCAAGTAGTTCAGCAGAGAAAAGGTTTCTCAGGAATGGGAAACCTTGAAAAAGGCTCAGAGTAATGATTTTTTTTCTTTAAGAGACTGGAAGCAAAAATTACTGTTCTAAGCATAATGAGTTTACTTCCTATTTGACTTTATGTTGTGGGATGGTGGTGAGACCCAAAGGAAATAAGGTTTGTAAAACTCATCGGAAGTGACACAAATGCAAGGTTGTGGTATTAATTTAATAATAATAAATATCAGCATCCTTTCACCTTTAGATTTTTGTGCTTTGTTACCTTTTTTAGCCCCTTTTATTAACAAAAAACTCACCCTGAAATCTTAAATTTTCCTAGTTTCTCTGCTGCTGAAATGAAATGGTCTGGTCATTTACAAAACACTTAATAGTATCCAAGAATGATAGAGAAAAACAATCTTTGATTTCTATGCTAATAGCTAGTATGCCTTTACCCCTTCTCTTAGCATTTTAAAGAGGGTCTGGAGAATTTCAAATTGCATGTAATTACATTGTGTTCGCCCATTTTACTGCTTGAAAACCAGAAGCAGTCAGGACATTAACTTTGAACATTAGAATTAATCTGTAATAGCAATGTCAATAGCCGTTCTTCCCCACATAGAAAACCTAAGTGGATGCCAATTAATATCGCTTGTAGAAAAATGAGTATTACTGCATTATTTAAAAGAGGAATTTAGTCTGTGTTTCAAAATTAAAACAATTGAAAGACTCCTTTCCTTTGCACATCATCTTGTTTTATATAAGATTTCAAAATGCCTACTTGCTTTCATACCACATGTTTTAGCTTCTGCTTGGTCAAATTTGTCTAAATTGCTAAAACTAGTATTACCATGGAAGAGGGTATAAAGACAGACTCAAGGTGGACATGGGCAATAAACCAGTAACTCAGTTTGAAGAAGGATTTGAGTCTCTCATTTTTATTAGATTTTTACAAAAAAAGCTCAAGCTTAGCACCCAGAACTTGGAGATCATCAAAATCCTGGCTTTCTGTGAACAAAGATAAAAACAGAATGAACTATCTGTGAGAATTTGGGAAAATCTAGAATGATTTACACAATCCAAAGTTTGGTAGCAAATGTATTTTTATACAATCCCAAGAAAAAATGTCAAATATATATAGATGTACTAGAAATACTGAATCAAAACAGTTTTACTGATACAAACTTCAACAGTTAACATTTCTAATTTTATTAGAAACCTTTAAATTTTGCTGGATTCTTACCAGTGGATTTGTAACTCTTTAGCTACATTGATTTTCTTAACTCTGGAATGTTTTCTTACTACTTGGAAACAGTAATTTATGTTTGGCTTATCATTAGGAATTAAGGTAGACTTTGCATGTTTACCCACTCATGCTTTCTACCTGTCCACATTCAATATTGAACATAACAGGTTTCATGCAAGGATTTGCTCCAAGTCATTACCAATGGCAGTAATTAAAAGCATGATGGGCTTTTGGAGGCAAATGGATACATGTTGCAGTTCCAGTTCTATTTAGTGTCTGTGTGACCTTAGACATGGTATTAATGTTTCTTAGCTTTTTCTTGATCTGTAAAAGGGGGGAGAGTAGGAGTACCTACCTCTCTTACATGGTTATGAAAGTGCTGTACTCCAAATGAAAAGCCGGAGTTTGAATGTCACTTAATCTTTGTCAATTTTTTCATTAGTGAAATGGACTAACACACCTGTCTTATCTACTTCACTATATTGTAAAGATAAAAGGTACAATATATTAATTCACTTTGTAAAGCCTGCAGCACTGGAGTGAGAGGCTCTATTGTATGATGTCCATGGTCTTGATCTCTATCCTATAGACCTAGGATGCAGAGCTAGGATGATCAATAGATTTGTTGAATGACTCATTTATTCACTCATTAATGGATAGTCTTAGAAGCTTGTTGCCAGGATTAAATAAAAAAAAACATAGAAGGGGTTAGCACAGTATTGGATTCCTGGTAAAATATTCAGTAGATGAGAGTTGTTGCTATATTCTGGCTATTGTGTGAGGTAAATGTAAAATAACAGTAATGTAGGCAAGAATTCTTTTCATCTTAAAGAGGCTCCAAATATGCAACAACATATGGAAGCGTTTTAGTTTTAGAATCGGAGAGCACATGGTGCCCCTTTAGCATTACCACATCCTGCCTTGTCTTTTCTGGGGTACGTGTGACATTCTCCTCCCCTCCCCCAGCCTCGGGTTTTAGGCTTTCTTCAGTGAATCTATTCTGAATGCTTCGAGGGCTCAGTATGCCTGTCCGCAGTCTCCATGTTTTTCCCCAGGAAGCTTGGTTCAGATTCAGGACTTGGCCTTCATGAAGGGCCAGAGTGCCCAGTTTTCCTCTAGAAGTTTGGAGTCCTGTTTGCCCTCAGCCCTGTGTGAGCATAAACATCAGCGCCCCAGTCACAATTCTCCCTTAACCTGGGGTTTGTTCAGTAGAGCAAACATTTGTCCTTAGGAGGGTCTCCTCCTCCACCTCCAGTATTTTAATGGGAAAGTGATTGTAAACTCCCCACTAGAATGGAGGCTTTACAAGGGCAAGAGAAAGGGTTCTTAGCTGAAAAACTGATTGTTGTTGAGAGGGAAGGAAGGTTAAGTATTCCTGGCGGGGGTCCTGTAAACCTAAAATTCTGCATACGTTTAAATCTTGATCACTTTTCATGGCATCTATCGCAGTCCCTATTAAAAATCTTATTATTTAATGGGCGCCTGGGTGGCTCAGTGGGTTGAAGCCTCTGCCTTCGGCTCAGGTCATGATCTCAGGGTCCTGGGATCAAGGCCCGCATCGGGCTCTCTGCTCGGCAGGGAGCCTGCTTCCTCCTCTCTCTCTCTGCCTGCCTCTCTGCCTACTTGTGATCTCTCTGTCAAATAAATAAATAAAATCTTTTAAAAATCTTATTATTATGTATCCATACGTTTCCAATGCTATTCTCTCACCTCCACAAGAGAGTGGATTGAAAAATTTAAGTTCTGAGTTACAAGAGCTTTCCCCTCTGATTCAGAGCAGCACATGGGCTCTGCTCTTGTTAATGCTATCTGGTAGCATTATTAGCTTATCTTGGTAACATCATCCATTGATCGTACATTCCTGGATGACTGAATTTAAGAACCAGGACAAAGGCTAGAGGTAAGTATGAGTCCTCTTGTGCAGATGTGTGTGAAATTAGCTAATTAGAAGATGCCTTCAGATTCCCAGAGTTTATGTGATTCCAAGTCCGTTTCCTAAATATTTAAGTCCCTAATTTTCAGACTGACAAAACTCCTGTCCTTCAGGAGTTCAGAGTTGGAGGGCAGAGGCATATGAACAAGATCTGTTTTAAGGTCCAGAGAAGGAAGATGGGAGACAAAGTAGTTTAGCCATGGTCCTCAAAGGTAGAGTGAGTAAAAGGACATTGGGCCTGGGACTGTTTTAGGAGATCACCTTAGTCAGTCTGCGGGGTGAAGGAGAATCACTAACAAAGATTCAGAGAAATAGTGGGATGAGTAGGGAAATGCACAGTGTTCTATAAAGATCAGTGTTTGAGAAGGGTGAGGTAAAAAACAGTATACGAAACAGATCTGGCAATTGGGTTTGGTTCAGAAAGGAGTGATTGACATGAGAAAGCCTCGCTGTGGAAGGTGGTGGTGAAAGTTTTAGAGGCAGGGGATAGAAGTAGTGAGGTGCAGGGCACAAAAGTGGGTCCAAGGCTGAAAGTGGTTTAACCAAGAAAAAGAATGAAACAGACCAGTAGTAGAAAGAGTAGAAGGCCCAAATGAAGATATATTTTTAGTGTGTAGTCAATTTGAATTCAATGATCGTCTACTCTAAATTTTGAAGAGCAAAACCAAACCTTTTAACTCTCTGCAATTGCTTAACTAGGTTTGCCGGCAGTTTATTTGCCAACACACTGTTAATTATAGTTTTCATTGGCAAAAGTGGTTGTTAATATAGGTAATGAGTAGCCTGTTAGAGGTAAGTGGAGCTCCTTGGCCTTTGCCTCTGGATACAACCATCAAACAAGCCATTAACTAATACTGATGACTAATTTCTTAGAAATTGCTACTTATAGCATCAGAGGGGTTGCTCCCTGGATCTTCAGTGAGTAAACAATACACAGAACAAGTTACTAAATATAACAGGATTGTACATGAGAGTGTACAGTGCAGACTAAGATTTTGGAAGGAGCAGTTGGAAAGGCTGAAAGGTTAGTGTGAACTCACCATTAGGTTACAGCTTTTTCTAATCCTAGTATTGCCATTTGTAAAGGAAAGACTGCCATAGAGCCACTATTGTCAGAAAGCAACCTTCGAATGCTGAGTGGTGGCATTATCTACTATTTATCCAGTAAGAGGTGAAGGAATCTTCTTAAATAAAATGTCATGCTGTGGTGAATTTTTATAACTCAAAAGTCTGGCTTAGCCTTCCCAAGAGCACCTCTTATTAAAGCAGTGACAATAAAAGACAAAGACCATATGATTTTTCAGGTTGAGGGTTGTTTTGTTTTGATGCAGTTTCTGGGGGATGATTGGAGTGTTCTCTTCCATAATTGTTGCTTTAAAAAAATTGTTCCAGTAGTCTGTTCTCACGTATGTAAATATGTCAGGCATACTAGGAAGTCCTCAAAGTTTTTTCCATCAGGCTGATGGGTATTGAAATCGGGCGGTTCTTCTCGATCGTCCTGCACATCGCAGTGAAACAGTTTTGTTTTGCTTTTGTCTGGGATTTTGTTGTTAATCTCTTAATCAGGGCTCTGGTGATTAAACTTGCTATTTGTTAAAATATAAATAAATGAACACTTACCAGATTTATAATGAAATGCTTTACAACATGAGATAAGTTAACAAAAATATACTTAATGAAAAAGTTGGGGGCTATTGCCAGAGTTTCTCTAATGTCCTAGTTTCCTATCTATGCTGGTAATCAGTGATTTTTTCTTAAACACGTCTGTAAAAATCTAGTTAATTTACATCACAATAAACCAAAAGCATGATGTATGGAATTATTTAAATTGCCTGATTATCTCTATTTTAAAGACACAGGATAGGGCTTGAGGAGCCAGCCTTTTCCAGGGCATTTGGGAAGCCCACCAGTTTTACCTGCAGCCTTGCTGTGTGAGCTCATGCCAAAGCTGCTAGGGGAGAAAGGTTTCCTTAGGGAGATGCACTTTTGACAGTGTGAATAATTGGTGTTTTATTTACTGCTGAGGAATAAACACACACTGGCATTTTTATTACTGTTCCGGGGCTTGTATGCATCATTTTCCATGATTGTTGTTGGCCAGCCGGGTTGCTACTTGGGCAATCTGGCAAAGAGAAAATGTTACCTCATTGCAGATTCTCTTTTTAATTATCAGGGATTTGGAATTCCAATCCAAGAGATTAAGGTTGTGCAAATAAATTAAAGAAAATGCACAACACAAATAAAACCTCCCAAAGTCTCCTAGTTTTAAGAGTTTTCAGAATCCAGATCACTTCAAGGTCATTTCTGTAATGCAACAATGATAATCTTTGATCATATCATGGAAAAATCTATGAGCTTGATCTAATTTCCCCCCCCTTTTTTTGTTCTAAGGTTATTAAGATGAAAATGTTAATCTGTTTTTAGATTCCAATTATCATTGAAACCAGAGAAATTTGGGGACATGAATGCCCAGTAGCACTTTTACCCATGGGCCATGGGTATTCAAGTTTTTCATATCTTGCTAATTATCAGAAGAAAAAATGCATACCACATTTTTTGAAAAGACCACGTACTGCATCTCTTTAAAAACGTAGCATTTCATTAACCCTTATAGATTTTTCATAATTTTTACCATATGGAATGGCAGAAAATTGAAGTGGAAATGATCTAATTATTAGTTATGTGTTGCTTATAATAGCTCTAGGTCAGATTTTCTTTAAGCAGTTTAAAATACAGAAGTTCAGTGGTAAACACTTCAGTTTTAAAATTAGACTCTTTTGTTCTGTAGACAGTCTCTTTCCTTGTATTACTTAAAGTTCAACAAAAGTTTCCTGGAATCTTGAGGATCTCTAAAGCTTAACACCTCTCCAGGTGTATACCTATCAGCAGTAATTGAATATTTTGCAAGGAAATGTCAAAAATCAGGAAAAAAATCAGGAGATCCTGCAGTTAGGGTTAAAGAAACTTATTCCGTCCCTCAATTTTATTTATTGTGTGAGTTATGTCGTATAACTGCTCAGAGGTTCATTTTCCCCATATATAAAATGAAGGAATTGAACTAAATGGTATCCAAGATTCTTTCCAGAGCTACCTGTATGTGATATTGGAAGCTTGGGCTGTTAGGGCAGGTGATAATTCCCCTGTTGTCTTTGCGAGGCATGGTTGAGTGTGCCACTAGGACCAGACTGCCTCAGTTTGAATCTTGGCTCTGCCACTTAGTAGGTATTTATTTGGGAGCAAGTTAACCCATTTGTCAGTTTCTTTACTTGCAAAACCATAATACAGTAATAGGAACTCCCTCACAGGTTTGTCAGAGGATCAACTCTGTGAAGACTTCGAACAATACCTGGTCCGGAGTACCACCCTAGGCATATTACTTTGTGATTATAAAACATAAATCAGCTTTCAGTACTGGATCCAGGAGCTACGCTCGGTGTTTCAGACAGAAAGGCATTTAATACAGAAGATTAGGGGCTCACGGAATGGAGAAAGGGTTTGAATATGGGGCAGGACTGGAGCACGGGCTCCAGACCTGTTGCAGCTGCAGTCCCCAGATCAGGAGGCTGCTGCCCCTGCTGTCGCCACTGAGGCTGCCTCTGCACGTGAACTGTTGAGCTTCCTTTCAGCAGAAGCAGTGGCTGGGGGATGATCTCGGACTCAGGCAATCGCCATTCCGCATGAGCACATCACATTGGTGGAATTGAATTTGCATCCTGAACCCTGGCTACAGAATTGTCTGGGGAACATAGCCTTTCCTTTTCCACCCCTGCTGTCCTATAGGAATACTGCTGAAAGCAGGAATGGGTGCTGAGTGCCCATCTGCTCTACTCAGCTCTAGCTTCCTAACCACGTCCTTCTCTTCGCTGAGCCCCCCAGGAACCCAGGTTCGTTTTTAAGAATGAATTCTTTCTCAGACATTTTATTTCCTTAATCCTGCCTCTAACCCTATGAGGTGTGCTAAGTATTCTTATCCTTTTGAGAAGAAAACAGGCCTAAAGCAGTTCAGTATCTTGCCGGAGCTGCAGTGGTAGAACCTGGGTGATTTGACTCTCGATCCTGGGCTCGTCTACTGTGTTGGTTGTTGTATGGTTTAGAGTGTACCTTCGTGCTCTCCAAGGACGGAAGGAATGAGCCCCATTCAGTTCAGCTGTACATACCACTCTGGATCACTTGAAAACTAGGAATGTTTAGTGAAAATGTTGACATTCTTGACATTCTTGATTTCTTCAAGATGGCTGCAAACTATTCTGCTGAATAAGATGGTTCTGGGAGGGCAGAGGGAGAGTGAACACCACATTGAAAAGGACATAAATAATATACATGTCTAGTGTTGGGTCAATTTATTCTTTTTGATAGTGTCCCAAATGAGCGAAGGCTGATTACTGAAGGTGTGGCTGCTAACGTCAGAGAAAAAGACACCTCGTTACGGGGCATTCTAGTACCTTTCTTCATATGAAACAGATGCATCTTTCAGATTTTCCCAACGTTCTAACATAATTCTATCTTCTAGGATTCCAGAAGAGAGAATTTAATAATCTGTGAAAAAAATCAAACATGAGTTCTTAGACACATTTCCATGTTTTTTCATTCGTGTGCATACTATATTTTAGGTAATGTATGAGCTGGTAATGCATTTAATGAAAACATGCAAGGTTCTAATAGCCCCATTCTATGAGAAAGACAGGAAATACATACGTAAATAAACAAATGAACAGCATACTTTAAAGGTTTGAAAACTAAGGTGAAAAAAAATGGGGATTGGAAGAAACGGGTTGCTTTAGGCTGGTACTGGAAGGCTCTTCTGGAAAGTAAAGTGATGTTTGGAGATCAGAACGATGAGAGATGTCAGAAAGACTAATATAAGTAAGGGGAGGAAAGAAAATTCATGGCCAGATATGGGAAGGACCCTGGTGTGTTTGAAGGCAAAAAAGTAGTTGACTGTCCACAGGGTAGTGAGAGGGGAGTGGTGCAGGTTGAAATTAGGGAGTTAGGCTTAGATTGTATGGGACCTTGTGAGTGAAGGATTTGGATTTGGATTTGACTTTACTTACATGGGAAGCTGAACTAGACTATAATTATTAGGGATAATGGTATAACCCAATTTTTGCTTTATAAGGATCGTTTGACGACTGTGTGTAGGAGGCCCTTTGGAAGGACAGCATGAAAGCCAAACTCAGCAAGAGGCTGTGATTTTAAGTGAGAAATGATGTCTTGAATTAAAATTGTAGCAGTAGAGATGGTAAGAATTGGTCAGACGCTGGGGTTAGTTTTGGTGGAACTCCTATGCCTGGTGGATGGGTTTGGGAGTGTGAGGGGGGAAAAAAAAGGAATTAAGGATGACTTCAGGGTTTTAACCTGAGCTCCACAGTGCTAATGGTGTCATTTCCTGAGATGAGTGACTCGTGGGTGGAAAATCAAGAATTCTTTTAGTTACCCTAGTTGTGAGATGTGTTGTTGCACATTCAAGTGTAGATGGGGAGTAGTTGCATGTTTGTGTCTGGAGCTTAGGGGAAAGATTGAGGCTAAATATTTGGACCTGGAGATAGTCAAAATATGGATCCTATTTGAAGCTATGAACTGGCATAAGATTTTCTTGGGAGACTAGTAAGAGAAAAGTAAACAGGCCAAGAAGAAAACATTAGATGATTGATCACATTTGGCAGGGGAAGAGTTAGCAAAGGAAACTGGAAAACAGAAACCAATTGATTGGAGGGAATGTGGGAATATTTAGTGACATAGATACATAGAAAATACAGGTATAACAATCTACCAGCGTGTCAAATCCTGTAAGACATCTAATAAGAGGACAATTGATCATTAGAATCAGCAAAAAAAAACCCCACAGACCATTAGTTACCTTAAAAAGAATGGATTTCAAACAATGCAAGGGCACAAGCTCAGTTGAAGTTGTGTGGACAGTTGGGGAGGGGCGAGTATTTTCTTCATGACATCTTGATGTTTCTCCACCCCAACATGTGTGGAGAAATGCAAGCAGGGGTTCATTAATGAGGTCAGAAAACTGGTGGCTTTTGACTCCATGGTTATGTATGCATGGTTTGAGGCCATACCTGCATAAACTTGCATCTTGAAATAGAGATTGGGGATTAGAATGTCTACCAGCAAACCTATTGTTCAGAAGAGTAGGGAAGCAACCTCATACTACTCTTATGGTAGGTCTCAGCTGATTTGATTAATAGAAAACCGTGCTATTTTCAGTATAATTGAACATTATATCTGGGGAAAGTTCAGGAGAGATTGAGGCAGTGAATGCCCTGGTTTGTAGGTGGCTGCTAGAAAATTTGAATAGTTTACAAAAATGAAGTTCTTTCTTCAAATATCAAAGTTCATTGAATTATGTTGGCATTCCTGGACACTAATGCACATAATGAGAGAATATACTCCATTATACATGACATCTGGACTGGGAACAGAAACAGAATGTCAGCAGATATAGTAAAGGTTACGAGAATGGTTACAGCCAATCTGGCTGACAATGCCGTGTGTTCTTTTGACTGCCTGTGGGTGAGCAAGACAATCCTTTGAAACCAAATAAACACATTAACACAAGACAAGCAATGTTTTGAGGCAGTGCCAACTTGAAAATGTCCTGTGTGGACTCCTCTCAGGGGTTGTGAATTTGGGGAAGGTATATTTTGGGATATGTCACTAAATCCACTGAAATGTAGGCCTTTCTTTCCTCTTCCCTATGGAGAGAAGTTGGAAGTGTTGTTTAAGGGTTAGTAGCTTATGCCAAGATGTGGATGTTGACGTCCTAGTTGTTTCCTGACTCCCCTTCTGTGAGCATATGTTCAGCTTGGCTTCTCTGCGCTGTCTGGAGGAGGCTTCCAGACTGATTCTGGGCAGAGCTAGGCACTTACTGAAGAGCACCTGATCCCACTTCATTTCTCTGTATCCTGGCTTACTGCCCCAGTCACCAGTGGGAAGCTGGCAACTTGAGTTTGGCCCTCTCTGTAAGGAGAGGCACCATAGTTACTGCCTGTATGAAATTATGTTTGTAGGTTACAAAAGACGACCTCTTGACTTGTTTTGCTAACATTTGGGAGATAGATGCATTAAATATTCCATCTTCAAAAAGATCACGGGGATGACAAAGAACAGTGTGCATGAAAACATATTGTTAGCTATAAGGCAGACACTAAACAGTTGTATGAGTGTCTCAAAGGTTATTATATACATAAGACAGTTAATAAGAAATATAAAGGAACTAATTGATAGTGATATAGTAATTGTAGGGGACGTTAACACCCCACTTATATTAGTGGACAGATTATCCAAATGGAAAATCAACAAGGAAACAGGCTTCGAAAGACATACTGGGCCTGATGGATTTAAAATATTCATAACATTCCACCCCAAAACCGCGTAATACACATTGTTTTCAAGTGCACGTGGGACGTTCTCCCAGAATGATCACATACTAGGTCACAAGTCTCAACAAATGCGTAATATGACTTTGACCCTTATGAATCTTTTCTGATCACAACACTATGAAACTAGGAAATCTACCACAAAAAATACGGAAAGAGCACGAATACATGGAGGTTAAATAATACGCTCCTAAACAATGGGTCAACCAAGAAATCAAAGGAGGAAAAAAGTGACATGGAGAAAAATGAAAAGAGTTCAAAATCTTCAGGATACAGCAAAAGTAAATCTAAGAGGGAAGTTTTTACCAATACAGGCCTAAGTCAAGAAGCAAGAAAAATCTCAACCTAACCTTAATCCTAAAGGAGCTAGAAAAAGAACAAACAAAACCTGAGACCAGCAGAAGGAAATAATAAAGATGAGAGCATAAATACAGAACCTAAAAAAAAAATCCCAATAGAACAGATCAAAGAAAGGAGCTAGTTCTTTGAAAAGATCAACAAAATTGATAAACTTATAGCCAGACTCATCAAAAAGAGTCAAACAAAATCACAAATGAAAGAGGAGAAATGACTGACACCACAGAAATACAAAGGGTAATGGGATTATGAAAAAGTGTATGCCAAAACCTGAACAACCTAGAAGGAATAGATGAATTCCTAGAAACACATAACCTATCAAAACTGAAGCAGGAAGAAATAGAAAAGTGTAACAGACTGATTACTGATGCAGTTTCACTGCTGGTAATCAGAAAACTCCCAGCAAACAAAAGTACGGGACCAGACAGCTTTACACTTGAATTCTACTATATGTTTAAAGAAGAGTTAATAACTATTCTTCTTAAACTATTCCAAAAAATAGAAGGAAAGCTTCCAAATTCCTTCTGTGAGGCCAGCATTACCCTGATTTCAAAACCAACCCGCCCCCCCAAAAATTACAGGCCAATACGTCTGAATATAGATGCAAAAATCCTCAACAAAATATTAGCAAACCAAACCCAATAATACATTAAAAAAGATCATTCACCACAATCAAGTTCCCAGGTTGCAAGGGGTGGTCAGTATTCACAAGTCAATGTGCTGTGTCACATCAAGAAGAGATAACCCTATGATCATTTCAATAGATGCAGAAAAAGCATTTGACAAAGTACAAAATCCATTCAGGATTAAGAACTCTTAACAGAGCAGGTTCAGAGGGAACATACCTTAATATAATAAAGTCCTTACGTGAAAAACCCACAGCTAATGTCATAGTGGAGGGAAACAACTTTTCCCTTTAGGTCAGGAACAAGATAAGGATGTCCACTCTGACCACTTTTATTCAACATAGTGCTGGAAGTCCTAGCCCCAGCAATCAGACAAGTGATAGGAATAAAAGACATCTAGATGGGTAAGAAAGAAAATCTGTAGATAACAAACTATATGTAGAAAACCTTAATCCATCAAAAAACTAGAACTGATAAATCAGTAAGGTTGCAGAATACAAGATCAATGAACAAAAATCCATTGCATTTCTATATACTAATAAAGCAGTAGAAAAAGAAATACACAATCCCCTTTATAATTGCACCAAAACCCGCATAAAACCAACCTAGGAATAAACTTAACCAAAGAGGTGAAAGACTTGAACTCTGAAAACTGTAAAATACTGTTGAAAAAAATTAGAAGACAAAAGAAAAAAAATGGAAAGACATTCCATGCTCATGGGATGGAAGAACAAATAGTGTCTGTAGTACCCAAAGCAGTCTACACATTTAATGCAATCCCTATCAAAATACCAATAGCGTTTTTCACAGAAATAGAACAAGCAGTCCTAAAAATTTATATGGAGCCATAAAAGGTACCAATAGCCAAAGCAATCTTGAAAAAAAACTGGAGCTATCACAATTTCAAACTTTAATTTATATTACAAATCTATAGTAATGGAAACACTGTGGTACTGGCACAAAAACAGACACACAGATCAATGGAACAGAATAGAAAGCCCAGAGGTAAACCCATAATTATCATTTAATCTTTGAAGAAAAGAATATGTGATGGATAAATCCATTATTACATGGTCCATTAACCTTTGACAAAAGGAAGCAAGAATATGCAATGGGAAAAAGTTTCTTCAACAAATGGTGTTGGGAAGACCGAACCACTTTCTTACAGTATGCACACAAAAATCAAAATAGATAGAGGACCTAGATGTGAGATGTGAAGCCATAAAAATCCTAGAAGAGCACAGGCAGTAACTTCTTCGACATTAGCTGTAGTAGCTTCTTTGTAGATATGTTTCCGGAGCCAAGAGAAACAAGCAAAAATAAATTATTGGCACTGCATCAAAATAAAAAGCTTCTGCACAGCAAATGAAACAATCATCAATACTAAGACAACTGAATGGGAGAAGATATTTGCAAATGACCTACTGATAAAGGGTTAGTATCCAAAATATATAAAGAACTTCTACAACTCAACACCAGAAAACCCCTAAATCCAATTAAAAGAGCAGAAGACATGAACAGACATTTCTCCAGAGGACATTCATATGACCAACAGATAAATGATGCTCAACATCACTCATCAGGGAAATGCAAATCAAAACCACAAAGAGAGGTCATCTTAGACTTGTCAGAATGGCTAAAATCAGAAATGCAAGAAATAAGTATTGGCGTGGATGTGGAGAAAAAGGATCCCTGTTGCACTCTTGGGAATGCAAGCCGATGTAGCCACTGTGGAAGACTATACAGAGGTTTCTCAAAAGCTGAGAGAACTACTCTACGACCCAGTAATTGCACTAATGAGTGTTTATTCAAAGAATATGAAATCAGTAATTTGAAGGGTTAGCATTATTTACAATAGCTAAACTATGGAAGTAGCCCAAGTGTCCGTTGAAAGATGACTGGATAAAGATGTGGCGCATATATATATATATATACACACACAGGGGAACAACATTTGGCTGTAAAGGACAAAATCTTGAGGTTTGCAATAGCGTGGATGGATCTAGAGAATATAATCCTAAGTAAAATAACGCAGTTGGAGAAAGACAAATTATTTCACTCGTATGTCGACTTAAACAAATGAAAAAAGGGAAGACAAACTGAAAAAGACTCCTAACTATAGAGAACAGAGGGTTACCATATGTGAGGTGGTTTGGGGGGGAATGGGTGAAGCAGGTGAAAGGCATTAAGAGTATACTTATCATAAGGCACCTGGATGGCTCAGTTGGTTAAGAATCTGAGTCTTGATTTTGGCTCAGGTCATAATCTCAGGGCTGTGAGATTGAGCCCTGCATTGGCTCCCTGCCGGGGTGGAGCCTGCTCGAGATTTTCTCTCAGGCTTCCTCTGCTCTTCCCCCACACTCCCTCTCCTTAAGAAACAAAACGAGACAAAACAAAAACACTTACCTTGATGAGCACCGAGTAATCTATGGAATTGTTGAATTATTATGTTGTACCCCTGAAACTTAACACTATATATTAACTGGAATTAACTACTTACACACACATACCCCCCACACATACAGTTTGTTTCTATATTCTATATTCCTATTGCTATATTCATTTGTATATCCTCTTTGGAGAAATTATGTATTCAAGTCCTTGGTTGGTTTTTAAATTTTTTGTGATTTTTGTTAAGTTGTAAGCATTTGTTATAAATTTTGTGTATTAACCACTTATCAGATAGACAATTTACAAGTGTTTTCTCCCATTCTACACATTGCCTATTTACTCTGTTGATTTTTATCACGTGATGGACAATTTTTATTTTAGATGTAGTTCCACTTCTTAAAAAATTTACTTTTTTTGTTGCCTGTGCTCTTGGTGTCACATTCAGGAAATTCTTGCCAAGTCCAGTGTCATAAAACTTTTCTCCTGTTTTTTTGTTGTTCTTTTTGGTTTTTGTTTTTTTAAGAGGTTTATAGTTTGAGATCTTACCGTTTAGGTATTTGATCCATTTTGAACTTGTCTATAATGCAAATAAAGGTCCGAATCCATTCTTCGCGTGTAAAGATCCTGTTTTCCCGGGACCCTTTGTTGAAGAGACTGTCCTTTCCCTATTGAATGGTCATAGCACCCATGTCAAAAATCATTTGGAGTTAATGAATTATTTTTTGTCAGTACCTTGAAGAGTCTGGGGCTACTTTTGAGTTTCCACTTGAGTTTTTGAGGAGTCTGCTTTCAATTGCATTGTTCTATTTCTTTTTTTCTGGTTGCTTTTAAGACCTTTTTATTTTGAGTTCACTATAACAAGTCTAGGTATGGATTTTTTGTTTACCTGGCTTGTGATTTTGGGGTTACCTAAACCTGAGGCTGGGCATCTTTCACTATTTTCTCATCAGTATTTCTTCAGTTATGCTTCGTTTCTTTCTAGAATCTTTCTCTGAAGATCTGAATAGATCTGTATTGACTTCTCAGTTTGAACTTCGTGTTTCCTAGCTTCTTAGACTCTGTGTTTTTCATCTTTTTTTCTGTTGCTGTTATATTTTGCATTTTGTCTTCAGCTCTTCCAGTTCATTAACTTCCTTCTGTGTCAAGTTATTTTAACCTGTTCATTGAATTTCTAATATTCATAATGCATTTTTAATTTGTTTATAGCTTTACTAATCTGAATCATGTTTTTAATAGTTTTATCATTTTTACAAAAATATTTATTTCATTAAGTTTTAAGATTTTAGAGGGGGGGGTAGTTGCAGAGGGTGAGAGAGATCTTAAGCAGGCTCCACGCCCAGCTCAGAGCTCTAGGCTGGGCTGATCTCACCATCCTGAGATCCTTGAGCTGAAACCAAGAGTTGGATGCTTAACAGACTGAGCTGTGGAGGTGCCCTGGTTTTTTTTTTTTTTTTTTTTTTTTGTCTGTTTTGCTTTGTTTTTTACAATTTAAAAAATTGGTTATTCATGTTTTATATTCTGTGTGCGATTATTTAAACACCTGCAGTTTTTTGGGTCTGATTAATTATTTGTGGTAGGTGTCTCACTCTCATAGGATTGTTTCCTGTGGTGACTTTGTTTTGATTGTGAGCTTGTGATGTCGGAGTCTTATCTGTGGGAATTGTTTGGAGAAATTACCTCAACCTCAGGCTTCAGGGAGGATTTGTTTGCCTCTTCCAATTATCTAGGGGCACCACAGTTTGGGTTAGTTTAACCCAATTCTCTACTTGAGGTTTTTCAGACCATGAAAGTGATGTAAATTCTGATCCTGCATCTCTTAGAAAGTTAGCCTTATTAGGAGTTTTCAGGTGAGACTTCTCTCTATCCATGGCCTGTGCCTGGTCAGGTAATTTTCTTGTCTTCCTTTGTGGGGTTTTTTATTTGTATAGGTCAGACTTCTTCTGTGTTTGTTTTGGGGTGGGGGTCACTAGCCTTTTGCAGGATTGTGATCTGACTTCTCATCTTTTAGAAGACTTCAGGTTTTTGTTTTTGTTTTCCCCCTCACCCCCCAATTTTACATTTAGTAAGTTAAAAGCAAGTGACTACGGATGCTTTTTGGAGAGGCACTGGTTTCTGAGCCTTGCTTCCCCTTATTTTTGGCCTTTGAAGGTTTTCCCATTTTTCTTGCCAAATCAGATGAATTAAAAAAAAATACTTGAAAATCTATCATATTATAAAAGTATTCAGTTAGAGGAGATCTAGCCTCTTATAATGCTGGATATGGAATTTTTACTTGGCTTATATATTTGAAACTTACACAAGTTTAAGTTACTATTATAATTGGAATCATTTATAATTTAATGTGACAAATTTATTCAGATGGAATAGATTGCATCCCTCTGCTCACTTTTTGATTAAATGGATAAGTTTAAAAATTCTGTTTTATGGAATGTTCGGTTGTATTTGTGTATATATAGCTCAGTTACAGGGCCTGTCTGAGTGGGGCTGGAAATGTAGTCCTTGACTAGGTGTGAACATTGAATAGGAGCCTGAATCTTTGGTGGACACTCTGTCCCTACTATAGTCCTCTTCTCTGGCCACCAAGTATCTATACACACACTTCTTCCCATATGCAGAACACACACAAACCCCTTGCCCAAAGGAGGAAGCTCGAAATCTGTTTTTTACACATCCAGCTCAAAGTTTAGGATCCACTTGGCTTCCTGGGGTGTGGGAGCTTGTGCAGGGAAAGATACGTTGGAGTTTCTGGAAGTTCTTCAGCTGTGGATGGACTTACATGAGTCTCATGAATACACCTGTCAGTCATACTGTGGTTTATTTGATCCCACCTATTTCTCATACTTGTCTGTAATCTCTTCCTTTTACTTAAAAAGACAGAACAAACCCAAAACCATCCCTGGGCCCCTGGGTGACTCAGTTGTTTGGGCGTCTGCCTTTGGCTCCGGTCATGGTCCCAGAGTTTTGGGATCGAGTCCCGCGTCAGTCTCCCTGCTCAGTGGGGAGTCTGCTTCTCCCTCTCCTTCTGCTCCTCCCCCTGCTGGTGCTCTCTGTCTCTCTCATGCATGTGCTCTGTCTCTCTCTCAAAAAACAAAAAAAACAAAAAAAACAAAAAAAACCTTCCGTTTGACCCCAGTTTCAGTCTCCACTCTTTTGGTGCTAGGAGCATCCAGCACTTTATTTGAAGTAAGTTAAACATTGATTCCTCTGTGTTGCGGGGGGTCCCTCAGCAGGGTGGCTTGCATACCTGGAGTGTTTGTATTTGGTGGGGCAACTCTTTCTGCTTCAAATCTCTTATTTCCTGGAGTGCGTACCTCCTGGGAGTAAGGATGAGTTCCAGTTCCAACCCCGACTCCGTTTCTAGAAGTTCCATTCCCCTCTGCCCCAGGCCATGGTGGCATCTTCGCTTTGTGATTCCAGCGTCCTTACTCCTCAAGGTCCTTTTTCCCACGTGGCTCACCTCCAAGCTCCCAACCCCTGCCGTAATACTTGACTGTACCTGCGGCCTCACCGTGGGCAGGCTTACGATCTTGCCTCTCCATGGTGCCCCGCTTCCTGCTTCCATGCAAAGCCATGGGACAGAACCAGCAGAACACCCAGTTCCTTTTGGGAAGAGCTAGTGCCTGGTCTCCTGTGCCGGAATACCTCAGTCTTGGCTTTTACCCAGATAGGATAAATGAATATTTATTCAGTGTTCTCACCGTATTTTATGGTGGTAATATAAGGTATTTATTGAAATTATTTCTCTACAGCCAAAATGTCCCATGCGAATATGTATAGCACTGAGAAAGAAGGAGAATGAGAATGGTGGTTGGGGGGAGTGGGAGGAAACTCTATCAAATCAGTTAATTTTTCCCTTTACATAGAATATTGTCTTTCTGTATTGAAACCAAAACCAGGCATACAGCATGTGGAGCAGATAGACCAGCAGCCGTGATAACTTGCCTGGAAGCATGGCTTTTGAAGTAAAAGTGGAACTGTTTGAGATAAAATGAAAAATTGGGCCCCACATGGAAACAGACCTTAACTTGGGAAAATAAAAACCAGATCATTGAGGATTCAAAGATTATATCCTGTTCTGTTTGCTGTGCTTGGTGCTTAAGAGTCTCCTGGATCAGTTTATAAACTTCAGCCCCTCCTGGGCTTTTGTAAGGTCAGAAGCATGTTGAGAATTTGAGGAATGCCACCTGGAGCTTTTGTATTCCAGGACATGTGTGAAGGAAAAGAGCCTTTCTCCGTGATTACTTGGTTTTATTTTTGGAACCACCTCTTTTCCTGTCAGCTCTCCACTCTTCTCTCATAATACTATCAAGATGGCAGATAGGCAAGCGTAAACGGAGTTTGCGGGAGAAAAAAGGCTAATCTCTACTCAGCCTAAGGGAATTGCTAAGCAATCAGAAGTTAGTTAATGAGCACAAATAGACCATCTATTCTTGAAGATGCAATGTAGAAAAACACCTAAAATAAACTCCGGGGGAGGAGGAGAGAAGTATGAGATTCACACTACCCCGTGCTCTTCATTTCCAAAGTGTTGAGAGAAAAGTGAGGGATTACTTGAAAAATTAAGTGAAAGTTTGAATAAATTATTTTGGTGAAAGGAGGCTGTTGATGAAATAAAAAAAAATAGGTCAAAATATGGAATAGTTCCAGGAAGATGAGAGAATGTGCTTTATGTAAATGTCCCAATATCTGAGACTTAAAACTGTTTGAGGTGCTATTTAAAAACTTATAAATTGTTGTTATAGAAGAAAACTTTAAAATGCTAAGCCAAAAAAGAAAACCAAACTCACACAGCTGATGACAGGGTTAAATAGGTTAGAAGAATATAAATCAAAGTTAACAGTTGATAAATTTGAAGTGAAATCTTCAAACTTTTGAAACTCTGTCAGTATTTGGGGGGATGTGTGATTGCACCAGTAGTAGCCACTTATCCTAAATCTTGAAAGAAATGTTTTTCCCTTTCTCACCTTTCCAAATCATTTACCGGGAAGAACTCTTGCTGGCTGCTCAGCTCTTACGATCTCTTCCATTCTGAAGAATTGGGAATATGATCCGTGAGCTGGGAAAGTGCCCAGAGCAGAGGAGGCTAGATCCATTATCATCCGTGATGTGGGATCAGGGAACCAGAACTTTCTAGGGCCAGAGAGCTGTGAAGAGACAGAGTAGTCTGAGAACAGGAAAAAAATAGGAAGAGGAAAAGAGAATTTCACAAGTGTGACTGAGTTTAAAACTGGAATCTCTTTGAAGTACTTTGAGGTGGTTAATTAAGTATCGGAATCCATTTATTTTTTTCATATGCTTTGGCTATTCCTTGAAGCAGAGTGGCTGTTGAGCCCCTTGAAACTCCTATGTTTAGGTTAGAATTAAGTAATAATGCCTATGATGGATTCCAGTAATGAAGATCTTTGACAGGAATGCCATTACTTTTGTAAAAATTTTTTTAAAACGTAAGTACTTTGAATGTCCAGTGATAATTTGAAAATGTCTTTTTCCTCCCTCATGATTCTCCTGGCTGTAAACATTTAAATGAGGTTAAGTGAATTGGCTTTTGTAGTTACTTGTTGGATGGTGAGTAGAAAGTAGATGATTGTGTTTTGTGTATTTTTCAGTATCTTAGTACACTTCTATAATGAATTCTGTAGCCTGTTTGGGTATTTAAGAGGCATGGATAGAGTAAAGTTGGGAATAAGACTATTAAAATTCTGTTAAAGTATTTTTCTGGTTTTTCAAGACCTCTGGGCTCTATATTTCTTAGGCACTGAAAATTAAGCTACTTGAGCAATTCTTTGGGAATGTCTGGGCATCAGTCCAGGCACCTGCAGGGCTGGCTTATGCAAAACAGAAATACAGGCGATTTCTTTTTGGCACTTTCTGTTTGGTGTCCCTGGTTTCTTGCTGTGACTCAACTATCAAGGATTATCCTGCCATTTATTTGTAAGTTGTCTTTAGTGCCCATTAGGGGTGAGTGAATGTGACCCTATAGGTTAAAGTTTTGTGGATAGGAGAACTATAAGAATGAAAGGGCTTTTCCTAAGAAACATTTATCCACGCATCCAACCATCCATCCATTTATTCATTCATTTCCTATAATGACCAGGTAGTAGTAGTAATGAATTTACACTTAGCACATCCCAGGAACTGTTCTAGGCACTTAACATGTATTGTAAGCTCATTTAACTTTCACAGTTGAGGCAGGAACTAGATGATCGAACAGCTGGGAACATGTCACAACATTCCCACTGTTCCACAGTTAATAACCAGGTGACCCAGAGCTGGACAGGTCATCTGACTCCAGAGCTGCCTACTTTTCTGTCTTTGCTATTTCTCCGATCAGCCAGTGTGATGCCAAGATCAGCAAAGTGCTGTCTTCCAAAGGTATACTTGATTATGAGTGCCTGCCTTACATTGGACACGCTATTTCAAAGTCAGTTTTTGGGGGTGGGGGGCCAGGAGTTAGGAAGAGATGAGCTTTGTTGCCAGTGACACCTTAATGGTAAAGGTAGAGAAGTTTGCTTTGGAGGGTGCTTTGTGCAGAACTAAAGTACTTCATGTAATCCTTGCTTTTTTATTTGCTCAGTTTTTCTAAAAATAATGGTGACCCATGAGCCAGATGAAAAGTTCAATGTTGAGACTTGTTTTATACAAATACTTTAAAATACCTGGTTTTAAATTCTCAGTAAACCTTCTGAAATCTGTATTTCTCAGATGTTTATGAACCAAATAATTATTGCAAATCAGATCAATATGAGTCAAGTTTCAGATGCACTGAAGTTTTTCAGTGTTGAACCTTTCTGCCTCAGGCATCCGTTTTCCAGAAAAGACATACAGATGTATTTAAAAGACTTTTTGTGGAAGCTCTTTGGCTTCGTGATCTTACCCAAGAAAGACATTAGAATGATCCAACTGGTTGACAGCAGTATCTTTCAGTCCTGGCTCCATATTTTAGTCACCTGAAGAATGAAAAAAAAAAAAAAGTTCCTGAGACTAGTCATTAAGTTTCTGATTTCTAGTAGAGCCTTCACATTATAAATTTTTATAAACACTGCAGGGAATATTAATATTTTCAATGCTGCTGGATTAGGGTGTAAAATGATTTCATTTCTCTCTCCATGTCACCTTTTATGGTATTTCCACCCTTAGAACCATACATTAGTTTAATGAAAACCTATTTTCAAAAATGAGTCAGGAAATAAACCCCAAATAGAAATGATTTATAAGTGATCAATAAGCTTATACTTTGCTCATTTTTAATATTCAAGGCATGACTAAATGGCATCATTAGAATAAAAATCAAATTATAGCACAGCTGTGTTAATTATGAAAAACAGATTTAAGCTTTAGTCTTGCTCATTTGGGTACCTTATTTTGAGTAGGCTTTTGTGTTTTCTCCCTTATACTCCCTATTCTCATTTCCTCTCTCCCATTCATTTCCCCTCCATTTAACATTTTATTGGTATACAGAAGCTTGACGTGGCTGTGGCTTCCTCAAGGTCTTTCACAGGTGCCATGGGACACTTTGCATTTCTTATCTGCGATAAGGCAAAGTGTGAGGAGCAAGGAAGATTAAAAACAAACTTTACTGATACATACCCTCACTCTTGGATTTAATCTATGCCTGAAGATATTTTGACCTAAATTACAAAATACATTAGAGTTTCAGGAAAGGCAGCTGCTCAGGTTCACTCTTAGCTAGTTCAAATTGAACTCCATGGAATATGGAACAGGAGAAATTATTTACAATCTATTCAGTTGCCAACCCTTCCTTTGGGCTGAAAAATATATACATTTGTATTCCTGTTAGGGTCTATTGTGCTCTTCCATCTTTCACCATCCCTTAGGACAGGGAGAGAGTTGGAAGGAAGGAAAGAGATGCTTGCTAAGCTCCCCAGTTCCAGACAGAATGAATAATGTGTAAAATGCATGTTTCACCCAGCAGTCCTCCTTAAGTGGTACATAAATAAATCATATACAATAGTGGGTTTTTATGGTGTAATTATTTTTATTCAGAAATGTGGCTACATGGATATACAGTATCTAAAAACAGAGAATTCCCCTCCCCCCCCAGAAAAAATAGTAACTCTTGTGTAAAGGCAACTGCACTCAGAATATTATGTGGAGGCCAAGAATGTGCTTGAAAAAAGTTTTCATCATTACTAAGAACTGTTAGAAAGCAGTTTTAGTGATTAGTTAGTCGTTTCAGATGGGGAAGTTCATGATCTATGTAAGGCTCCCTCTGTGGAGAAAAAGTATAAGATTAGTAACTTGCTCTGAAAAATATCAGGATCCTTGAAAATTTTTTAGCCTTGTTTTTAATAGGGTCTTCAGAATCGAAACTGATATGCATGAAGGTATTACTTTCCCTTTTTAATGTTTAATAATGAAAGTATTGATCTATTTCATAATAGCCTTTGGTGCTGATGCATTTCACGATTGGTGTCACATAACACTGGATGATCATGTTTCTGTAAGTGGTTATGATACTCTATAGCTAATGTTTACTGTTGAAATGACAATTGGAAGTCTCCACGATCATGAACCAGTGCACTGGATTGTTAATTTTGAGTGGAATCACTAATAAAGCAAACTGGTTACCATTTTGGTAGAAAGGTTTGCTTTTGGAAGTGGTATTTTCAACCTACCTTGAAATTTGCTGCCAAAGCCATTATTCTTCACCTAATGAGAGACTTTCCTGGAGTCTTAATGAATCCGGCCATTTTCCCATGCAGTGTTCAATACTGACTTGTGGACCGTGCTGTTCCAGGCCTGAATTGAAATTCATCAATGTCTGTCTTGTTGGTAAAATCATTAGGAAGCAATGCATTATTGAAGAGTTTGTCCCACACACAGGGCTTGGAATTGCTATTGATAACAAATGTTGCTAATGTTTTCCTGCAAAATAGCCATAGTGAAAAGTCAGGGATCTAAAGCCTGAAGCAGTTTTGAGAGCATAGAGTGGAATATGTAACTACTTGCAGTAGGCGTGAACTTTGAGTGATAGCTCCTTTGTCCATTACCTAGAATCACATAGGAGTTAGACCAGCAAACATGGCATCTCCAGATAAGATATTATAATAATGAATTTCTTTTTCACAAAAGAACTTTGTAGCGTTAAAGTCTTCCCCACCCCCCTCATTTAAATGAGCTCTTCTCTTGTCTCTGTTGAAGAAAACCGGGTCCATAGGTCAGTGGATAAATAGAGCCTGTCAGTTGCTTGGTGTGAAGTCTGTTGATTTTATGAACACCTGGTAAGGAAAAGCAACATAGCTAATAAAAAGTACAGCTTCAAATATTATGTTGTATTTGCCAAGACGCACACATTTCTCCTTGTGCTGTTTCTGGCTTTTACACTTTGACTTGATCTTTTCAAAGCTGCTGTTTTGGTAATCAACGTTTTCATGGTTGTAGATTTAAAAAATTTACTTTTTTCATGTGGGATTGTAGTGTGATAGGGGAGGGTTTTCTTCCATTACTTAACTGTATTCAGTTTTGATCTATTTACTATTTAAATGGCCTTTACCATAGCCCAAACACACCTTCCCTGAAAATGATGATCAGTCTCTGACCCAGGAGCATTGCACACAAAGCAGACATTTAAATAAAGCCTTTGCTTATTAATTACTAAATTTCCTCTGAGTAATCTGGACCTCATTTGTAATTAACAGGGTTGTAGCAACCTAAAGGTTTGCTTTGGAGGAGTCTAACAGAAGAATGTATTGAGCTCCTATACCACATCAGTAGCTGCAATTAGAAAGCTAGAGGTATGGTGAAGGAAATGGCAAAGTGGCAGTTTGTAGAGGACTCAGGCCTTTCCATGGCTTAGAGGTCTTCGATGTTTTCCCACTCATGCTATTTCAAAAGTAGAAATGTTTATGTAACTGGCAGCATTTTCTAGCATTTCTGTATGCCAGGCTCTCTCTAGCACTTTCTGTGTATAAGCTAATTTAAATCTGACAACAGTCCTAGGAGGGAGGGGTAGGTACTAGGATTATCCTCTTTTAAAGAAAAGCATTGTTGTTTTGTTTTTATAAACACTGTGTACAAGGAGTAGGAAGTGGAGCACCATGGAGCAAGATTTTATCCATGTCCATGATTAGGTTTCAGATCTCCTTGAGGATGAGCAAGCAACTTGAAGGATTTGAAACCTTTCAGTTGGGCTCCAGAGTCCTCATTCTGCACTTTATGCTCTGTAGCGTTACCATTCTAGGGTTGTAGGTTTGGGAGAAGCATAAAAAACTGAATTGAAATACAGAAATTGGTGTATGTGAATCTGCAGTTAAAACAAAACAAAATCCAGAGTGCCTGGGTGGCTCAGTCAGTTAAGCATCTGCCTTCAGCTCAGGTCATGATCCCGGGGTCCTGAGATGGAGCCTTGCATTGGGTTCCCTGCTCAGCAGGGAGTCTGCTTCTCTCTCTCCCTCTGTTGCTTCCCTTGGTTGTGCTCTGTTTCTCTGTCCAGTAAATCCTTAAAAAATATAACCTAAATAAGTACAGTTTGTGGCAAAATTGAGATTCGAGTTCAGGTCTCCCAATGCTTAGTGTATGGATAGCACAGGCTGGGGACGCAGCTCTCCACGGTGCCTCTTGGATGGCTGTGTCCAAGTGAAACCTCGGGGCGGAAGACCCTGCCACCATCCTGGCCTCTGCCACTGCCAAGTGCCATGAGCTAGGTGGGCTTAGCCTCTCTGGGATTCGATTCCTTCTTCGAACAAAAAGCCAAAAAAAAAAAAAAAAAGACCTTTTAGTTCCTCCCACCCTTTCAAAAATTTTTAGCACTTTAGCTTTTCGGAGCATTTTTAGATTCACAGCAAAATTGGGAGGAAGGTAGAGAAATTTCCTATATACCCCTTTGCCATACATGTATCTGTAAGCTTTCTCACCTCTAAAATTCTATGATAGAAATGTAGTTTCTCTATTTTTTTTTTTTAAGATTTCATTTATTTGACAGAGATCACAAGCAGGCAGAGAGAGAGGAGGAAGCAGGCTCCCCGCTGAGCAGGAAGCCCGATGTGGGCCTCCATCCCAGGACCCTGAGATCATGACCTGAGCTGAAGGCAGAGGCTTTAACCCACTGAGCCACCCAGGCGCCCATAGTTTCTCTATTTTTTAAGGATCACTTTTCCTTAAGTTCTTACCTGTCATGAGCCGACCATTTATGTAAAAGAGGACATTAAAGTTTCCTACTGGTGGATAATTTTATTTGCTAAATGGAGTCAATCCATGTAGGGTAGAGCATCAGACAGTAAAGTTTTTTCCTCTGTGGATGCACAGTATTTAAAGTTTTGTCTAACGAGGGTAAATTACAAATCATAAATAGAAAATGCATTAATTACTTTTGAAATTTGGCCTTTTAGAAGTGAGATTTTTTAAAAAGTAAATTACCTTAAAATAGGAGTACAACATAGCAGATGCCTTATGTTAATATATAGAAATTCTTTCCCCTTACCCTGTTTTCAGATTTTATTTGTAGACCCTTAGTACCTGAACATGTATTACATTCTTATGTATATACTTGTTGTCTGCTCCCCATTAGAGGGAAAGTTCTATGATGGTGACTTGTTTAGCTCATACGGTATGTCTATAGTCAAGAGCACAAGTCCTCAAGCTTTTTTGGCAGAGGGCCAGATAATAGTTGAGTCTTGATGGGTCATACAGTCTCTGCTGCAACTACTTAGTTCTGATGTTGTAGTGTGAGAGCAGATACAGAGATTGTTTACGAATTTAAGTGTGGCTGTATTCCAATAAAACTTTATTTATACAAGTAGGTGGTGGGCCAGATTTGACCATCAGGTCATGGTTAGCTAATGCCTGATCCCAAAGTAGGTCCTGCCCTATGGCAGAAGCTCAGTAGCTCTTTATTGATTAAATTAATAAACAGTAACCATTCATATTATAAACATTTCAAGAATTCTGCTTTTTTATTGCCTTTATAGTCTTCTGGGCTAGATCTCCCACCCTGGAAGACCTATTCCTCCTTGACACATTATTTTTAACAAGGCTTCATTTATTTAACATTTGGCTTTGTGGGCACCTGCTAAGTTTGGATCAGCTTATTTGCCTTCAATAAGTGTCCTTTCTCTTGTTTTTCTGTCCTATCTTAAAGCCTGTCTTTTTATAAACAGTCTCTTATTGATTTTTTTTTCTGACATTTCCACCTTCTAAGCTTGTACTGTTGCCCCAAGAATCATGTTCCTGGTTTACGTGATTTCTTGAGTAGAATTTCAAACTTGGACACTATCATATAACCCCATGATTGAAATAAATTCAGAGAAATAAATTCTTTAGGGTTCTGATTTAGGCTTTGTTTTGCTCTTAAAAGGGTTGCTAAAGTTGCAGTTTCTTGTTGGGGAAGTGGGAAGAAAAGAAAGGTAGTTTAAAATTGAGAGGCCCTTTAGGAATCTATTTTTTTAAATTTAAAAAATCATTCCAAGAATGAAAGCAGATCTAGAAATACAAGGGTTTTCCATACTGCTTTTTATTCCAGATTTTTGGGTTCTTTATAGATTTTAGTGGACCAGAAACTGAAACTGAGTTGTCATTGATAACTGGGTTTATGATATGATTTTTCCCCTACTTAGAAGTTATAAATGAGCCTGTTACTATTTCATCAGTGCTGGTAGAAAATAGACTACTACTGGTTGGAAGGCTTTATTGTTATACAGCAAGCAGCAGGATCAACAACATGTTTGTAGTGGGTTACCTTAACCCCAGGTCCTGTGGAAGTGGCACGATATATAGATCACATGTATACTAAGCACATGGTGGGTTTGCATTGTGGCTGAGGAACACTGAGTTTGGGGAATCCACTGCTTCAATATCAAGCAATAAACAAAACCTGCTTTGGCCAGGGATGGAGGTAATTTCATTTGTTAAGGTTATTCATAGTGGATACAATGCTGGAAATGGGATTGGAAAAGAGGGATCAGGGCCTTGCCTTTTTTTTTTTTTTTAAGATTTTATTTATTCATTTGACACAGAGAGAGAGAGATTACAAGTAGGCAGAGAGGCAGGCAGAGAGAGAGGAGAGAGGAGGAAGCAGGCTCCCCGCCGAGCAGAGAGCCTGATGTGGGCCTCGATCCCAGGACCCTGGGATCATGACCTGAGCCGAAGGCAGCAGCTTTAACCCACTGAGCCACCCAGGCGCCCAAGGGCCTTGCCTTCTTGATACACCTACCATGACATGTAGGAAAACCACAGGCCTATTTTACCTAATTGCAGGAGACTTACTGAAAGCAAGATGTTCCATGAGTCTGATTTAGAGCAGCACAAGCTACTTGGTCAATTTCTAGGCAAAAAAAATAGAGAGGTCTGTTAGGCAGAATCTTAGGGGCTCCTATGGATTTCATAGAACCCCAAATGGTTATTTCTTAGAGAAAATCTCTACCAGAGAATGAATATTGGTATATTCCATCGGATTGCCTCTTTTTTCTTGGACAACAAAGTTTAAAACACACATACCTAATTTAAAAATAGATTATTTCTGACTAAATAAATATTTATCTGAAAAGTGAATATTTGAAGTTTCACAGGTAAGGTTCTCTACAGTTCTTAATTCTATGGCTTAGTCTCTCATTCCTGAAACTTGTACCAAAGTTTCTTACCAAAACATTTGGATCTTTCATTTTATTGGAATGTTGTCAATTTGAAACTCTCATTAAACTCTGGAACTGAAGTAAAAGAAGTCTTAACAACTGGCAAATTATTAGAATTTGGATGTAATGCATTTAAACCTAAGGAGTTCAGAGACTGGTGTGGAGCTAGTAAAATGGATTTTCTTAGTACTATTAATACTATCGTATATCCATTGCCATCACTCCGTTTGAATTCAACCTGGTTTACTAGATTAAAAATGAGGGAAAGCTGTTTGTATTTTTATTCTTTCTCAGATATTATAATATGGGCATAAAGACATAGAAAAACGGTAATGAAAATCTCACATTCTTTTTTAAAAAAGGACAAAGTGAGTGACATAAGAATTAAGATAAAAATATTAGGAAATACGCACATAAGGGTATGACTGGGCAAGAGTTTTTTTGGACAAAAGCATTTTAATGGAATCATTTTTCATGTTAGGTGAAGAGAAATGGTAAGGCTAGTGAGGAAAACTTAATAAAAGTAGGGATTTTGAAATGCTAAGTATACATCAGAAGGAAAATTTTATTTGGTTATTCAAATTTAAATTTTTGACTACTAGAGCTCTGTATTCTCTAACACTACCAAACAGTGTTTAGATGTGTTTCTGTGTCTGAGTTTTGTACCGAGTTGGGTACTCCACATACTAACAATGGATTTATAGACTTGGTCTAATAGAATACACTGAGTTCCCTTTCATACTGGCTGTGGCAATCTTCTATCTAATTTTATAATTTTAACAGGTATTTTTGGACTTCTACAATACAGAATGCATGATTTTTTCTGTTAAGAGTATGAACAAGGGTGGGAGCATACATATGTGTGATAGAAGACAAATACAAACCATATTAATTCAGATAATAGGGAGCTATAAGAATTCATAAATCCACGAATTTGATTGATGCGATCCACTGCATTAGTAGACCAAAGGAGAAGTAGTATCTCAGTCAAAACAAAACACTTGAGGGCGCCTAGGTGGCTCAGTGGGTTAAAGCCTCTGCCTTCGGCTCAGGTCATGATCTCAGGGTCCTGGGATCGAGGCCCACATTGGGCTCTCTGCTCGGCGGGGAGCCTGCTTTCTCCTCTCTCTCTGCCTGCCTCTCTGCCTACTTGTGATCTCTCTCTGTCAAATAAATAAATAAAATCTTAAAAAAAAACACTTGATAAAGGTTAATACCATACAGTGAAAGACTTCTGAAACCTCAAAGTCATCAACCGTAAGGCACACTGTGATTAATTTGATACCCAAATTAAGGTTTTCTCTTTGAAGTTTACCACGTACACAATTTATACGCAAGTGACAGAAATAAGGTATTTACAAAGCCTAATATTAATAAGGAGTTACCATTTGGAATTTAACAAACTCTTGCATGTCAACAAGAGAAGGAAATCCAAAAAGGTACAAACAGGTAAGTTACAAAAGAAGAAAACCAAAGGGCTAGCGGGCATAGAATGATGCTCAATTTCAAGTAATCCAAGAAGTGACTATGTAGGCAGTAATGAATGATCACTTTTTAGCACCCATCAAACTTTTTCTCAAAGGATCAGGTAATATTTTAGGCTTGGCAGGTCTTCCTAGTTTATCAAAATTACTTAGCTCTGTCGTTACAGCATGAAAGCAAGTGTAGACAATATGTGGGTGTGTTCCAATAAAACTTTACAAAAAGTAGATTGCCCACAGGCCATAGTTGGCAGCCCTTTTCATTGCCAAAAATTGGCAAGCTAGACCACATCAAGTTTTTCAGGGATGCAGAGATGATGAAACTATCACATGGTATTGGTAGGGGTACAGATGGATGTGGCAACCAGGTATTACCTTGTATTAAATGTTACGTCTCTGTAAATACCCTACAACGTATTCTTTTGCTTCTGGATAAATACTCCAGACATTCTTTAAGAAATCCAGAGGAGACATGTCTGAGACTGGTGAGAACTGGAGGCAGTCAATATAGGGGGGGTGGGTGGCTAAATGTGGTTGATATGCTTTATGGAGAATCTGTAGAAGCTCTATACCACGGATTAGATGAACAGCTATATGGATAGAGTTTAAATGCAGTTCTATGTGTGAAAGGTAAAAACAGAAGGCAATACAAAGCAAAACTGCATTTATGTAAGATAAAATGGATATACATATCATGAAAATACAGAATTTCCAGGACACATACAAACGAAAGTACCAGTCTAAACATATTGGAATGCTTTCTATGGAGCGAGAGAGTGGGAAATGGGGTCAAAGTTGGTGTTTTGGACCCAGGATGATAGGGTCCCACGAACTCAGGAAAGTGATGAACTCAGCTCTGTGATGGAGAGAAACGGAACTGGAAGAAGGTTGAAGAGGTGTACTTTCTAAGCAGGATGAGCCAATCTGAACCTGTGATAGCTTCCCCCAGCTCTCACCCCCGCCGTAGAGAAGGTCAACTTAAACCTGGTGTGTCAGCCCAGCCCCTGTAGCCCCCCATCTTGTTGAAGGGCAAGGCCAGCATTTCTTTTCATGTCAGAACTGATGCCATAGGAATCCTTCCCCAGCTTTACTGCTGGTTCATGGCCCCAAACCCCGCCCTCACCTGCTGGCCCCTTCTGGCTCATGTACGTTCACAGGCCTTTGTTTCAGGACCTGCTTTTGGCGTTTTGTCTGCGGCACCTTTAGTTCAGACATCTGCCTTCACCTGCAGCACTGTGTTTAATCCCTGCTCCTTCTGTTCTGCAGCTGCAGGGCAGCCACAGCCAGTCCCATCCCAGCTGTGGTGCTGCAGACTAGACCCCTGAGATGGTACGTAGGGGACTCCAGGTTCACGGAGCAAAAACCAGGTCTCCTTGTATTAATGCAAGTCCCAAGTCCAAGGCTGCTTCTCCAAGCCAGTCCCTAAGAGTCTACTTATCCAAAGTAATGAATGGATAAATATGAATAAATGCAGAACGTAAGATCAAAGATCCTTAGAATATTTCCTTGAAAGTTTAAACCCTTAATATGTTACATAAACTTCTGTAAGTGGAAAAGTATTGTGTGCGTGTATGTGTAATGTACAAAATTCAGTGTTTTGGGGTACGGATAACATCCTTGACAATCCACATACTTTCTATTTGGTGTTTCAGAGTCCCTAAATATTTTTTATATGTAGAATTGGGAAAAACAACTGCTTCCTAATCTTTTTGGAGGCTATTAAGAGTAGAACAGAAAAAAGTATTTTTGGAAGGCTTTAAGTATGACCCTCTTTTGAAGCGGTTAAGATTTGGGGACTTTCTTCATCTACCTGCTAGGGTAATTATATATTCTACAGCAAGACAGCCTGTATTTGATGGCAAAAATTTAAAGAGGTAGAATATATGCTACCTTCTGTAATGTCGGATCTTCATTTTTATAGAAGGGCTTAGCACACTATTTTTTAAAATGATACTTTGTCTTAAGAGAATCAGATTATTTTAAAAAGTGAAATTTGTTGAATTTCCCATGTATACGTATTACAAATGAAGTAGACTTTTTTTTCAAATGCATTTTAAACATAATATACTTTGTATGCACCTACAAATCCTTTATCTCTTAGAGTATTTTTTCCTCAAGCTTGCTCACTGGGAATGACTCAGAGTAACTTCAGCTTACATTCCAATTTCCTGTTGCTTATAATAATACAAATGTCCTGCTCAGTAAAAAGCACGTAAAAAGAACGTAAAGAGATGACTTTTTCATCATCGTACAGAAAACATTTAGCCATAGCTTTTGTAATTCTGATCCACCACTAGAATTGTTAGCCATATTTCATTCACCCAGATTCCAACCATCAGTGCCCTTGCTGCATGTCTGTTAATATCACCGCTTATCTGGACCACCTGGTGGTAATATGGCACAATGGAATTTACACGGATTTGTCTTGGTCACACAAATGTATATTTAATAGTCTTATCCTGGCCTCGGTACTGTGATCAGCAGGAGTTTCCTCTCACAGTGACAGTCCATTTTCAACATCAGAGCTTCTAGTTCTACACTTCCGTGGGTATACTTTGCAGGTATCCCTCCTGCATTACTACTTGATTTTTTTTTTTCTCCTCAGCCTCCTGATTGTGTCAGCATTGACTTTTGAGTGAGTGTGAGGAGAAGTTTGATGTCTCCTGATAGAAAGGCTAGATGTGGATTCCTCCTTCTTCTTTCTCTTAGGAAAGTAATCATTTTTCTTCCTTGTGACAAAAGTGATCTGACGGCCTACAATTGTCAACTTATTCAAGCAGCGCAGGATGGATGGAAGGATGGGAAAGCAGGGTGGTATTAGGGGAACAGTTCTGGCTCTGAAATCAGTGTACTTTCAGAAGGTTTTTAAAAAGTCACTTTGCAATTTTGATCAGAAGAAACCTTATGTGACACCTGGGTTTTTAGAATGTTTTATAAAAATAAGTAAACATATCTTGGAGTATAATCCAACTTGACTCCAGTAAATCAAACAAATACACTGACTGTTGGATTTATGATGTCTTAGGAGGATTTCTTTAAAGGATTTTTTTTCCTATTTCATTCTTTCAAAAACATAATCCTTTAGATTTAAAGAGATTCACGGCAGTTTCGGAGGGGGTCTGAGCTATTAAAGGTCTCATGGGCAGCTGGAATGCTGAAGCCTCTGAGTGGATGATATGAATCACCAAGATGTTTTTTTCTTTTAGTTTCAGGACTGTGGGTAAAAAAGCCTTGTTTACTGACTCCAGGGGAGTAGGAAATTGGATATGAACCTGATTTTAGTAAAAAACCAAAAACCTAATTGAGGACAAGCACTGTTAACTTTTTTCTTTGCTGTGCACTTCAGTGTTTGATGACTGATTAAAAATACCAGAGAACTTTGCTACTGCCAGGAAATAGAGCCCAACCACAGTTGCTTACTTTGAATGGCTGGCTTCTTTTGATGGGGAAGTCTACAGTATCAGCTGTTTTAGCCTCATGTAGCTGTATCAGTTTAGCAGAATCACACATGGAACTCATGCTCTAACTCAGATATGCAGAAAAACAGTTCTTTGTTTTATCTGTAGACCTATTTAAAATCAGTGTAATTCGATAAGAATTCCTTTTGGGTAATACCCAGTCTTCCTTGGTTAAGAATGCCCATCCTGTTAGATAAGAGGGAGGGGATGGGGCTGTGTCACGAAGCCTGTGGGCAAAATGTCTTTTTTGTTCTCTGGTATCCAGGACAATACCTCTTACCTGCTTGGGTTCTTTTCCTTAAAGGCATTTGTAGGTGAAATCTGAGGCTGATGTATCCATTAGTATGGTGTCTTTCAGATTAGTTTCTATTAGGTGCAGGTTTCTGAGTATCTGTCGTGTCCTGCAGCCCCTGGCCTTCCCTTTTTGCATCTAGCCTGACTGTGAAGGGGGCCCTTTTGCTTGGCTACTCGTTTTCAATTCAGCCTCGAGTACACAGAAGGCAGCTGGAGGAGGTGGTCTTTAGTGTTTCTACATAGGCCCCCACCGTGTTTGCTATGATGTGTCTTACATAAGGTTAGGAAGAGGCAGCTCTGCCTGCCATGTGATCCTCCTTTGATGATTGGGAACTATGACAACTTACTTTAGTTTCCTCCCTTCTGTTTCTTTCCTCTCTGCCTCAAGACTCTCAGGGACAGGCTTAGGGTGACTGACTATCCTGGTTTTGCTTAGGACTGAGGGGTTGCCCTGGACGCAACCTCTGGAAAGCTCCGGGCGGATTGGGTGAATGGGTTACTCTTCCTGTCAACTCAAGCTATTGAATAATTTTTAATAGTAAGTAGGGTTATTTTCTGTGCAGATAGAACTCTGATCTAAATTCTTCCTACCTTGTTAATGATATTCTGATGAGGGAGCTAAAGGAATCTAACAGATCTTTTTCAAGATTCACTTCAAATCCTATTTATAAAAGTCCAAAGCTAGATACATAGTCTTATTCTTGTGGAACTCTCCGTTCCCATCCCAGAAGGATATCTGGAGCCAACTACAGTGAAGATTACACATTTAGAAAAGTTAGGGAGAGAAGCATGAAAACTAGTAAAAACATTATATGAAAAAATCTCCTTTTAAGATTAGAATAAGCCTACCTACCACAAACTAACTGAAGTACTGGATTTAAAAGTGAATTCCTGTGATAGTAAAGTTTTAGCAGAGCCCTTTCACAGGTTTGATTTGGCTTTTACTAAGCAATGTGTGCATGGACACGTGCAGGTATTTGCATGTATATATACACATATGTATTTATATATAAATAAAAGGCTTTATTAAAATTCAGCACACATCCCCAATATAATGTAGTTCTTATAACACTAGCAAATGGCACAGGGTAGGCTTTCTTATGTACTACATTTCTTCTTGATCGGTATTTATACAAACTCTGTTAGAACTTGTAAATAAATCTTTTGTCATTCATAACTCTTTACATTTTAAATTACTACATATGAACAGATACCATGTCTTTCCTGTTGTTTTAAATCTCCAGTGCCTAGTATGTCTCTTGGTCCATAGGTCATATTCAATAAATTCTTTTTGAATGAGTGACTAAATTTTGAGGTCATTTGTAATTAATCTGTAAGAATTAAGATCTATCTCTGTATCATGTGTACAAAGCAAAAATCTGTAATAAATGGAGAATGAGGTCTGTAATAGCTCTGTGAAGAAATATTTCTATTTTGTCTAGCTTTGTTATCTCTGGTACATAGAATAGTTTCATCACTGAGCAGGGTTTCAATGCATACTTGCTGAATTAGTGAAATAACTACAAATATTTGCAGTCAGTGGTTATCTGTGGTAGATAGGATAGTGGTCCCCTGAAGATGTCTACCTCCTAGATCCTGGAACCTGCGATTGTTACCTGAACCTGACAAAAGGAAATTGAAGTGGCAAATGGAATTAAGGTTTCATGCTAATCAGTTGACCTTAAAATAGGAAGGTGTTCCTGGATTGTCCAGATGGCTCCCATGTAACCATAAGTGTCCTTAAATGCCAAAGAAGGAGGAAGAGGAGTCAGTCTCAGAGTGATGTGAGAGAGTAAGAAGAGTGCTATTTGAAGATGGAAATAGGCCACAAGCAATGGAATGCAAGAAGCCTCTAGAAGCTGGAACAGTCAAGAATATGGACTCTCCCCTGGAGCCTCCAGAAGGGTTGCGGTCCTGCTAACACCTTCATTTTAGCTAAGACCCATTTTGGACTGCTCACCTTCAGAATTACAACAAACTTGTGTTTTCAGCCACTAATTTTGTAGTAAGTTGTTACAGCAGCAATGGGAAAGTAATTTATGTTCAAAACAGGCAATTTATCATTATCTCATTGTTAGAATATCTTAAGATAGAACTTAAAAAGCACTTATACTAGTAAAATGCCACTCACTTTTTAAATTGTTTCACATTAAATGTCATTTAATAAAGGGGTTCTACTTTTTTTTGGTTAAAAGTATAATTTTTATATAAACAAGGCTCCGTAGAACTAGCTGTTGAAGATTTTAAGACTGTTTTCTCTTAGTCTTACTAAACTACTAGGGTATTTTTAAAAATAACTTTTATAGAATCCTTTTCTCATTAGCAGAACTACCAGAGTAATCGTCATTGTTGAGTATCTTACCAAATAAAAAGATGCCCTGCAACTATAAAACCGTTCTTATCCAGTTGATATACCCACTGTTAATATATTTGTGTATGCCCATCTGGTTTTTTGAAATGTTTATGCATATATTTTTACAAATTGTTTTTATAGTATATATATGATTTGACCTGATATTAAACACTTCATAAATATTTTTCCATATTACTAAACATATTCTTAATAATAATCTTTTTTCCTGACTTTTAAAAAATACTTCCAGTATAATTTTTATATTTCAAATATACAGTATAGTGATTCAAGAATTCTATACATTATTCAGTGCTCATGATGAACAATGTACTCTTAATTTCCTTCACTTATTTCACCCATCCCCCCAACTACCTTCTTCTGGTGACCCCCAGTTCTATTTAAGAGTTTGTATTTGTTTTCCTTTTTCCTTAAAGTTCATGTATGAGTGAAATCTGGTATTTGTCTTTGTCTCACTGGATTATTTCACTTAATGTTATATCTTCTAAATCCATCCCTGTTATTGCAGATGGTAAGGTTTTATTTTTTACGGCTGAATAGTATTCCGTCGTATATATACACATACCACTTTTTAAGATTTAGAGAGAGAGTGTATGGGGGAGAGGGGCAGAGGGGAAAGAAGGGGAATCTCAAGCAGACTCCCTACTTAACATGGAGCCTAATGTGGGGCTCCATCTCATGACCCTGAAATCATGAGCTTAAACCAAGAGTTGAACACTCAGCCAACTGAGCCACTCAGGTGCTCCAGGATACTTCTTTATTCCTCTCTCCATGGACAATTGGGCTGCTTCTACAGTTTGGCTATATTGTGAATAATGCTGCAGTACACATAGGGGTGCATGTATCCCTTTGAATTGGTGGTTTTTTTGTCTTTGGATAAATATACAGTAGTGCAATTATTGCATCATAGGGTTGTTCTGTTCTCTTTTTGAGGAATCTCTATGCTGTCTTCCACGGTGCCTCTACCAGTTTGTATTCCCACCAACAGTGTATGAGGGTTCCTTTTTTCTCCACATTCTTAACAATATTTGTTTCCTGAGTTTTTGATTTTAGCCATTCTGACAGGTGTGAGATGATATTGTGTTGTGGTTTTGCTTTTTCATTTCCCTGATGATGAGTTGAGCATCATTTCATATGTCTGTTGGCCATATGATGTTGTTTTTGAAGGAAAGTTTTGCTCATGTTTCTGCCCATTTTTTAATTGGATTATCTGATGTTATTTTTGTGTTGAGTTGTATAAGGTCTTTATGTATTTTAGATACTAATCCTTTATTGGTTAGTATTGGTTAGTATGACATACTAACAATGTCATTTGCAAATAGCTTCCATTCAGCAGGTTGCCTTCTAGTTTTGTTGATTGTTTCCTTTGCTGTGTAGAAGCTCTTTATTTTGATGCTAGTCTCAGTAGTTTATTTTTGCTTTTATTTCTCTTGCCTCAGGAGACCTATGTAGAAGGATGTTGATACAATCAGAGAAATTGCTGCCTGTGCTTTCTTCTAGGATTTTATGATTTCAGGTCTCACATTGAGGTTTTTTATCCATTTTGAGTTTATTTTTGTGGATTGTGTAAGACTGTGGTCTAGTTTCATTCTTTTGCATGTTGTTGTCCAGTTTTCCCCATACCTTTTGTGGAAGAGATTGTCTTTTTTCCATCACGTATTTTCTTTGGTTGAAGATTAACTGATCATATAATCATGGGTTTATTTCTGGCTTTCTGTTCTGTTCTATTGACCTATGTGTCTGTGCCAGTAACACTGTTTTTACTACTACAGCTCTGTAATGTAACTTGAGGTCTGGAACTGTGATGCTTCCAGGTTTGTTTTTCTTTTTCAAGTTTGCTTTGGCTATTCAGGGTCTTTTGTGGATCCAAAGAAATTTTAGGATTGTTCTAGTTCTGTGAAAAATGCTTGTTGTCATTTGAATAGGGACTGGCTTAAAGCTGTAACTTGCTTTGGGTAGTCTGGACGTTTTAGCAATATTCTTCCAATCCATGAGCATGGAATGTCTTTCCATTTCTTTGTGTCATCTTAAGTTTCTTTCATCAGTATTTTGTAGTTTTCAGAATACTGTCTTCCACATGTTTAAATTTGTTCGTAGGTATTTTTAGTGCAATTGTAAGTAGGATTATTCTTTATGCTGCTTCATTATGAGTGTATAGAAATGCAGTGGGTTTCTGTACATTGACTTTGTATCCTTTGACCTTACTGAATTTATATGTAAGTTCTGGTATATTTCAGGTGGGGTATTCTGGGTTTTCGTATATAGTATCATGTCATCTGCAAATAGTGAAAATTTTATTTCTTCCAGTATTCTTTGTCTGATTGCTGTTGCTAGGATTTCCAGTTTTGTGTTGAATGAAAGTGGTGAGAGTGGACATCCTTGTCCTGGTCCTTAGGAGGGAAGCTCTGTTTTTCCCCATTGAGTATGATGTTAGCTATGGGTTTTCATACAAGGCCTTTATGATGTTGAGGTATGTTCCATCTGAACCTACTCTGTTGAGGGTATTTATCATGAACAGATGTACTTTATCAAATGCTTTTTCTGCATCTATTGAAATGATCATAAGGTTTTTATGTGTTCCCTTGTTGATGTGATATGTCATGTTGATTTGTGAATATTGAGCCACACTTGCATCCCAGAAATAAACCCTACTTGATTGTGGCAAATGATTTTTTTAAATGTATTGTTGGATTTGATTTTCTAATATTTTTTTAAAAAGATTTTGAGAGAGAGAGAGAGAGAGAATGTGCATGAACACAAGCCAGGGGAGAGGGGCAGGAGGGAGAGGGAGAAGCAGGCTCTCTGATGAGCCCCAGTGTGGGGCTGGATCCTAGGACCCTGGGATCATGACCTGAGCTGAAGGCAGATGCTTAACTGAGGCATCCAGATGCCCCTTGGTTTACTAATATTTTGTTGAGGATTTTCGTGTCTATGTTCATGAGAGTTAAGGGCCTAAAGTTCTTTTCTTGTGGTGTCTTTAACTGGTTTTGGTATCAGGGTAATACTGGCCTCATGGAACGAATTTGAAGTTTTCTCGATTTTTTGGGAAGAGATTGAGAAGAATAGGTATTAACACTTTAAACGTTTGGTAGAATTCACCTGTGAAGCCATCTGGTTCTGGACTTTGGTGTGTTGGGAGCTTTTGATTATTGATTCAATTTCATTGCTGGTAATCAGTCTGTTCACATTTTTTATTTCTTCCTGTTTCAGTTTTGGTAGGTTATATGTTTCTAGGAATTCATTCATTTCTTCTAGGTTGTTCAGTTTGTTGGCATATAATTTTTCATAATTTCTTACCACCCCTTGTGCTCTGGTGTTTTTTCTTTCTGATTTTGAGTCCTCTTTTTTTTTTTTTTTTAGTCTAGCTAAAGGTTTATCAATTTTCTTGCTCTTTTCCAAGAACTAGGTCCTGATTTCATTGATCTGTTCTATTTTTAGTTTCCATATCATTTATTTCTGCTTTAATCTTTATTATTTCCTTCCTTNTTTGGGTTTTTTTTTTTTTTTTTTTTTTTTTTTTTTTTTTAGCTCCTTTGTATGTAAGGTTTAGTTGTTTGAGATTTTTCTTCTTGATGTAGGCCTGTATTGCTATAAACTTCCCTCTTGGAAATGCTTTCACTGCATCCAAAGGTTTTGGACTGTCTATTTTCACTTTCCCCATGCAAATTTTGATTTCTTAGATTTCTTGGTTGACATGTTCATTGTGTGGCAGCATGTTATTTAAGCTCCATGTATTTGTGCTTTTCCCAGATTTTTTCTTCTGGTTGCTTTCCTGTTTCATAGTGTTGTGGTCAGAGAAGATACATGGTATGACTTCATCTTTTTGAATTTGTTGAGACTTGTTTTGTGGCTGAATATGTGATCTATTCTGGAGAATGTTCCATATGCACTAGAAAGAATGTGTATTCTCTTTCAGGGTGGAATATTCAATATACCTGTAAATCCATCTGGGTCAGTGTGTCATTCAAAGTCACTTGCCTTGTTGATGTTCTATTTGGATGATCTGTCCATTGATGTGAGCAGGGTGTTAAAGCCCCCCACTATTATTATATTACTATTGATTAGTTCCTTTGTTTTTAGCTGCTTTATGTATTTGGGTGTTTCCATGTTGGGTGCATAAATATATATAATGGTTATATCTTGTTGGATTGTCCCCTTTATTATTATATAATGTCCTTTGTGTTTTGTTACAGTCTTTGTTTTAAAGTCTATTTTGTCTAAGTTATTGCTACCTTAGGTTTCTTTTCACATCCATTTGTGTGATAACTGTTTCTCCATGCCCTCATTTTCAATATGCTTGTGTCTTTATAGCTGAAATGAATCTCTTATAGGCAGCATGCAGATAGATTTTTATCCATTTTGATTGGAGCATTTAGAGCACTTAAATTGAAGTAATTACTGATAGATATTCATTGTTATTTGGGTACTTGTTTTGTGGTTTTTGTAGTTTTTCTCTGATCTTCTCTTGCTTTTTCATGGTTTTCTGGCTTTCCTTAGTGATATACTTACATTCCTTTCTCTTTATTCTTTGCATGTCTGTTACTGGTTTTTGATTTGTGGTTACCATTAGATTTGTATGTAACATCTTTGGCATGTAGTGGTCTATATTAGATTGATGGTTGCTTATGTTTGAGGTCATTCTTTACTCCTGTCTCCCCTGCGTTTTAGGTACATGGTGTCATATTTTACATCTTTTTATTTTTTGGGTCCCTTGCCTGATTTACAAATATATTTACTTTTACTGCTTTTCTTTCCTACTTTTCTTACTCTGACTTAATGGTCTTTCCTTTCCACACAAAGTCCTCTTTAACATTTCTTGTAGGGCTGCTTTAGTGGTCATGAACTTCTTTAACTTTTGTTTAGAAACTCTATTCTTCTTGATAGCCTTGTTGGAGAGTATTCTTGGCTGTTGATTTTTCCCTTCAGCACTTTGAATACATCATTCCATTCCCTTCTGACCTGTGAAGTTTCTGCTGAAAAATCAACTGATAGTCTTATGGTATTTCCCTTGTATGTAACTGTATTTTCCCCTGCTGATTTAAAAATTTTCTTTATCACTACTTTTTTGCCATTTTAATTGCCATATGCTTTGGTGTGGACCTCCTTTGGTTGATTTTGCTTGGGGCTTTCCGTGCCTCCTGGATCTGGCTGTTTCTTTCCCTGGATTAGGGAAGTTTTCAGCTATGTCTTCAACTAAAGTTTCTGCTTTTTTCTCTTCTTGGGATCCTTATAATGTGAGTGTTATTATGTATAATGGAGTCCTGAGTTGCCTAAGTCTATTCTCACTTCATAATTTTTTTTCTTTCTCCTGTTTAGCTTGATTACTTTCCATTACTCTGTTTCCAGGTTACTAATTATTTCCTCTGCTTTCTCTAGTCTATTTTATGTAGTGTATTTCAAAATTCATTTATTGTGTTCCTCATCTCTGATTGGATTCTTTTTATCTCTGTCTTTAGGGTCTCACTGATGTCCTCCACTGTTTTTTCTCAAGTTTGGTGTGTATCTTTACAATCATTACTTTAAATTCTGTATCAGACCTATTCTATATCTCTCTTTTGCCTAGGGCTCTTGCTGTGGTTTTGTCCTGTTCTTTGATTTGGGTCACGTTCCTCTGTCTCATTTTATTTAACTCTGTTTGTTTCTCTGTATTGGGAAAGACAGCTATGTCTTCTGCTTTTCTTTTTCCTTTTTTTTTTTGTCTTCTGCTTTTAAAAGTAATGACTTTATGCAGAAGAGATCCTGTAGGACATTCCAGTACAGTGTCCCCTGTTCACCAGAAACTGGCACTTCAGGGTTATCTCCTACGTGTGTTTCCTGATGCTTGCTATTGTGTCTTGGCCACTTTTCCCACACTCCAGTCATCTGCAGTGGCTCTCTTTGCCTGTTACGGGCAGTATTTGGTTTTTGTGGTATTAGTGGACCAGTATAAGGCCACCTTGTCCTTGAGTTTTGTCAAATCAGGCATTTGCTAGAGATGCAGGAGCACTAAACTACAGGGGCTTTTCCTGTGTTGTCCCTTGGAAAACTTGTTGGTGGGAGGAGCCCGCGATGAGAGCAGCTGTCTTCCTCCAGCATGCTGCTGGGGCTACAGTCTGAAAGGTGTGTATTTGTCTTCCCCTCTCACTGGGGCAGTTGTCACTTTGAAGTGGTACTTGCTCCTGTGGGTGCTGCTTGCACACTTGAGGCTTATTGCTCTGGTTTGAATGGGCTCTGGCCTAGAGAGTTTGGGAGGGGATGGGGCATGTGGTGGTCTCAGGGTTTTCATGTCAGCAGAGAGGCCATGCCACTGAGCCAGCCCAGGCATGCAGTTTTAACAAGGTGCAGCCAGGTCTTCCACAGGAGGGGGCCAGCCACCACCAGGACCAGGGCCCTGCAAAGTGCATCTGTTTGGAGATGCAGTGTGGGCAAGTTTTCTTTTGGTCTTGTGGGGGAGGGAATCTTCAGTGTCAGGACTGAGGTAAGTGTGAGTAGAAAGGGCAGATGTGTGGAAGCCAAGGAGGTGTAACATGGTATAAGCAAGTCAGGTAGTGAGTGTCAGTCCTGTGCTGGTTCCAACAGGTGGCCTTGTGTTTGTGGTGGGGTGGGGAAGGGAGATTGCACCTGCCAGCCCTTTTGTTCTTAGAGGAGTCTCACAGTGATCTCTGTCCCTCCGGACAAGCTCTGAGATGAGTGAACTCCTCCTCCTCTCTCTGCCCCAGGTGTTTTTCTGGCTGCCACTTCTGTGCTGTATCTTAGTGAGCTGTCTCTTTAAGGGCCTAGACTCAGCTTCCTCTTCACCTTCTGGCTCTCCCAGAGCTGAGCCTGCTGATTTTTAAGGCTCCAGTTTTTAAGTCTCACTGGCTGTTAAGAACTCAGGAATCAGCCTCTCTGGTTTTCACATGCCAAATGTTATTGGGGTTCATCTTTCCTGTGTGGGCTCACTGGTGAGAGTCTGTTTCTCTCCCCTCCCAGCATTCCTGTGGGTAGACCTGTGGGGTTTGTTTAGCTCCTCACCATGTCTCTGCCCTTCTTACCTCCTTCATGTGTCCTCTTTACATTTGATTGTGGAGGTTTTTTTTTTTTTTTTTTGCCAGTCTTCCGGTAGTTTTCTTGGCTGTTTACACTGATGTGATTGTTACCTAGTTGTATCTATGCAACAAGGTGAGCTTAGGGTCTTCCTACATGGCCATCTTCCCAACTCTGTAAATATTAAATTAGTAAGGTTTGATCTTTCCATTTTTTTTCTTTCATGAACTGTCCATTTTATGTTGGGATAGTTGGCAGCTTATTTGATTTATTATAGCTCTTTATATAGTAAGCATATTAACATTTCATGTTTTTTCAGTTGGTGTTTTGCATTTCAATTTTATGGTTTTTAAATGAAGCTTTGTAATCTTATGTAGGCAAATATATCAATTATCTTGTTTTTAAAGATTCTTCCTTGGTAATTTTTTTTTAAAGATTTATTTTGGAGATTGAGTATGCAAATTGGGAGGGGAGAGGATCAGAGGCAGAGAATCTCAAGCAGACTCTGTGCAGAGCATGGAGCCCGATATAGGGCTTATCTCACAACCTAGAGATCATGACTCGAGCTGAAACCGAGAGTTGGACCTTAACTGACTGCTCCACTCAGGTGTCACCCTGGGTAATCTTATATAGAAAGAAACCATTTATCCACTTATCTTAAAATAGTTGCCAGTTTTTATTTCTAGTGTTATATTCTTTTTATTACTCAAATATTTTTGTTGTATATGGTCTTAAGATTGTTTTTTCACCCCACATGATTAAATAATTATGAATTTAGTAATTTACTATGCTAGTTTCATACTATTATAATTTCTATTTCTATTATATACTGGGATCTAGTCTTATTAGAGTCCTTATTTCATTGGTTTATCTCTTAGGCTAGTATTTTTATCATATGCATAAATAGTATTTTGTAAATGTTTATAGACCCTTAAAAAGTGTATTCAGTGCTTGTAGGGTTCAAAATCTTAGTCTAATATCTCTTAAATCATCCTTATTAGTCATAGCTCATTAATTCTCTGCATCCCAACTTTTTCTGACCACTTGGTCTCTGCCTTAGGATGGTGTGTCTTCTGTTGTGCTCTGTCAGGTTTTTGAAAGCATTTGTTTTAAGTACTTTACATTGTGGTATCTGATAAATAGCCTTTCAGGACATATCCTTTTTAAAGCTTGTATTTTTATTAATTTAAGACAACCCTTTTATGACGTAAGATGTCTTTGCCTTGAATTTGACTTTCTGGTATAGATACAGTTACATTTTTTATTTCTCCACCTGATAGTTTTATCTTTCTTCTCACTTTTTATTTTCTCTGTATTTTTCTTAAACTGCTACTTGTGATTAACATGGTTTTTTACACAGTCATTTTTTAAAAAGGGTCTAATTCTTGTGTATTTGTCTTTCCTGTTTTCTTAAAATTTCTCACACCTTTTTTGGCCTTTTGTTACCAGGCAGTAAGACTACAAGTCAGCACAGTAGCATAGTGCGTTATCCTAGCAAATAAGAACACCCCCATTTATGTTATGTAAGTATGCCCTGGGAAGAGACCTTCACTTGTGAACCTTTTAGTTAAAAAGCTGGACCTTTGACAACACATGTCTACCTCAAGAGCAGTTTAATATGTTTAGGGTCCTCAGTCCTGTGCCAGTGTCACAGCTATCCAATGAGTCCATCTCTGCTGGTTTGGAGTGAAGTCTTCCGTTTCTTTCCTACTGTGTCTTTTTCTGATACTTACCAATTCGGTGCTTTGGAAGCCACAGTTTGCAATGTGTATTCTGACTCCTTTCTATCTGTGTGGGGTCTTCATTAGAAACACTTCTCTCTAGGATGCATCAGACCATGGTCTGTGAAGTAAAAAGTAATGGTGAAGTAAAAAGTAACGGCTTAGATCCCCTTCCTCTGGTTGTCTGAAAAATCAGTGTATGTGTGTACAAACCTAAGTGTGAGGTCCGAGTGTGTGTGTCTTGGTTGGGGTAGCATCTTTATCTTGTAGAGCATGCATTAGAGCTGGCGACTGACTGCAGTTCTCATGATAGCTTCCAAGGTTTTAGAATTAGTAAGTAGTCGGGGTATTGCAACAACAGGGTGCTTTCATTCTTTTCTCAAACAAATAATTTAGTATATTAAGTCATCTTCTGAATCTTTACATGTATTTTACTAAATTCCTGACCAAGCTTCGTTGAAAACTGGTGCTTGGCCTTTCTTACTTGATTGCTATTCCTGGATGACTGGAAGAGCAGTCTCTCCATATTTCCTTCTCTTCCCAGTCCAGTCTGCCTTACATACAGCTGTCATATTAATGTCCTTGAAGTTTCCCATGGTTTTTATTCAGTGTATCCACGCCATTTGGGCATGGGAGGCTGCCCTCATTCGATTTCAGCCTTTTCCATGCGATGCTTTTCTCTCGAACCCGACTGTCCTCCTTTCCGTGTTCTGAACATTTTGGTTTTGTACCCCTGTGTCTTCTCTCATTGTGCTCTCTCCCGGGAGTGCAGTTCTTTTCTCTTTCTTGTATTGCCAACTGTGAAAAGGCCTTTCTAGTCTTCTAGGCCAATCTTAGCAGAACCTACACTTTTGGGTTCCTAGTTTCTCTGTTGCACACATACCATTTTCAGCTTTGCTGTTCTTTAGCCCTCTGTTCTTTTGTGATTCTTGCTTTTCTGTATCTTTTGTTATCACTTGTTGACTCCTGTTTTCATCTAGTCTATTCCCTCTCTATCTCCTAACTGCCTGGTACCGTTTCACAAGAAACTTGTTAGGTCGAAAGTGGGAATTTGAAAAGTATGACCAACTGTGACCATTAATTGCCATGTGTTTTTTTTTTTTTAATAAATTTTGTTAACCTACAGTTCAGTATTGGTTTTTAGAGAATTCAGGAATTCATTACTTCGAGTGCCCTCTTTAATACTCATCACCTGTCGAGACCATCCCCCACCCACCTCCCTCCATCGGCCCTCAGTTTGTTCTCTACCATTAAGAGTCACTTGCCATGTGGTTTTATTAGCTATTTAGCCCTTCGGTGTGATGCCGTGTAAAATGAAAGATAAGCTTAGCCGTCTACTTTTCAAGGGCACATTTTTTGCTCTTTTCGTAGAAAGCATCTTTCACTGGATTGTTTTTTGTTCTTTGACAGACTTTCATCAAAATGTTAAAGTGAATTCTCCCACTTCTACTTTATTAGCTACTAAATGAGAACCTTTCTACTTGCTAGGGTGGATTTTGTAGAATTCTTCCTTTTTTTTCTTTCTTTTTTTTTAATTGTTCCATGTTTCCTTTCTGCCCTGAATTAGCATCACTGCAGCATAAGAACTTGTAAATTTTAGGGGGGATTTTGATCCAGTAAAGCTCCTGGACCCTCTAAGACCTTATCTGAGACATGGAAGAAATAGAGTTATTGAATTTGAAACTTATATGTGAAAAGTCAAAGAATTTGCTTAAGTAATGGCGTTAGAAATAATCTTGTCCCTGATTTCATGTATGTAGAAACATTGTAGGGGAGATTTTACAAAAGGATATCTTCAGGTCCAGGAAGATGACCTGATACTCATGGGGTGCTTACTTCTGTCCCGATAGCACATGAAAAAGTGATCTCCACATTTCAGTGTTTGAATCCATTCATGTCTTCACTCAGGCTTTGAGGAGGCTCTTCATTCATAATTTTTCCCTTTTTTGGAAACTTCATGCTTTTTATACCTTCTTGTAGTGTCCAGGTTATTTTTCTTTTTAGGTGCAGCCAAGGACACTTTTCACAGAATTTTGGAAACTCTCAATTACAATTTTCTGATTAAAAATGATACAGCAAATGCTTTGATGTATAAATCTTGCTGTTTTCCCTTCGGTACCATTCCATCCCTTTGGTGGGTTCTAAAGCCTCCTTTAACATTAAGATTTGAGTATTAGTTATGTATATTGCCTTATCAAAATTCCAGCTGGTATCTGTTTAATCCCTAAATGGTGAATGTATAATAGCAATACACATTAATAATCATTTTCATTGTTTTGTTAGTGATGGAGGACTCAACATCAATGTTGTGACTTTAGAAGACTTGATAAATGAGATGGTTTCTAATTAGATAGCCTCTATTCAATGAATCCATCCCCTCTGATGGGAAGTGAAGATAGAGAACAGCAATGTCTCTTGTGGCAGATATTTTATGTGCTTCCTACAGGTTATCTTAGTTCATGCCAGATGACATTTTTAAGATAAGAAGATGGAAGCCAAGTAGTTGGGATATTTTTTTAACTACTTGGAGAGAGTTTGATTAAAAAATGGTAAAATGGCAGTGAGACTTAGACTGTCTACTGTATCAAATATTTTTCTCACTCTAGTTTATATACTGATAGAGATAGGCAGGCCATATTTCTTTCAGGAAGTCCTTGACATTGTTTCCAAATGTGTTTTACTTTGTTCATCCGTATTGCATAATAAATGGTGGTCAAGAAAGCAAAACTCCATTCGGTGTGTAGAACTATGCTTCTTGGTCTAGTGGTTGTTTGCTCTTCTGTTGATGGAACGATGTGAAAATTGAGCAATCTAGACCACAAGCCTGCCTGCCTTCAGGCTCAGTCCTTTGGTTCCGTGTTCTCCATGTGCAGACAACTCACATTAGAATCCTCTGGGGGTGTTTATGTTATCTGTATTCCTGGACCTCTCCTGATTGGTTCTGGGCTGGAGTCTCTGGGGATAGTTGGTCAGGAATCTCTTACAGTAAGTAAGCAGATTGTTAAAGCAGAACAACACAAGTTTAAAAAGCTCCATTTCTTTAGCTCTGTAATTAAGGGCAAAAGAAGACTTTAATCTAGATTTATCTTGAAATTGTGATAGGACCATATATTGAACTGTTTCTATAAATGGAAAAAGTAGCTTCCATACTTCATTGTTGACCTTAAAAGGGAAGAGAGGGGAGAACTTGTATGTTTTTGCCAGGCCCTGTGGCAAGACAGTGACAGGCCCCAGGGCCAGTGGGCTTTGTGATGACAGTCTTGAAATGAGGTATATGTAGGTCTGAGACTGTCCTAGTCTGCCATGGTCTTTCTTGATTTCCATTTTGGGACATGCAAAGCATCAGGAAGCTGCGGTTGCAGGTAGGCCTAATTTTGAGACCTGATTCTACCACTTACTTGGTTCAGTTACTGAAATCTTTTGTGGTTTTTATCTGTACTCATCTGTAAAATGGGCATATTAATAGTTTCTCTGATAATTAAATGAGATAATACGTAAATCATTCTTGTCTCCTATTAAGGCCTCAATCTGAAGGACACAGACAAAAACAGACTAGTAAATTACAAAAATGTAAGAATTCTGCCAAACTATAGGATATTGATTAGTATGATGGCTGAAGATAATTGTTACCATGGAGAGATGTTTACGTAGTTCATCAGCTCTCCTTATTAGGGTATACTTTAGCAAATCCCCTTGGCTCATCAGAGCAACTCAAAGATCAGCAGGTGGTCAGAGATGGGAGCAAACCACTGAATATTCATTTACTCTGCCCTCAATTCAGAAGAGTTTTGGGATTCTTAACTCCTCCGTATTTCTGTACTTGAGGCTATACATTTCCTTGTACACCATACATTTTTACTCTAAGTAGTTTTGTTGTCATTCACTACTAAAACTTCATTTTATTTTTTTTGCTTCAACAGATGTTTTCAACCCATCCATTTTTAGTCTGATACTAGTTTATAAATGCACAATTTTGATTTTTAATAATGCATTTTGACCAGAGACAGTGATTTATATGTTACTGTATGATAACATGAGTTGTATGAATGTGTTTTGTGGAGATTTTTATGGTCAAATCCGTGATCAAATTTTGTAAACATTCCATGTGTCTTTAAAGAAAATGCATGTTCTCTATTCACTGTGGGCATAATCTCCAAATGACCAAACTGGTTAATTTTGCTGTTCAAATAATCTATATTCTTTTTTTTTTTGTCTGCTTAATTTGTGAGTTTGAGAAGGAAAGAGTAAAATCTCTCCCAATGATTGTGGAAATGATAGATTTTCACAATTGTAGAAATTCTGCTTTGTCTTGAGGCTCTGCTGATACAGAGATTGAGATAGATTCATGTATCCTTTTCCATCCCTTCACGTTCAACATTTTTTGACCATTATTTCTTAGATGTTTCTTCGTATAGATAGCATATAAACGGATTGTTACCTAGCCAGAGTATCTGTAGCATTCAAATGGAAATTTAATCTACTTAAATTTAGTGTGCTTACAGATATATTTTGCTGTTTGATTATATAATCCTTTTTTTTTTCTTTGCTGCTCCTGCTTTTTCTTCTTTTCTTGTTTTTAAGTTCCTTCCTGCTTTCTAGTGGAGTCACTAAGTTTTCCATACTCTTTTCCTCTTTGAGTCTAGTGATTTGGAAGTTACTCATTTTTTCTAGTGTTCATACTTAAATTTTAAATGTTTATCCTTGACTTAAAGTGTACTGTAAATCATCATCTCCATCCTCCTCTCAGCAGCTCAAGGACTTTTAGAATACTTAAGTCCCAAACTTCCTCCCCTTCCTCCATGTTATTTTTACTAACTTGTTAAATCTGAAATTCTTCTTTTTANCCAAACTTCCTCCCCTTCCTCCATGTTATTTTTACTAACTTGTTAAATCTGAAATTCTTCTTCTTTTTTTTAATATGGTTAACAATTGCTTAGCTTTATCAGAAGATTAATTTATTTCCTTGTGCTCTAT